>SJYT01001887.1:58564-99822 GCA_006410635.1 Cephalophus harveyi
CCCATCTTTGCATGAAATGTTCCCTTGGTATCTCTAATGTTCTTGAAGAGATCTCTAGTCTTTCCCACTCTGTTGTTTTCTCTATTTCTTTGCATTGATCACCAAGGAAGGCTTTCTTATCTCTCTTTGCTATTCTTTGTAACTGCATTCAAATGCTTATATCTTCCCTTTTCTCCTTTGCTTTTTGCTTCTCTTTTCACAGCTATTTGTAAGGCCTCCTGAGACAGCCATGTTGCTTTTTTGCATTTCTTTTCTTTACAGTTAAAATGTATACAATAGAATACTACTACTGAGCCGTAAAGAAAAAATGAAAGTGTCATTCGCAGCAACATGAATGGACCTAGAGATGAACTGAGCCACTGAACAACAAGAGGTATGGATGAATCTTCTCTTTTCACAGCTATTTGTAAGGCCTCCTGAGACAGCCATGTTGCTTTTTTGCATTTCTTTTCTTTACAGTTAAAATGTATACAATAGAATACTACTACTGAGCCGTAAAGAAAAAATGAAAGTGTCATTCGCAGCAACATGAATGGACCTAGAGATGAACTGAGCCACTGAACAACAAGAGGTATGGATGAAACGTATCTGAGAGTGAACAGACATGTTAAAGCTGGAAGGTTTTATGGAGGAAATTATTGTATCAAATCTTGTAATTTTGTATAGGTTTGAAAATTTCTATAGTAAAAAACCTCATTACATGATAATTAGTTTTTTTAGTAAAAAGATAAAAATCGTTGAAAATCTGTATGTAGTTGTTTCAGCTTGTCATTTGAAATACTCTGTCTTTATTAAAACTATTATCATTCAGGTCAACAAATCTTTACACGAGAAAAAGAAAAAAACTATATACCTTCAAACTGTCCTTTACAGTTGCTACCTCTGAATGTGATAGAAAAAATGGAATTCAAAATGTAAAAAAATATATATATTATAGATGACGTGTGTGTACTTTGAAAACAAGAGAATTTAGAGATGTACTTTCATAGTTTAGTGCTCTTTCGTTTATGTTGGTATGATAAGAGGTTCTATAGTGGGATTCTTATTTGAGGAAAGAAAAATAATTTCTTTGGTTGAGATATTTAAAACAATTTAATGATATACATATGTATATATGTATGTATATATTTGTCTATCTATCATCTATCTATTATACTACTACTACAAATGATAAAAGTATCCAAGAATTTTGTTAGACATTCTGAAAGGGACACAATAATAGTACATTCTTGAGAATTTTAGATTGTATTAATTTTGAAATATATAGCCCTTCTGCAGGTAGACCTTGATTCTTGATACCAGCTAATGATTTAATCAGCTGTGACATGAGACAAAGTATTTAAATTATCTGAGTTTCTCTTATCTAAAATATGGGAATATTTTTCCTGCACTATTGTGTTTTGTAAGGAATAACAATATAAAGTATGTAGATCTTTTTAGTACCTTGCTTGGCACATAATTCAGTTCAGTTCAGTTCAGTTGCTCAGTCATGTCCAACTCTTTGCGACCCCATGAATCACAGCACACCAGGCCTCCCTGTCCATCACCAACTCCCAGAGTTCACCCAAACCCGTGTGCATCGAGTTGGTGATGCCATCCAGCCATCTCATCCTCTGTCGTCCCCTTCTCCTCCTGCCCCCTATCCCTCCCAGCATCAGGGTCTTTCCACCTCTTCGCATGAGGTGGCCAAAGTACTGGAGTTTCAGCCTCAGCATCAGTACTTCCAGTGAACACCCAGGACTGATCTCCTTTAGGATGGACTGCTTGGATCTCCTTGCAGTCAAAGGGACTCTCAAGGGTCTTCTCCAACACCACAGTTCAAAAGCATCAATTCTTCGGTGCTCAGCTTTCTTCACAGTCCAACTCTCCCACCCATACATGACCACTGGGAAAACCATAGCCTTGACCAGATGGACTTTTGTTGACAAAGTAATGTCTCTGCTTTTGAATATGCTATCTAGCTTGGTCACAACTTTCCTTCCAAGGAGTAAGCGTCTTTTAATTTCATGGCTGCAGTCACCATCTGCAGTGATTTTGGAGCCCCCTCAAAAATAAAGTCTGCCACTTTTTCCACTGTTTCCCCATCAATTTCCCATGAAGTGATAGGACCAGATGCCATGATCTTAGTTTTCTTAGGACCCAATAAATCTTAGTCACAGTTATCATCATTAGTATCATTCTACTTGCAATTATTATAGCAGCATCAACTTTCAGTTTGCACATTCATTTATTGTCCATTAAAGGTTTAGTCCTCAAAAGTGCCTGGTGTTATAAGTAGTATTTTTCTTTCTTAATTGGGACTCAGAGTTTATGACTTTACCAACTTTGTGTGGGGAGGTAATTGATGAGCTTGAGTCAAACCTACATCCTGCTCCAAAACCTCTAATCTTCCCACTGCAGTCTGTGGTTTGATCTCCCAAAGGAAGATGCTTCAAGGTTGAGGACAGAGTCATCCTAAGGAATCAGATGATTACTTCAGCACACTCAAACTGTACCCCATATTCATTAATCCTGAGTTTAAATTGTTTATTGAAATTGGTTTCTATTAATACATCCCCAATAAAAAGCTGAGAAACATTATTTTAATAAGTCTCCTTGAAAATGATTAAAAGGTAAATTTACCTTTAGCAATTACAGTAGGGAATTCTGTTTGCAGGGAAGAGTTTTTTAATAAGACCCAGAGAGACAGTTTCATCACTGACACTTAAGCACACTCTGACTTCAGTTTCTCTTTACTTAATGATCAGCAATTATTCAATTAAAATAGACAAGTAAAGAATGGTGAAGAAGTGAAGTGAAGTCGCTCAGTCGTGTCTGACTCTTTGCGACCCCATGGACTGTAGCCTACCAGGCTCCTCCCTCTACAAAAATATGTATTTTTCTTAGTTTTCCCAGATATTCTGAATTTTTGCAACCTGACTAGAAATGGAAATATTAACCTAATTTATTTCATATTATATATTATGAGCAAGCAATAGGCACTTGGGAACTTTTAAATTTTCTGGAGAGATACTTCATATTCACTTACACCAGATAATTTGGTAATAGAATCCCTGATTAAGTTTTTCAAATTCAGTGCTGCTACCATTTTTTTTTCATAATTCAGATTTTTAACATATGAGGGAAGGTATTGCTAGAATCATTAAAGGATACCAATGGGTTTAATACTTCCCTGAATTAAGAAAAATATCCTAAAGAGTCAGCTAGGTAAAAGCTAACTCAGATGAAGATAGGATTGAAATAGCTAATATAAAATATATGTACTACCAATGTGAGATGCCATATACCCTGTGTGCATAGTATGGATTAGGTGATAGTGTGTGAGCTGCAATAATTAGACAAAGTTTTGGTTTCTTCATAACTCTAGAATAGAAATTATGAACCAAAATATGATTAAAAGGCTCATATTTATGGTTTGATCATTTTATAGAAATTATACAGGGCACAAAAATCTCATCACGATGAAACAAGATAATGAAGGCATCAAATGAAGTCCAGTCAGCACCAGCGCTCAGTGCCCAGTTGTGTCCAGATCTTTGTTACTGCATGAATTGTAACCTGCCAAACTCCTTTGTCCACAGACTTTTCCAAGCAAGAATACTGGAGTAGGTTACCATTTCCTAATCCAGGGAATCTTCCCAGTTCGGGGATTGAACCTGTGTCTGTTGTGTCTCCTGCACTGGCAGGCAGATTCTTTATCATTACCTGCTGCTGCTGCTGCTGCTGCTAAGTAGCTTCAGTCGTGTCCGACTCTGTGCGACCCCATAGATGGCAGCCCACCAGGCTCCCCCGTCCCTGGGATTCTCCAGGCAAGAACACTGGAGTGGGTTGCCATTTCTTTCTCCAATGCATGAAAGTGAAAAGTGAAAGTGACATCACTCAGTCGTGTTCAACTCTTAGCGACCCCATGGACTGCAGCCCACCAGGCTCCTCCATCCATGGGATTTTCCAGGCAAGAGTACTGGAGTGGGGTGCCATTGCCTTCTCCTGGGAAGCCCTCAAATCAATTTACTCTGAAAACAAATAAAAACTTGCTTCAAGGAATAAGTCAAATTTTCAGCTTAAAAGTATCAGAGAAATAATTGTGTATGTGTGTGTGTTTAATACCAGGGTCTCCTACACTGCAGGCAGATGCTTTACCATCTGAGCTACCAGGGAAGCCCAAATAAAAACTAAAAGAATACAAACGAAGGCATATGTAGAGAATTAATCATGAATAGCTGTATCCTCCTTCGTAGTTAAATAAGAAAGATTGAAACTAGGTATATTAGAAATTAAGTACCAAAAACTGGGTAAAGAAAATAAAAAGCTTTATGTAACTTGATTTAGGAATTAAAAACAACAACAACAACAACAACAACAACAACAACAACAAAACAGAACACATAATTAAATGGAGTCATTTTTTAGCCACTTTATCTGTAGTTCCTGACACAACTGGGGACTTAATAAATTATTGTTGAGCAACAAATGAATTTCTCAAAAAGTTTTGGCAGTTTGACTCCCAACAATACCAATCTCATTATTTTCAAAGGATGTTTCCTCTTTTATGTTAATTTAGTTAATTATTCAGTCAGTTCAGTTCAGTTCAGTTCCTCAGTTGTGTGTGACTCTTTGCGACCCCATGAATCGCAGCACGCCAGGCCTCCCTGTCCATCACCAACTCCTGGAGTCCAGCCAAATTCGTGTCCATCGAGTCAGTGATGCCATCCAGCCATCTCATCCTCTGTCATCCCCTTCTCCTCCTGCTCCCAATCCCTCCCAGTATCAAGGTCTTTTCCAATGAGTCAACTCTTCGCATGAGGTGGCCAAAGTATTGGAGTTTCAGGCTCAACATCAATACTTCTAATGAACACCCAGGATTGATTTTCTTTAGGATGGACTGGTTGGATCTCCTTGCAGTCCAAGGGACTCTCAAGAGTCTTCTCCAACACCACAGTTCAAAAGCATCAATTCTTTGGCGCTCAGCTTTCTTCACAGTCCAACTCTCGCATCCATAATTTTACTAATGATTAACATACAATTTACTAAAGATTTAATGCTTCCCTGGTGGCTCAGTGATAAAGAATCTGCCTGCCAATAGAGGAGACACGAGTTCAATCCCTGGGTCAGGAAGACCTTCTGCAGAAGGAAATGGCAACCCACTCCATATTCTTATCTGGAAAATCCCATGAACACAGGAGCCTAGTGGGTTACAATTCTTGGGGTTGCAAAAGAGTTGGAAATGACATAGCAACTAAACAACAACAATGATTTAATAAGCTTAAAAGAGAAAATATCATTTTTAAAGAATGAGCTTGGCAAGTGAAAACTATATATATAATTATTAGTGCAGAAAAAATGTAAACTCTTACAATTTTGTTGAGAATCTTCATTGAGTCTCCAGTTTGTGTCAACAAACACATATAAAGAGGCTGATAAAAGACCAAAACTTCTTCCCATATGATAAATAACAGAGAAGACAAAGGAACAAACCAGCTAAAAGTTTGGTATAATGATGAATGATATTGGGGAAAAAAAAGTAAGCTAAGGAAGAGAAGTAGTGTACTAGTAATTAATGCTGATGTGGCATTTATGATAGTACAGACATGATTCTAGACCTTTTACACAATTTACATCCTTTATATTGGCATAGTTTACACACACATTTAATCCTCAGAGCCACACCAGAAGCAGTTACTATGTCCATTTTTGCTTCAAAGATGTTGAAAACAAAACACAGGGTGTTAGGTGAATAAGTATTGTCATCGTTCATACCAACAAAGCCAGAATTTGGGCCTAGATAATCCAACTCTAGTGTTCTCACATTTCACACTGTAAGTGTCCAGGGGGTGAAAGAGTGAGATGTCAAAGAAAGGTATCCTAGGCGGAGGGAATAAATGCAAACATGGGGTCTCCCAGATGGCCCTAGTGGTAAAGAACAAGTTTGGCAATGCAGGAGATAAAAGAGACATGGGTTTGATCCCTGGGTTGGGAAGATCCTCCTGAGGGAGGGCATGACAACCCACTCCAGTATTCTTGCCTGGATTATCCAATAGGCAGAGGAGCCTAGAACACACACATGCAAGCTGGCATGCCCAGAAATATTAAAAAATAGATATATGGATAGAAGGGAATGGGGGAGGGGGGAGAATTAAGATAAATGTAGTCAGAAAGCCATAAACAGCTTAATCATTCCTAGTTCTGTGGACCCCTGTAAAATTTTTGAAGTGATATTGATTAAGCTAGAGCCTGTTATACAGAATGAAGTAAGACAGAAAAAGAAAAATAAATATCATATATTACTGCATATATATGGAATCTAGAAAAATGGTGCTGATCAACCTATCAGCAGGAAAGGAATAGAGACACAGACATAGAGAAGGGATTTGTGGACCCAGGAGGAGAAGGAGTTGTTGATCAGCCCCTAGGCATGTCTGGCTCTTTTCAAACCCATGGACTGCAGCATGCCAGGCTTCCCCGTCATTCCCCATCTCTTGGCGTTTGCTCAAACTTATGTCCATTGAGTCAGTAATGCCACCAGCCATCTCATCCTCTGTCACCGCTTTCTCTTCCTGCCCTCAAACTTTCCCAGCATCAGGGTCTTTTCCAATGAGTCAGTTCTTCATATTAGGGGGCCAAATCATTGGAACTTCTTTCTTAGTTCTTCTAATGAATACTCAGTGTTGATTTCCTTTAGGATTAACCGGTTTGATGTTCTTGCAGTCAAAGGGACTCTCAAGAGTCTTCTGCAGGTCCCAAATTTGAAGGCATCAATTCTTTAGCACTCAGCTTTCTTTATGGTTCAACTGTCACATCCTTACATGACTACTGAAAAAAAATCATAGCTTTGATTATACAAACCTTTGTCAGCAGAGTAACATCTCTGCTTTTTAAGAAGTTGTCTAGATTTATTATCTTTTCTTCCAAGGAGCAAATATCTTTTAATTTTGTGGCTACAGTCACAGTCTGCAGAAATTTTGGAGTCCAGGAAAATAAAATCTAGCACTGTTTCCACTTTTTCCCCATCTATTTGCCATGAAGTGGTGGGACTGGATGCCATGACCTTAGTTTTTTGAATGTTGAGTGTTAAGCCCAGCTTTTTCACTCTCCTCTTTCACCTTCATCAGAAGGTTTTTTAGTTTCTCTTTGCTTTCTGCCATTAGAACAGTCTTTCAGTCTTATTCCATTTAACAGGGTCCATATGCAAACTGTTCATCTGCATATCTGAGAGAGTGTGGCACATTGAGAGTGTAGCATTGACATGTAAACACCACCATGTGTATAATAGCTAGCTAGTGGGAAATTGCTGTAGAGCACAAGGAGCTCATTTGGTGTTCTGTGATGACCTAGAGGGATGGGATGGAGGGGGAAACTGGGAGGGAAACTCAAGAGAAGGAGATATATGTCTACCTAAAGCTGATTCACATTTTGTACAGTAGGAATTGACACAACATTGTAAAGCAATTATATTCCAATTCAAAATAAATTTGAAAAAACCCATAAAAAAGAATCTGATTTCTATACTGGGTGAAATGGGCAACTATCGGAGAATTCTGTGCCAGAGAGTGAGATAACCTAATTTACTCTTTAAACAAATTACTCTGCTTTACAATCGACTGAAGAGAGAAAGGATGGAAACAGAGAAGCTAGCTGAAAAGATGATGGATAAAAACATGGAGTAGCAATCTAGCTGGAAAAATAAGTTGNATCGGAGAATTCTGTGCCAGAGAGTGAGATAACCTAATTTACTCTTTAAACAAATTACTCTGCTTTACAATCGACTGAAGAGAGAAAGGATGGAAACAGAGAAGCTAGCTGAAAAGATGATGGATAAAAACATGGAGTAGCAATCTAGCTGGAAAAATAAGTTGGATGCCAGATAAATTGGAAGAAAGCACCAATCTGAATTCCTCCAAGTCAAGAGTGACTCAAGGTATTTCCCTGGAGCAACCATAGGATTCAGAGGAGTTTGAGAGGAACAGACCTGAGAAAGAAAAGGGAATGGTATTAGAAACTCAGTTTTGGACACTAAATCTAAGATGCTTAGTGCACCACCAAGTAAAGACATCAATCTAATGTTGAATATGAGAGTTTAGAATTCAGAATGTACTAAGGTGAACAGTTACATTGGGAACAATTTGCATATGGACACTGTTAAATGGAATAAGACTGAATGAAATTAACAAGTAAAGGAAAATGTGTAGATATAATCAGATGAAATTGACAAGGACTTGAACTTGTGTCTGTCCAGCATTTAGAGGTCAAGGCAATGAAGAAAAACCAGAAATGAAACTGAGGATGAACATTCAGGAAGAAATTCAGGGGGGCATGAAAATTCAAATATGAGAAAATTCATCAAGGAAGGAAAAACTATGGCAAATTTGGTGATAGATTAACTAGCATGATCTTGTTAAGTGGACTTTATATTGAATGATGGGAATAAAAGGATGACTGGAATGATTTCATGAAGAGTGGGAGGACATACACTGGAGGCAGCATACAAACACAAAAAACTTTGCAAAGAACAGTGGTGCAAAAAAACATAATTTTGCAGTAAAGTTAGTACAAGGCTATGTTTGTTTGTTTGTTTCCAGTAGTCATGTACAGATAGATGGTTGGACTATAAAGAGGACTGAGGGTCAAAGAATTTATTCTTTCAAATTGAAATGCTGGAGAAGATTCTTGAGAGTCCTTGGACTGCAAGGAGATCAAACCAGTTAATCCTAAAGGAAATTAACCCTGAATATTCATTGGAAGAACTGATGCTGAATCTGAAGCTCCAATACTTTGGCCACCTGATGCAAAGAGCCAACTCATTAGAAAAGACCTTGATGCTGAGAAAGTTTGAAGGCAGGAGGAGAAGAAAGTGACAGAGGATGAGATGGTTAGATGGCATCACTGACTGAATGTACATGAGTTTGAGCAAAATCTCAGAGATAGTGAAGGACAGGGAAGACTGGCATGCTGTTGTCCATGGGGTTGAAAAGAGTCAGACATAACTTAGTGACTGAACAACAACAGCAAAAATGTTAAAGTAGACTTATTGTCTTACTCAACATTTCTATTTTTCAGTATTTAATCTTAAAAATATTGGATCATTCTAAACCAGTCCTGGGTGTTCATTGGAAGGACTGATGCTAAAGCTGAAACTCCAGTACTTTGGCCACCTCATGTGAAGAGTTGACTCATTGGAAAAGACTCTGGTGCTAGGAGGGATTGGGGACAGGAGGAGAAGGGAACGACAGAGCATGAGATGACTGGATGGCATCACTGACTCAATGGACATGAGTTTGAGAGAACTCGGGGAGTTGGTGATGGACAGGGAGGCCTGGCGTGCTGCGATTCATGGGGTCACAAAGAGTCAGACATGACTGAGCAGCTGAATTGAACTGAACTGAACTGAATTACCATTGAATTTGAAGATATGTGACATGTTACTCAGTTTTTTAAATATATCTTTGTTGAGAACTTTTTCATGATTCGCTTTTTTTCCCATTCATTTCCATGAATTAATTGGGTAATAGTCTAACATTCTATAATGAATTAGACTTAAATCACATTAATATTTCCAGCTCTGCCACTTAATACCTGTAATCTGTGGCAGTCATTTAATGGGTCTTTGTTTCAGGTTCTCCCAAGTACAAATCTGAGACAGTAACATCACCTGTCTCAGTTGTTCCAATGTCCATTGACATAATATCTGTAAATATCTGGGGGAAAAGATCTGTAAAATGTGTGCTGATTATTGTTTGGCATATAAGCAACGCTATACATGGGTTGTCTATTAATCTACCTTCTAATGTTTTTGCAAAGACCAAAGACTTTGGTCTTTCACTAGTATCACTTGTTATTCTAACACCCACACTAAGCTTAATAAATTCTGAAGTCATCCAGTGTTTTTTTTCTGCTTTAAAAATGCATAATAAAAATCGTTCCTCTCTCTTTATAATTTATTTTCAGTAAGTTAGTTCTGTCTTTTGAACTACTCAAATCTATACTGTTGTTCCATATGATCTGTATTTGTGTATATTTAGTCACAAGTTTGTTCTCATTGATGGATTTTATTTTCTTTGTGTTAAGTGTTAATCTCTCAATTATGTCTGACTCTTTGTGACCCTATGGACTATAGCTCACCAGGCTCTTCTGTCCATGGAATTCTCCAGGAAAGAATACTGGAGTGGGTTGCCATTTCTTTTCCAGGGGATTTTCCCAACCCAGGGATTGAACCTGGGTCTCCTGTATTATAAGCAGATTCTTTACCTTCTGAGTTACCAGGGAAGCTCTTGTTTTCCTTGTGCTCCGTCCTAATTGGAGAGGGGAGGAGGGCTGGAAGGAGAGCCCTCCTTGTTGCAGAACTCCTGTTGCAGAACAAGAAGCCTCCTGGGATGTCGGGGACCCTGGCTGGGGAGGCCACGAGGCAGCGTGGGGACGACAGGTGGGGAGCAGAGCAGGGGCTGTTAGCTGGCGTGCGGGTCCGATGTCAGAGAGGAGCGGGAAGCTGTTCCTTGTCTGGAGGACGGAGGGACAGGCTGTCTCAGGCTGGGAGACAGTACAGCTGAGAGCTTACGGGGGCTTTGTAACTGGTTCAGAAGCCGCTCCCTGGAAGAGCAGCCTGACCCACCCCCAACGCCTGCAGAGGGTTCCGGGAGGCCTGGCCAGTGCCCTGCAGTTGTTGAGCCCAGAGCGGGCATCTCCCTGGGCAGGCATCACCAGCGGCGGGCGGTGGAGGAGAAGCAGGCACTCGAGTTCAGCATTCAGCAGCTGTTGATGGGCGCCTGCTGAGCACCCCCATGGTGCAGTCTGCTCCTGGATCTCAGGCCCCAGGGAGAAACGCCTTGAGCATCTTGTCTGAGAGCCTCAGGATCCCTCTCCTGACCTGACCCCCACAGTCCCTTCCCCCGCTGGCAGAAAGCAGATTCGCTCCTTCTCTCTGCCCCCAAATCCATCCTGTCAGCCCTCCCATCTTTACGGGTCCTGTCTCCAGTGACTTAAGGACCAGACAAAACGCTTTTGCAAATTGCTGCCTTGGGAAATTTTCTAGGGGGAAAGCAAGCTAGAGATAAGGATATTGTCTGATGAATGGAGCCAGAGTGTGTTCTTCTGAGCTGGTATCACCCCTGCCCACACCCCTACCCCTCATTCCTGCCCCGCACCCCTCACCCTGTGTGTTTGCTTTCCTGAGACTGGACACCTAAGGGCCTGTCTGAACTGCACACAGGAGCCCTGCTGAGCTGAATGTAGCTCCTTCTTCCACCCTTCTCTGTGGATCTCAATCCCTTCCCGTTGCCCGTGTTCATGCCTCCCCAGAGCAAGGGTGTGACCTCGGCCGCTGATGGGTGGTTTCATTGCAGGGGTCGCCAGGTCATCCTGGAGAACTGGGGCCTCGGGGACCCCCTGGACCACCGGTAAGAGAGCCCTCTGTCCTCCGCTGGCTCCCGGAGCAGAAATGCGCGCGAGCTCTTCCGCCCCTCGCCGGCCCCTCCACCCTGTCATTCTAGGAGTGTCCACCAGGGGGCGCCGCAACAGGGGCTGCTAGGACTGAGTCCAGAGCATGGGGAGAGAGGGTCTCCCAGAAAACCCCAAAACGCGACCCCTGGAGCCCAGGAGGTCATTTCTCTGTCCCTGAGGTGTGGGTTTAGGAGAACTGGTAACCTGCTGCACCCTCCCTCCCCGACAACTCTTAAAATCCAGGTGGTCCTGGCTCTTGGAGGCTTTTCAAATGCAGGAAATCTCCAATGCCAATTTAAAGGACACCTAGAGTGTGTTGGCATTTTGATTGTATTTTGATTTACATCTTAACTGGTTCTGTGCTGGGCAGTGTTTCACGTGCTCTGAGTGGCCTGTCCAAGCTCAGATCCAGGGGCCCCCGGCTGCCTGTGTGCACCTGGGCAGGCCCATCCCTCTGCGCTTTGTATACGTCAAGATAAAGGGTAGGGGCTGCTGCCTGTGTCCTGGGGGAAGTGAAGACTGAAGAAGTTTAGGGAGCCTGGACCTGTGATCTCTGCACCTGAAAACCTGCTCCCTGTCCTTTCAGTATGGTCGTGGTGCTTTAGTCGCTCTATCGAATCTTTGTCTCTGAGTCGCTAGAGAATCCTGTCCTTTGCATTTGGGTTGCCTGACTCTGATGACAAAGGTGCCCCATGTCGCTGCGTGGGGCTGAGGCCAGCATTGCAGAAGGTGTCTCACTTCTTTCTGTTTCCTGTGCAGGGCGCCAAGGGACAAGAAGGCACCCAGGGAACGCCCAGAGCAGCTGGGAGCCCCGTGAGTCCTTCCTGGCCACCTGCCTTGCAGGCCCATGGGACGGGGCTGGGCCGACCCCTGCCCCTGGCGCCCAGCTCCCCGCTGAGTGTGCGGACAGGGCTGGGAAGGTGCCATCCACACTGGAGGGCTGGCCAGGCCCAGGGCCAGCTCCTGTCCACCCGCCTCACCGGATCCTCTCTCTCGTCTCCAAAGCTTGTTCACACCCTTACAGTCAACTTACATTGTACCAGAGCCCGTATCTCCATAGCGCAGATCTGCAGATTTTGTTCCATTTTCAGGGTTTCCATTCCCCCATGCTCTGAAGCTAGAGCCCATGCCCCACCTGAGACATGTGCTGCACAACACCTGACCTTCTTCTCTGCCCTCCCCTCAACACCCACTCCTCCTCCTCTGCTACCTCCGTGCTGCGGCCTTAGGATTGTCCCAGAGTCCTTGGCCTCCTGTCGCCCCTCTCTGTGCTGGAATCCACCTCCTTTAAGACTTGGACCCTCCTGAGCCTCCTGGACAGGAGGGTCGGTCATCCTTCCTGTGGAGGGAATGCCATCTAGAAGCATTTTGGGCAAATTGGGGAGAGTTGAATAGGAGGCAAGTTTGGAGAAAGACTGGGGGAGCTGCTTGTAATCAATTCCTTGGCTTTCTGACCGTCTTCTGCCTCTCTACAGGGAGCTCCTGGACTTGTAGGGCCCCCTGGCCCCAGAGGCCCCCAGGAAGTGTGGTGAGTAACTGGGGTGAGTGGGGAGGGCAGGGACACAGCACTGGTTGTGGATCCACGATGTCCACCCCCCTGGTTAACTCATGTATCCTCCACGACAGAACTCAGGTCATAGGCATCCCTGCTCCCGTTTCACAGATGGAGAAATTGAGGCCCCAGCAAAGATACCTACAAAGAAAGCTACAACCTGAGGTTCTTGGTAACTCAGGAGATCTCTGGTGATGAGGGAAACTGTTGGGATCAGAAAGCTGTGAGTAGTACTGATGCTGGATCAGCGTTACAGCTGGCCCTGGAGGAAGCAGGATGAACCTGAGGAATGGCAGACGCCCTGACTGTCGGGTTGCCAGGTCCTCGCCACAGCTCACTGGCTGCCAGGCCTCTGGGGGCCTCCTGAGGCCTCAGCTTTTTCATCTTCAGCCTGGAGTGTGTGGGCTGTGTAGGCTCACCTTCGTGCCCCACTGCACTTGACCTGCAGAGGCGGCCACCCCAGGGGGGCCCTGGGGTCTGCTTGTGGACCAGCGTTAAGAGCCACTGTGGACACTGATTTCTATCTCAGCTGTGGAACACAACACCCAGTGGCATGCAGTGAAGAGCATCGGAGAATTGTGCTCCTCAGATAGGTAGAGTCCAGTCCTGTTCCATCACCATCTTTTCTGTTGATAATCACAGTGGCTTAGAGAACAGATGTGGGTGTAGGTGTATGCCAGGCACTGTTGTAAGTCCTTCACACTCACTGACTCCTCACGACCCTGGGAGGTGAGTGTCAGAAATGGCCCCATTTTACTCAGGAGGAGACTGAGGCACAGGGAGACTGCATCACGTGGTCAGTGGTTGCCGTGGAAACCGCGAGACCCTGGCTTGAGTCACATCACCCTCCTCCGCAGAGTCAGTGAACTCTTCCCGGAGCCAGCCCTGCATCCCTTGGCCCGAGGGTTTTCTCTGGCCTAAGAGACCTTACGGTCCAGCCACATGGCACGTGGCCAGTAGCAGCAGCAACAGCAGCAGCCCTGGCCGACGGGTGTGTAAACGGCCCACCTCCTTCACCCCTGGGGGAGCCACTCCGGGTGCGTGTCTGCCGTTGGACCCCGGAGTCCCCAGCAGGACCGAGCTGCAGCCACGTGAACGTGTCCCTACCTGCCCGTCCTCTTTCTGACGTCCCTGCTGGTGCGTCCGCGGGATGCCTGCCCTGAGCCTTGCCTTGAAAAGTCAGCCTCGGGGGACGCTCACGACACGGGCAGGTCACCGACGCCAAGGCTGTGCTCTTGGGTCACCCTCTCCTCCCCGAGGTCCCCTCCGCGCCACGCCCTGCCTGCCCTCTGAGAGCCACAGCCCACAGTGGGCAGACCGTCGGGAAGCAGGGCCGTGTGGTTAGAGCTCCGATGTGCGAGGATGCGTGACGGTCCCAGGGGACACGGAGGCGGTGGGAGGGTGGCGGCGGAGGAATAAGTCAGAGGTGGAGAACGAGTCGGGAGCCTCTGACCAGAGGGGGCCCATCGCTCTTCTCTGAGTGCCCTGGGCCCTCTTGAACTTGACCTTGTCAATCGCCTTTCTTTCCCTAGGGTCCCCCGGGCTCCAGAGGCCCCCCTGGGAAAGATGGGGAGCGTGGTGAGAAGGTAAGACTCAGTGTGGTCTCCATCCTCCGCGGCGGTTCTCAGCTTTTAAGAGGCGGGAAAGGAGCCAGCTCTGCTCAGACCCGCTTCAGGACCCGGGAGGCCGAGGGCTCCTCTGCAGTCGGCTCCTCTAACCCTCGCCACAGACGCAGGGTCAGATGGGGCCCCGCCTGACAGAGGTGTCGACTGAAGCTCTGTGTCCTGCGTCCCGTGGCTGCTGAGCCGCAGAGCTGGTCTGTCTGCCTCCCAAGCCCCCCCTTTCTCTGAATTCAGTGTTCCAGCATAACCACCCCACACTGTCGCATGCGCAATTAAACGTTCCCAGGCTACGAGAAAAGCTTTATTCATTAGGAAGCAGAGAGACACGGTGTCCTCCCCCAAAACACCAATACCCTGAGGGCAGAGGGGCAGGCTTCCTGGCCTTTTGGAATCCCAGGTGACACGTCCTGACCTCGCATTCTAGTATGAGTCTCCCATGTTTACTCCGACTTCTGGCATCTTGTGGGTGGAGACAGGGATTCTGAACACCCACAGGACGGCGCCCTTTCTCAGCCCAGACCGTCCGCCACGAGCATCGGCAGTGTCAAGGCTGAGGAGCCAGGGTCTCCAGCTCGCACTGAGCCCACATGGACCGCAGGGCCGCACAGATGGCGAGGAGGAGCTGAGGCCCTGACGTGCGGCAGAGAGCAGGTGGTGAGGGGAGAAGGGCTTGCTGTCCCGAGCCCCCAGCAGAGGCTTCTCATCCAGAGACAGAAATCCCAGTGACCCTCCTTACCCCACCCCAACTCCTGATGCGTCCCCCGCAGCCAACCCCTACCCAGCTCTCCCGTCTCTGAACTTAGTAATGCAAATTCCTTCAGGTCCACTTCACCTGGGACCTTTGGAAGTTGTGACCATTTTATCTTTTCTATTTTGGCAAAACGTTGTATCAGGAATAGATACAAACTTTTACATTTTGATGGGAAGGCTGTTTTTAAATGGATCCCTCGGAGAATAAGTGATTTGCTATGAAGAAAAATGATCGACTAGCCTGTGGAAAATCTCTTTAAGCGAGGGAGGAAAAAAAGAAATCTGGCCCATCTGTTTTGCTTTGATTATTACCACGTGCAAAGGATGAACCTCTATTCTGGGACACACGGGCACTGACAAATTAGAAGGAGCTTAGAAGAGGGTTGGTTAGAAGGGAATGTTGAGGACTAGTTGAGCAGACATGAGAACGTCTGGGGCTTCCCAGGTAGGAGACTCGATTTCGATCCCTGGTTCAGGAGGATGCCCTGGAGGAGTAAATGGCAACCCACTTGCGTATTCTTGCCCAGAGAATCCCATGGACAGAGGAGTCTGGCGGGCTACAGTCCATGGGGTCGCTAAGTGTCATGACTTAAAAAGACACAATTTAGGGCTTCCCTGGTGGCTCAGCTAGTAAAGAATCCGCCTGCAATGTGGGAGGCCTGGGTTCGATCCCTGGCTTGGGAAGATCCCCTGGAGGAGGGCACAGCTGGAGGAGGGCAATACTGGAGTGGGTACTCCAGTATTTTGGCCTGAAGAATTCCATGGACTCTACTGAACAACTTTCTCTTTCACTAGTGACTAAATAGCAACAGCAGTTGGCTCACTCAGCCTCTAGAGGGAGCCAGACACCTCTGCTCTGATGAGCAGAAGAATGTGTTTGCATGGGGACTTCCCCTCCGTGCTGTACAAAGTGGTAAAATCCCCGACAGCAGGACCTGCTCTTCTCTCTGCCTGTCCAGTGGGTGGCCTGAGACCTGCAGAAGCTGATCCTACCCTGTGCCTGAAGAGAGGTCCTCTCTATCCTTTGCTTTGCCCTCCGTGGGACTTGGTACCTCCCCTCAGTTCTGCATCAGGGATGCCTGGTGCAGGTTGCAACTTAGATCCAAGAAAGCCCTGCCCGGAAAGGGACTTCCTGTGGCCCACAAGGTCCCCGAAGCATTTCACAGCTGGGGCTGCACGGGGATCCTGGCTTGTGGTCAGAAATGGGGAGCAAACTCCAAGCCCAGCTCCCTCCCTCATCAGATCCTGGCTTCCTCTCTCTCTCCCAACTTGGATCCCCAAGTGGTGGTCACATCACTGAAGGCCTGTTGTGTGAAGAGGAATTGGATTTTGTCTGCATAGCCCTGAGTTTGAAGTCAAACCTCTGGAAGATTTCAGAGAGGACTGTCTCGGCTGAGTATAAAGACACAGTGTCTAATGGAACTGCCCAATAAGGAGATGAACTGTCTGGGGAGGTGGTGAGCTCTGTGCTCTCAAAGGAGTCCAAGCAGAAGTGGGAGGGCTGCCTAGAAGAGTCACACCTGATGGCTTCCTGCCGCGGGCAGAAGGTTGGACCAGAAAACTACTAGTGTCCTTCCCATGCCCACGGTCCACGCTGTATAGTTTGCTAAGGCCGCTGTAACAAAAGCATCACAAACTGGGTGCCTTAAACCACAGAAACGTGCTGTGTCACCATTCACCGTGTTGGGAAGTCCTAAATCAAGGTGTCAGATGGGCTGGTTCTTTCTGGGGGCTGTGAGGGAAAGATATCTTCCAGGCCCCTCTCCTTGGATTATTGATGGCTGTCTTCTCTCCGTGTCGTCACTCATCCTCTGTTGTCCCCTTCTCCTCCCACCTTCAATCTTTCCCAGCATCAGGGTCTTTTCAAATGAGTCAGCTCTTTGCATCAGGTGGCCAAAGTATTGGAGTTTCAGCACGGCTGGCTTATTTATTTGGTGACAGATCCCCACCAGAATGTAATTTCCTTGGGGCAAAGATCTTGTCTCCCTTGTTCAAGATTCCTCCCATGGCCCTCAGAGCGTGCACTCCACAAATACCTGAGTTTATTAAATGGATGAATAGATGGATGTGCGTACGTGCCTGTTCAGTCACTTCAGTCGTGTCTGACTCTTTGCGACCCTGACAGGCTGCTCTGTCCATGGGATTCTGCAGGCAAGAATACTGGAGTGGGTTGCCATGCCCTCCTCCAGGGTATCTTCCCAACCCAGGGATCAAACCCACATCCCTTATGTCCCCCTGCACTGGCAGTCCAGTTCTTTACCACTAGCACCACCTGGTGGAGAAGGAAATGGCAACCCACTCCAGTGTTCTTGCCTGGAGAATCCCAGGGACCGGAGCCTGGTGGGCTACCGTCTATGGGGTCGCACAGAGTCAGACACGACTGAAGCGACTTAGCAGCAGCAGCAGCAGCAGCACCACCTGGGAAGCCGGTATAGATGGATGGATGGGCTAATAACTAGATGTGTAAGTGGAGGGATTTCTAACAAAACTCAATCAGGTCAGAGTCATGGGAAATGTAATGGAGCAGTAAATATAAAGGGAACCTGCAGAGATGACCTTGATTGGAATTCTGCTGTCTGGAGCCGGAATATGTTCCCACTCCTTGTCTCTGTGGGGATGTCTCCTTACAGATGGCAAATGCTTTCTGGAAAAGTGATCAGCCTCCAGGAGAGTACTACCCAAGGCGTCCAGTGATCAGTACTCCCTGACGGGGCACAGTCTGGCTTACATGTTATCAAAGGACCCCCAGTTCCTCACTGGAGCAAAACTCACTTGAAAGAAGCCCCAGCCAGCCCACCTTCAACAGGGGCGGGTTCTAACAGATTGAGCACAGACAGGCTTTCATCTCTTTTGAGAAAAGTGCTGCTTCCTGAGCCAGATATAGCCCTGGGGGATGTTTATAGACCTGCTAACTCATTTCAGAGCCAAATTAGTCAGAAACATAACAGGGGAGGGAGGTATCTTTCCTTTCTCAAGTTAATGAACAAATGGATTTCCTATTCGTTATTCATTGACTTTGAAGTTTAATGAATAGCTCAGGGACAATCCCTAAATTTTGCTATTTATAGAAAATCAGCAGCAGCCAGATTCACTGTGCATCAGTTTATTATACATAATGAATTTCACTGATTACTTTATCTGGTATTTATCAACTTTAAATTTTTAATGAAGAGGAAGCGATGAATCCGTTGAGCTTGCCCTTACTCTTCACTCTCCTTTGGTTTTATTCCTTTGCAAGAACCGGATGAAAATTTCCAGGAGCCTGCACTGCTTTTTTGTCTGTGTCTGTGTTCTAATTTCTTTTTCTGTTTCCAGAAGAACTAATCTTTCCTGTGACATTCATCAACTTTTTCCATTCACTTCTTCTGCTGCTGGGAAAGTAATATCTTTCCTCCTCTTCTCTTCAGGAAAAAAAAAAAAAATCGAGGATCTTGTGTTTAAAATTAGAGTAAGTAGAAGAAATAAACATTTTAAGGCTCACACTTTGGGATAACTTAAAACCAGCAGCAAACCTATAAGAAAAAGAATAAAACTCCATTTCAGGAGCCCTCACCCATTCCCCATATTCTACAACCATCTATCATAATCAATGCTATAGTCATCACATCTTTATTTTAGGGAGGAGCCTAAATATGCTGGAGGCAGAGACATGAAAATGTTTCACTTTTCCAATAATCTGTGATCTGTGAAAATCTCTGGAAAGTCATTTTCTTTGCCTCTAAATCTGATCGGATGATAGTTTTAGTCATTTTGAAGCCATCTTGCTTAAGTTACTTAAGGCTCACATGGCTGGTCACTTTCATATTTCTGTCCCATATCTGACTCTAGGGTCCCCACATCCTGAGCCTGCCACCCCAGCACCTGTGCATGCTAATCAGTGCCTCATCGGTGGCCCTAGACCTCATGAAGGGAGCAGAGGCTGTGGTGTTCTCTTCTTACCTCCTTCTTCCCAGTCTTATCCCCTGATTTGGGAGAATAACAGCATAGAGAAGGGAGCTCTGGGAGTGACGGCCTTCTAAAAGGTTGATGAGGATGGTGGTGGTGGTTGAGTTGCTCAGTTGTGTCCATCTCTTGTGACTATGGACTGTAGCCCACCAGACTCCTCTGTCCATGGGATTCTCCAGGCAAGAATACCAGAGTGGGTTGCCATTTCCTCCTCCAGGGGATCTTCCTGACCCAGGAATCGAACCCAGGTCCCCTGCATTGCAGGCAGATTCTTTACTGACTGAGCTAGCAAGGGAAGCCCCCTGTTGATGATGATGGATGTTTGGATATTTGCTTCACAAAGCCCCCTTTGTGGAGACTCCCTCCCCATCAGGCCATGCCTTCCTGCTGATCTCTCAGGGCCCACCCTCACAATGTACTCCATGCTTCTGCTCCAAGAACTTAGCTCCCTGGTCCTCGCCCAGCCTGAGTCCCCCAGTCTCAGCACTGTGAACCCAAACTCTGCGACTTGGGCATGGAGAGGGTCTATTTCTATAACTCTTGGGAAAGGAAACACAAGGAAAATGTCTTTTCTCCTTTTTCTGCAGGAACATGTTACCAGGCTCACCTTCTGCAAAGCTCTGTGGCCTGTTCCAAGAAGACCAGCCAGGTCGGCAAGCCCAATGGATAAAGGAGACCCAACTTGGGAATGATCTAGTTCCCTCCTCTTACTGAATCTCTCAATTTATTTGCAGTTTTATGAGTGGCTCTTTGGGGACTCTGTTCTTTAAGTAAAGATGAAACTTCTCTGGGGCCATACCCTTTGCAATAAGGTTTTGCATTGAGCATCTCTCATCCAGAAGTGGTGTCTACATGCCCCCCATCCATCTGGGCTCATCTTGCAACTTGCTTTGACCAACAGACCCTCCCCTCTCTGGGGCCCAGTTTGTGTGAGTTCAGGAAATACACTGGGAGTTTGTATTCAACTCTGCATGAGTTGACTTGGATGGAATGGGGGCCTCTGGAGCAGTGCTTTCCTCTACATGTCCACCTTATGTCTTATTCACTCTTCCCCCAGGGCCATACAGTGACCACCCGAGGAAGCGGAATCACCAATGCAGCAAGAGCACACGCGGCAGAGATGAAATAAACTCATTCAGACAGAGACTTAGTCATCAATAATGGTTGCTGCGGCAGGATTCTCTTCCCTGGAAAGAGGGATGGTGAGATCATGGTCCTGAACTGCTAACCCCTCTGTTTCCCTCAGGCAGGATGAAATGTGTGTTTTAGTGACTGCGTATCATTTGAGGGGAAAAAAGCATAGATAGAAACTACAATGGTTGCTGGGCACCGTGAAGACTTTGTGAAATAAAAACATTAACGTCTGATGGTCAATCTTTATTAATATTATATCTTTCCACTCTGGCAAGGCTGTGACTCTGTGGAGTGCCAGGACAGAGTTATTGACAATTATGAACTCTAGTCATTTGAAAAACGTTGACAATGAATGGATTTTTAAATTCTTTTTCAAGATGTTCCCCTCATTAAATCACATAAAAACTCCTTGACTGGCTCCTAAGGTAGTCATTCAATCTGAGAGTCAGCTAAAACCCACTGAGTGCCCTATGCCAGGCATGGAGCTGGACAGTTTAACTGGGGTTGTCTCTGTTTCACGCTCATGCAAACCCTTGAGATAGAAATGAGCACGCTATTTGTAGATAACACAACCGAGGTGCAGAGAAACAAACTGATTTGTTCAAGGGGAGAATTGAGGCTAGAATACCACTGTGCTGACTCCTGGTCTGATGCCACCTGTTTGTCAGACATATTTCTCTCTCCCTGCTTCTGACAACCTTTGAGTCCCAGGATATAATCTAAACAAAGTGTGAAAACAATTTAATCATCACAATGTGTTTGTTTTGTTTTCCTATATGTGAGGCATTGTGCTCAGTGCTTTGTTGTATTATTTCATTTGATCAGTGTCAAAATCACTGGTGATAGAGTATTGTAATGTACTATACAACTGAGGCTCTCCTGGAGATAAATAAGTGGTTCAAGATCACCAAGCTAGAGAGCGGCAGAGCCAGGATGATGCTAGACTTGATCCACCTGCCCCCAGGGCCTGCCTGTCACCTTGGCATATGACACACCCACTGTAGATCTTACACCCCAAGCCTGTCTACCCTTCTGAACACAGTGAGTTGTGATATGTTTTAAACTAACTCTAAGCTCCCTTAAAAACCTTAACTCCATCCTGTTATTTGCATTGCCCATGACTCTGGCCTTTACGTTATAGCCCTGTCCATTCCATCAACAACTGTGTCCACTTTCTCATCATTTCTCACCATCTCCAGGTCACCCTGGAATGAAGAAGTGCCTCCATCTCCCAGTTGGGTTATGACAATGACCTCCTTTCTGGTCTCCCCCGTCATGTCCTTGACCTCCCTGGGGTCTATTTTATATAGACAAACAGAGGGATTCCTGTGAATTACAAACCAGAATGCATCACTCCTGAAAGTCAGGCCTGCAGCAGCCTCACACCTTACAATGAAATCCAGACCCATCTCACAGACTTTGAGGCCCTGTGGGAGCTGCCTTCAGCTGCCCCTCTGGCCAGTGACCCCCCACCCTCATTTTCAGCCACAAAGGTCCCTTCTCTGTTTTTGGATGGGGGTTGCAGCAGCCCCATCAGAGCCTTGGAACTGCTGATTTTCCTTACCTGGAATGCTCCTCCCCTGCAGAGTGCCTCCCTCCTCAATCCATTCATTCAGGTTTCTGCTTATAGAAGCCAACCCTTGATTCCATGCCCCGAAATACTTTCTTCTGCTTTATGGAGTATTTCGCCCCTTGACCTCATATTATTAAACACTCTCTTTTCTTTCCTTCTGATTATAAACTCCACAAGGACAAGGATCTTGATTTTCTCACCAACACACTCCCTTCCCATTGCCTACAATAGAACATAGCACATAATAGATGGTCAATACATTTTTTGAAAAGATGGACCAAATCTTGAGATCCCTTTCATGTTTACTCAGAGAAATTCTAGACAATATGTCCTCTCTTCTCTATATTGAAAGTTTTTCAGGAGCGTGGACCTTGTTCTTTGTGCTCTAAGTTATACAAGTTTCAAAGAAAATTGATTGAAATTAGTGGAATATGAGAAAAGAAGATCTAAATTTTCTGTGTAACTATCTACCAATAACAAAATGAAGAGGTCATGCTTCTGGAGCACAAGAAACTGTTCAGCTGACCCACTTAAAAATTAATTAATCAAAATACAGTGACTGTCAATACAAAACAAATAACTCAGTCAAAAGGAATTATTGTGTGTGTCTCTTTGTGGGTTTCTTTCTTGCTAATTTCTTTCACATTAGTAGGGTTCTGGAAGGAACAGAAATGAACTCACATATTCAGTTCTCCTGATTAACAAGAAGCCCATCACATTCTCCCCAGTGTCCTCTGAAGCATCATTTAAATGGTTAGTGTTCCCAGACCTTCCATCATTCTGATCCCTGAACAAATGCTTCCTAATTTTTTCAAGTCTGAGGACCTCTTTTCAAAATCAAGTACTGAGATGCTGCAGAATCCACTGATTGAGAGGCTACATAAAAGACCAAATTTCCTATGGACTTAACCTGTGCCTGGCAGAGAATTAATAGTGAATATTCATATACTGAACTAATTCAACATTTGTTGAGTGAATCCTGTACTTATGTCTAACTCATCTATATATTTAATGATCACAACATATATATTTGAGATGATTGCTGTAGCAGGGAACAATAAAGCATAACGTGGCTTTTGCATCTGCTCCTGTCTGATTTTGTTCAGGAGAAACACTGGGAGAGCATGGAAAACTGCTCCCAGCTAAACGTGGCCAGGTAGGAAAACACAAAATACACACCTCCTCAAACCTTGAGGACCTGCCTTCTATCTCTAGGTGTGTTAGGAGCCACACGCATCCACAGGTGGTATTACAACTCTCCTGCTGCTGCTGCTAAGTCGCTTCAGTCATGTCTGACTCATTGCGACCCCATAGACGGCAGTCCACCAGGCTCCACTGTCCCCGGGATTCTCCAGGCAAGAACCCTGGAGTGGGTTTCCATTTCCTCTTCCAATGCATGAAAGTGAAAAGTGAAAGTGAAGTTGCTCAGTTGTGTCTGACTGTTAGCGACCCCATGGACTGCAGCCCACCAGGCTCTGCCGTCCATGGGATTTTCCAGACAAGACTACTGGAGTGGGGTGCCATTGCCTTCTCCATACAATTCTCCATCTCCTATTAAATAACCTTCCTTCTGTGTAGATGCATGCTAAGTCGCTTCACTCATATCCGACCGTTTGTGACCCCATGGACTGTAGCTCACCAGGCTCCTCTGTCCACGGCATTCTCCAGATAAGAGTACTGGAGTGGGTTGCCATGCCCTCCTCCAGGGGATCTTCCCGACCCAGGGATCGAACCCACGTCTCTTACATCTCCTGCCTTAGAAGGTGGGTTCTTCACCACTAGTGCCACTTGGGAAGCATGCCACAGCACAACCCTTCCGATGCGTGTCTTCACAAGCAGAGGCACCAAAGCAGACTTTTAATCCAGAGTCAGGGGACTCCTCTGACAGCCGAGTTTGGCTCCAGGATTCCCTGATGTCAAAGTCATTCTTGCATCGCAGTCTGACTCCTGCCCAGCCTCTTCTGCCTCCCCCCCTTGCTTTTATGCATACAGAAAATGCCCTAAATACCTTAAATAGATTAAATGCTTAATCTAGCATGGACGTCTGCTCCTCAGAGGACCTAGGACTGATGCACTCTTTTTTTCCCGACTATATGTTAAACTTCAGGAGGGAAGAGAGTGCACATCCTTTTGGGATACCACTGGCCCCAGGACCTCACACAGCATCTGACACTCACAAGGTTGCCAATCACCACAAAGTAAAGAATCATTGCTTCTGAGCACCCCTTTCTCTCTCCTCAAAACAAGGCTCTGTGGGTCTTAGCCGCTTAACCATCATAATTCACCTACCAGCCGGTGAACCTTTACCAACATCATGATTGAGTTTTCTATTCTCACGCCTGTATTCTCATTAAACATTTCACATTGGTCTACCACACCAATTGTCACTATTTATGGCAAATAGATGGGGAAACAGTGGAAACAGTAGCTGACTTTATTTTTCTGGGCTCCAAAATCACTGAGAATGGTGATTGCAGCAATGAAATGAAAAGACTCTTACTCCTTGTAAGGAAAGTTATGACCAACCCAGAGAGCATACTAAAAAGCAGAGACATTACTTTGCCAACAAAAGTCCATCTAGTCAAGACTATGGTTTATCCAGTAGTCATGTATGGATGTGAGAGTTGACTATAAAGAAAGCTGAGCACCGAAGAAGTGATGCTTTTGAACTGTGGTGTTGGAGAAGACTCTTGAGAGTCCCTTGGACAGCAAGGAGATCCAACCAGTCCATTGTAAAGGAGACCAGTCTGATGTTGAAGCTGAAACTCCAATACTTTGGCTACCTGATGCAGAGAGCTGACTCATTTGAAAAGATCCTGATGCTGGGAAAGATTGAGGGCAAGAGGAGAAGGGGAGGACAGAGGATGAGATGGTTGGATGGCATCACTGACACAATGGACGTGGGTTTGGGTGGACTCCAGGAGTTGGTGATGGACAGGGAGGCCTGGTGTACTGCGGTTCATGGGGTCGCAAAGAGGTGGACACAACTGAGCGACTGAACTGACTGACTGAACTGACTGAACTTTGCAGACTTCACCACTGTTTCAGAGCTCCTTGAGTGTAAAGACTGTCTTCTTCATCTGTTTCCTTGTCGTCTACAATGATTAACCCATTGTAGATGATCAGTAAATATAGGAAGGAGGGAATGAAGGGAGGGAAGGAAAGAGAGAGGAAAGAAGGAAACAAAACTGGGAATAGAGTTTAGCTTCTATAAATTGGGCTTCCCTTGTGGCTCAGCTGGTAAAGAATCTGCCTGCAATGAGGGAGACCTGGGTTCGATCCCTGGGTTAGGAAGATCCCCTGGAGAAGGAAAAGGCTACACACTCCAGTATTCTGACCTGGAGAATTCCATGGACTGTATAGTTCATGGGATTGCAGAGTGGGACAGGACTGAGAGACTTTAATTTTCTGTAAATTATTCATGTCTTCATTTTAAAATGTTTCAGTTATCCCAAATATTTTTAGGAAACACAAGAGAAAATAGACATGCTTCCTCTATCCCAAATTACTGTTGGCATATTTAGTCGCTCAGTCATGTCTGACTATTTTCAACCCTTTGGACTGTAGCCACCCCCCAGGCTCCTCTGTCCAGGGGTTGCTCCAGGCAAGACNCCAAATATTTTTAGGAAACACAAGAGAAAATAGACATGCTTCCTCTATCCCAAATTACTGTTGGCATATTTAGTCGCTCAGTCATGTCTGACTATTTTCAACCCTTTGGACTGTAGCCACCCCCCAGGCTCCTCTGTCCAGGGGTTGCTCCAGGCAAGACTACTGGAGTGGATTGCATGCCCTCCTCCAGAGGATCTTCCCGACCCAGGAAGAACCCGCATCTCCTGTGTCTCCTGCACTGCAGGTGGATTCTTTACCACTGAGCCATCAGGGAAACCCCGAATTATTGTTTAAATAGAAGTAATTCTGGAAGAGTTTGCCATCGTGAGAAGGACACGGACTTTGAAATCTCTCAGCCCTGGGTCAAAACCTTCGTGTACAACATGCACCTCTGTGACCCTGAGAAAATGAGATGGCTTCACCTCCATCTCCTCCACTGAAATCCAGAATCCAGGAAATGTCATGAAGCAATGCATGCAAAGCCCTTGACACTTGGTAGGAGCTAGAGACTTAGAAGCAATTCTGTCCTTTAAAACTCGAGTCTCAGGGCGAACCCTGAAACACTTGACTGGAGTTAATTTTTCAGTCTAAAGTCTTAAACAGATAAAGAGATGTGGCGACTCTACTGCAAAAGAATATATATTTGTGTCCTGGCAGCCCAAGTGATTTGAGCTTCACATCATAGGCGATTGTCAGACCAAAATAATCTTCATCAGGATTTAAGCTTTTAAATATGTGGGTTTAAAAAAAATCTTGGCTCCATATGATTTGTGAAGCTTTAGTTTTATATTTTTATTGAGGGAAAAAAAAAGGCCCTGTCATTTCACACTTGCTTGTTACTGTTTGCTATCTACTGACAGCTTTCATGACTTGGATTGTAATTCTGAGATTGTCAGGGAGAGACAAGGTGAGACAGTTGAAAGATGCTGACCTTCTCAGGGACCACAGACAAACTAACACACCCTCGCTGTTAATTTCACATCTTCTGAGCTACATGTTCTCCAGCCCCACCAACTCCTGGCAAAGGCTCCCTTGGGCCATGCTGTCACCAGCCTCCTCTATTTTTTCTTTTTTTTTTTTAGTATTAAAAAAAAAATGTTTGTTTGGCTGTGTCAGGTCTTACGTGCAGCACTCCAGATCTTGGTCATATCATGTGGATATTTCATTGCAGTGAACAGACTCTCTAGTTATGGCACACTTGCCCCTCTGCATGTGGAATCTTAGTTCCCCAACCAGGGATGGAACCCGTGTTCCCTGCATTGTAAGGGGGATTTTTGACCACTGGAGCACCAGGGAAGTCTCCAGTCTCCTCTTTAAATATCGTCACTGATGCCTGGAATCCCTCCCTATCTCGCCTACCTGCTCCTACCTGGTCACCTCTTCCCTGGCAGGTTTCCTTTACCTACGAGTTGATCTCTCCCCATGGTGCCATGACTGGACATAACTTTCTCATCTCCTTTTGTATGTTCCCTTCACAAACATTCATCCAATGTCCAGTATGTGGCAGATTCACAGAGGAGGGCTGAGAGTACAGAAGTTAATAAAATGGACGTGATCTCCTTCCAGTCCTGGAGAGCACACGATTGTTTGAGGAAATGAATGACTGGATCATCAGATCATTGTTGTTGTTCTACCATCGCTCTCATGTCTGACTCTTTTGTGACCCTGTAGCCCACCAGGCTCCTCTTTCCATGGGATTTTCCAGGGAAGAATACTGGAGTGGGTTGCCATTTCCTTCTCCAGGGGATCTTCTTGACCCAGGGATCCAACCCATGTCTCTTGCACTGGCAGGCAGCATCTTGACCAATGAGCCACCTGGGAAGTCCAGGTAATTATGGGTGTGTAGATCATGGCATCCAGTCCCATCACTTCATGGCAGATAGATGGAGAAACAGGGGAAACAGTGGCTGACTTTATTTTTCTGGACTCCAAAATCACTGAAGATGGCAATTGCAGCCATGAAATTAAAAGACACTTACTCCTTGGAATGAAAGTTATGACCAACCTATACAGCATATTAAAAAGCAGAGACATTACTTTGCCAACAAAAGTCTGTCTAGTCAAGGCTATGGTTTTTCCAGTGGTCATGTATGGATGTGAGAGTTGGACTGTGAAGAAGGCTGAGCACCGAAGAATTGATGCTTTTGAACTGTGGTGTTGGAGAAGACTCTTGAGAGTCCCTTGGACTGCAAGGAAATCCAACTAGTCTGTCCTAGAGGAGATCAGTCCTGGGTGTTCATTGGAAAGACTGATGTTGAGGTTGAAACTCCGGAGAAGGCAATGGCACCCCACTCCAGTACTCTTGCCTGGAAAATCCCATGGATGGAGGAGTCTGGAAGGCTGCAGTCCATGGGGTCGCTGAGGGTCGGACACGACCGAGCGACTTCACTTTCACTTTTCACTTTCTCGCATTGGAGAAGGAAATGGCAACCCACTCCAGTGTTCTTGCCTGGAGAATCCTAGGGACAGGGGAGCCTGGTGGGCTGCCGTCTATGGGGTCACACAGAGTCGGACACGACTGAAGCAACTTAGCAGCAGCAGCAGCAGAGGTTGAAACTCCAATACTTTGGTTACGTGATGTGAAGAGCTGACTCATTGGAAAAACCCTGATGCTGGGAAAGATTGAGAGCAGAAGGAGAACGGGATGAGATGGTTGGATGGCATCACTGACTCAATGGATATGAATTTGAGTAAACTCCAGGAGTTGGTGATGGACAGGGAGGCCTGGCGTGCTGCAGTTCATGGGGTCACAAAGAGTCAGACATGACTGAACGACTGAACTGAACTGAAAGTGCCACAAAGGAGAAAAACATTCCAACGAGACTAAATAATAATAGTTTAGTCATTAACACAGTCAAGGTCCTCCTTTAGGTCCTCCTCAAGGTCCATAGATAATACACTGAGCCATACCTGTGAGCTATATTGTAGATACTGAAAACCCCACCAGAAGAAGTTGATGGCCAGATTGCAACTGTGACATAAGCTGCCACAATTCCAAGAACTGACCTCAAAGAAATGAGAACAAACTGACCCTGAAACTGAAGATTAACTGTACCTAAAACAATCAAGATGATGCTGATCAGACCATTGACCAGTTTCAAGATGACTGCCAGAGCTGACTGTGCTGTTTCTGCATGAAGCCCCCTCCTTCTGCCCCCTGCTTATCAGTGAGGGGGAGTCAGCCTTTGGACAGGAGTCCTTCTCTCACCACACCCCCAATTACAGGCCTCCAAAATGAGGCAATCTTTCCTTACCACCAACCTGGCCTCCTTACTGGCTTTTGATTGACAAGCTGCCCTCATGGAGGTCATGTTCTAGGGAAGGGATACAGACTTGTGTTAGATGGTATTAACCACCATGGAGAGGCAAACAGATACTAAGGTGAACAGGAATCTGAAATTGGAAAGAGGGTCATTTGCATAAGATTCTTACGTGTGTGTGTAGGTGCTCAAGCACTTCAGTCACCTCCGACTCTTTGCGACACTTTGTATCCTGCCAGACTCCTCTGTCCACAGGATTTTCCAGACAAGAATGCTGGAGTGGGTTGCCATGCTCTCCTCCAGGAAATCTTGCCAACCCAGGGATCAAACCCATGTCTCCTGCATCTAATGCACAGAAGGAGGATTCTTTATCCACTGAACCACCGGGGAGCCCCAGATTCTCATGGAAAGGCATGAGTTGTGTGTGTGTGTGTATGTGTGTGTGTATATATATATATATATGAGTATAATTGCTTTACAAAATTGTATTAATTTCTGCTATACAGCTAAGTGAATCAGAAGTTGACAATTATGCAAGGACCAGGGAAAGTGATATATGATCATGAAGCTATCCGCGAAAAGAGGTTTATAGCCAAAGGCCCGGGGACAGCAGTTTGCCTTGTATATCTGAGACCCGTCAAGAAACTGGTGTGGAAGAAGAGCTAGTCAGAGTTGGGGAGGTAGCCAGGGAGGTGGGGGGCAAAGGAGTGAGGATGGAGTGGGGAGAAAGTGTGGGTAATGTAGGGTTCCACAGCGCAGGGTGAGGAATCAGGCTTCTAATCCGAATGAGAAGGGAAGCCAGTGGAATCATTGGGATGGAATTATTACAGTTTCTGACCTTTATAGCATCTCTCAGGATTTGGAATTTTTTCTGAGTCTAGATGGTAAGGTTCTGAACTCTGAGCATCAGCCATAGATCACTACGGCTCTTGATCACTAAGATCTTGGCTTTTCTGACAGGCTGCCCTGTAGGGGTCTGGCATTCTATTCGTCTCCTGCTTCAAATCTCTTCCTCGTTACTGGTCCTGGATAAGATATCCTTTGATTGTTTCTGAACCCATATCTCTAGATGGATAGGGTGCTCAGGAATTTCCTTTGGCTGCCCTCTTCTTGCTCACCCTGTGCTGGAGAATGTCCCCTTGGCTGGACCAAGGATGGCTCCAGGTATGATTTCTCAGCAAGGACTATAAAAAGCCACATGACCCTTCCACTCACACGGATGTGAACCATCACTTGGCCTTTACAGCTGGGGCCAGTGTAGCGGATGACTGTCTTTCTGAAGCAAATGCCATAGGTTATAATGATCACTGCGTGGGAAAGAAATGAAATATTAACATCAGGAAAAAGTCCAACAGGTTCATTTATAGCAAAACTCCAAAGGCATCACAGTTAGAATGCCTTTTTTCCCCTGATTTTTTTTTTCAGTTGCCTTCAGCATGTATTAACCTTTCTATCTGTGCTCTCATTGCAAAGGCATAATGTGGTCAGTATTTCAGCAACTTCTACTTCTAAGATAAAGTATATTGCAGAAGAATATCTGTGTTTTTTTTTTTTTTCAAATTTTCCATTACTTTTTTCCATTTAAAAATTCTATGACTTACTGCCAGTGACACTTCTTTACCCATTATAGCCTTTAAAAATAAGCTTTCTAAATTTGCATTAATAATATGAACACTACATGCAATGACAAGCAGTGAGCAGGCACTGAATAATTGCTAAATGAATGGACAAATGTGTATGTTCTGTATCTATAAATGTACAAGCTCAGCTGAAAGTTTATCCAACACTGAAACAATTTATTCAGTTTAAATGTCATCTTTTCATGTATTAAATTTGTGTGTTCAAACTAAAAAAAATGTGGGCTTTGGGAGTAGATTATAACTATAATATAATATAGCTATATATGTTCTACTCCTTATTTACAAAAAGGAGTGCTTTGTGGAAATACCTAAGCTTAACACTCAGCAATAGAAGCAGGTAACTCTTCTGGAATAACTCTTTTAAAGAAATCCACTCGAAATACAATACGTTCCTCCTTTGGATCTCTCTCCTCTTCTCAATCTCAGCTTAATCTGACACGAATCTCTAAATCTTCACTCCAGAGCTTCTCATTCCACTTCAATCCTTTCCTGGAGCCAATTCCCTCCTATTTCTAGTAACAGAGTTTGGGGGAAAATGGGCTTTCAAAAACTCTTACAGCTTTGTTTTAGCAATAACTTCTGAACTTCCACTTGGAGGAGAGCTCATTCCTGTAACCAGCTTCTATCACAGTTTCTAAAGCAATGCTGCCCAGAAGTGTGGCTTCCTTTGCTCAGTTCTCTTATCTCCTCTCCAAAGGGGAAACATGAGCGGGAATTATAGAGGGATCTGCCCTCTGAATACAATACCTACCTCCTTTTGCTACTTTCTGACCAACCAGCCTCCCATCACCTAATGGATGGATTCTCTCCAGTATGATGGAAACTGTAGAGACAGGAGATTCTCTATTCCTCTTTTCCTGCTTTACTACTTTTTTACCCACTCCTTCCTCTATCTTCCCACAAGAGATAACGATGTACTGATTGTATTGCCCAGCACCCAGGACATGCCTCAGGTCACACTTGCCAGGAGCAGGCTCACAGTGCCTTGGAGGATTAAACGGATGGGGAGAGCTTTCTTGTCAGCCTCCTTCTGCACACTGTGCAGAAGCTCTCTTCACAGAGCATTCATTTCTTTTCTCTACCTCTTCTACACATTACAATGGCATGCTAAGTGGGCCAGACTTCTCTCTAGTTCTCTCCCAACCCCAAAGTTACATCTGAGTGGGTTGCACCAAGATTTAGATTCAGGGTGAAAAACAGAAGGTCCTCTTAGATGGTGAGCCTGAATCAGATCCTTCAACTCAGCTTCTACCAGAACGTTAAGCCCTGTCTGGTCCTAGGCCCTGTTTAGTTATAAATTGAGTGGTACCGGAGTGCCTCTCATTAGATGATAATCCAATGTCTGGGTTGTTTAAAAGAAGCAAAACTTCTTAAAGAAAAATTATTCATTAATAAACAGACTACTTATAAAATTGATGTCTAACTGAAGACCCATTCTTTCAAGACATTAGTATCCATCCTACCAACATTATAGCAGATAATAAATTCAAGGACAGTGAAAGTGAAAAGAAATTATAAATATTGCAAAAGGTGCAGGATTTCATGAAGCTGATGAAAGCAATATCATAGAACTGCTTGAAATATGTCAAGGCAATAATAAATGAGAATATGCACAGCTTGTGAAGGTGATGGTTTAATCACTAAGTCGTGTCCGACTCTTGCAACCCCACAGACTGTAGTCTGCCAGGCTCCTCTGTCCATGAGATTCTCCAAGCAAGAATACCAGAGTGGGTTGCTATTTCCTTCTCCAGGATATCTTCCAGACCCAGAGATCGAACCCGGGTCTCCTGCATTGTAGGCAGATTCTTTACCAACTGAACTTACAAGGGAAGCCCTTATATACCACTTGACCAGTTAACACTTTAAGAAGAGAAAATAAAGATGTTGACAAAAATACAGAGCACGTGGGTAAAAATTAAAATTTTGAATATTTTTGCAGAAGTAGCCCTTTTCTGACTATATGGCAAAAGTCAAAGGTGAAGTCAAAAATATTTTATCCTACCATTATACAAGTGCATCTAAAAACCATTAGTGACCTGTTTGGCTGGTCTATTGCTGCATAAGAAACCACCCATATATTTAAAAACAATAACAATGTAACATTTCTCCCAATTCCTCTGGATGATCTGGTAGTTCTGCTTTACATGGTACTTTTAAGATTCTTAGAAGTTTTCTTGTTTAGCTGAGAGGACCACTGAGATACTCTTGAAATCTTGCTCATGTTTTAACAGAGACATTGACCCTGAGGTCATGTTTTACTAACAGCACTCTGGATTTCATCTTCAAACCAAGGCCATTGTTCACTTTGAGAAAATTTCCTTGGAGAGATGAAAGCAAATTTATCATTAAACCCACAAGGTCTAGTGCCTTTTTAGTTCTTCTAAATTTGCTTGAAATCTAAACATTTCCTTCTTTAGCTCAAGAAGCTCCTTCTGGACTTTACCACGGTGTCTAAAAGGAGGCAGATGACACTTTCAACATCCTGTCCAGGAGTCTCCTTAGCCAGACCCCAAGTTCATGAGGCGCCTCTTTTAGTTCCCATATTTCCACCAGCATAGTTCTGGTAACTGTTCTGCGGCTATATGACTCAAGTTCTCTTTCCTGCAGCTTCCAGTAGGATAGCCTCCACTGCGTTTCAGCCTGCACCAAACAGTCTCTTCGTCATTCCTCCAAACTTCTCCACTCTTCCACCAGACACAAAATCAAGGCCACCTGTGGTGGCAGGACTCCACATGGCTCTGTTTTAGCTATTGACTGCTGCATAACACATCACCCCAAATTTAATGGCTTCTCACAATTTCTTATTCCTTCTTACAGCTCTGGGGCTTGACCACAAGGTTACTAGGCTTCAAGGTTACCAGGCTTCAGGAATGTTGCTGGCTTTGAGTTGGATGTCTAGAAGATCTAAAATGGACTCATACAGATGGATGGAAATCAGTACTGGCTGCAGGCTGGGAGCCCAGTTGGCAGTTGGCTTAAGGCCTCCATCTTCCTCCGAGTGGGCTTCTCCACATGGCTGCTTATGCACCTCACAGCATGGCAGATGGATTCCAAGAAAACAAAGCCCAATGTGCAAGGACTTACCAGGCTTTCACTTGCATCACTCTTGCTAATGCTCCTGTGGTCAAGGCTCGTCACATGGCCAAGTCCAGAATCAGCGTGTGAGGGGACGCCCGGGGTACACGCTAAAAGCAAGCCAGAACACTGAAGTGGGTAGCCTTTCCCTTCTCCAGGGGATCTTCCCAACCCAGGGATTGAACCCAGGGCTCCCGCATTGCCGGCTGATTATTTACCAGCTAAGCCACAAGGGAAGCCCACGGTGTATATGAACCCTCTACCACGGGCTTTATCATTTAACCATTGCAGCACTACAAGGTAAATATTATTAGCCTCATTTATTGATAATGAACTAAAACAATAGTTTAGAGGGGTTCTATTAACTTGCTTAAGTTCTCAGTGTCGTACTGCTAGTAAAGGCTGGAGCCAGCATTTAAACCTTCTATTCTGTCTTCTCAATTAGTGATGGAAACCAAGGTTAATATTCCTCTTAGGGAGATACCATAATTCTGCAGTGGAATGCTGACCACATTTTTGACCAGGACCCCCCTGCTTTACAAGGGTACTTCCCTAGTGGCTCAGATGGTAAAGCATCTGTCTACAATGCGGAGACCCGGGTTCAATCCCTGGGTTGGGAAGATCCCCTAGAGAAGGAAATGGCAATTCAGTCCAGTACTATTGCCTGGAAAATCCATGGACAGAGGAGCCTGGTAGGCTATAGTCCATGGGGTCACAAAGAGTCAGACACGACTGAGCAATTTCACTTTCACTTTTCCCTGCTTTACAAAGGCCAGGTCGACATAAGACATGGTGTCTCAGCATTGATAGTCAATGGGATATCTCAGAACAGAATTGGGAACACATGTGACCTGGACATCCGAACAACCTCACTGGGATTTCTAATTTATTTGTCAACTTTTTTCTAATTTACGGTTCCTAGAGCACTCCCAGATGACAGAGCAGTACCAAAACTTGAGGGATTTAGTGGATTATGCTACTTCACCCACCAAAAAAAAAAAAAAAAAAAAGGTGGGGGGTATTGGAGCCAACTTGTGGACTACTGCTGGTTTCTTAGACTACTACATAACTGGTCTGAGTTGGAGTCCTAGAAGGACAAATTGATGCAAAAACACAAATACAGAAAATACAAGGGCAGTAAAGTGTAAAGGGTACTATCTCTTTTCCTGACAATCAAATCTACCAAAACCAGGTTTCTGCCTCTTTATAAATGAGGGATTACTTCAGACGTTGCTCAACTATAAATGCCACAATGACAGGAAACATGGTGTCTCAGTCCCGGCTACATCGCTGCACCCTGAAAAGTGGTGGCCACACTGTCAGCGCTCAACAGACAGTGAATGGGTCATTGTGTGATCTAACCAGGCATGGAATTTCCTGCTGATTTAGAGTAACCTGTTCTAAACAAGGCATGTGGTGTGTGAGCAAGGATGAGAGTGGAGGCTTGTAAGCTTCTCCCCCGGACTCCTGCTGTGGGCTCTGACACTACTGCCCCCAATGGGGATCCACTTCTAAGTCTCACACTTTTGGAAATTTTTGTGACATGAGGAAAGCTGCTTCAATACTACCTGAGGAACTAGTTTCATTCTGTACATTTGAGTTACAAACAGAAGAGACTGAAGGAAATCTCTGTAACATGCAGCTCTGGGGTTATTTCAGGATGCCCAAGTAGAGGGCACCATGGCTCTCTCTATTTCTGGGTGGCAACCTTACATGTGGGGACTTTACTAGGTGGAAGTGGCCTCTGCAAACTTCAGTGCTTTTTGCTCCTGTTTTGCTCCAGCATGTCTTACATTAATTTTCTACTAGCTTCCAGAAAGTTAGATAAAAAACACTATGATGGATTTTATAGCACAGCACCTAAACAACAGATATTAGGCATCAATAATAATAATAATAATAATAATAAAATAAAAAAATAAAAGAGAGAGAGAAGGAAAGAAAATGAATACCACCAAAACTTAATGGATGGAGCAAAAGAAGTTCTCAGAGGAAAGTTTATAACAATAAATGTGTACATTAAGAAAAAAGAACACTCTCAGATAATCAACCTAATAAGGAACCAGAAAAATAAGAACATGCCAAGCCCAAAATTAATATAAGGAAGGCAAAGAACAGAATGGAAATAAATGAAATAGAAACTAAAAAAATAACATAAAATCAATGAAACTAATAAGCTCTGTTTTTAAAAATATAAACAAATCTCTAGCTAGACTCATCAAGAAAAAGAAAGGACTGAAATAAAATTCTAAATGAAGGAGAAGACATTACAAATGATAAGATACAAGAACAAAGGATTGTTAGAGACTTCGATGAACAATTACATACCCCAAAATTGGATAACCTAGCAGATACAGACAAATCCCTATTTGTTCTCATATATCCAAAAGTTCCTCAAATATCTAAAACACTCTTTCTTACTGTAGGCTTCTTTGAGACACTATGTAAGGAGATTATTATGTGACTTAGCTCTCTTTTGCATTTCTTTCACATTAGAACATTCCCCTTCCTTTCCCATGTCTTTGAGTAGCTTGAAAAAACTGGGCTCAGAATCCTGAAGGACTTGCCACACTCTGAATAACTTACGAAGCCATTTCTTAAGCTGTGAACCACCCCCTGGCCAACTAGGATTTCCAGAGGTGTATCGTTTGGTATTGTGGACAATCTGCATTGTCTCACTTAATGAAACTGGTATGTGTATCACCTGTGCCCACACCACCCTACTCCTCCCCTGGATCCACTTAGAACCCCAAGCAATAGATTTCATCTCTAGGAGGTCCCTAACAGTTTTCCAAGGAGAGCTGAAAAGGAGAGTAGTGTTTCCACAATCCAGAGAAACAGAAACCTAGGGCTGTATAGGCGCTCTGCTGGGAAAGAGCAAAAGTTGATTGTCTCAGGAAAACAAACAGCAAACAGGATCTGTGTTCTGGAAGAGGAAGCTCCTACCACAAACACATGTAGAGGCCTTGCCGAGGTTCAGCAGCAGAGCTGCCACATCTCTTCTTGGAAGGCAGGCAGCAAGCAGCAGGCTGGGGTGCTCAGGTGGATTTGCATGTGAACCCAAGTCGCTCCTTCCCTTGTACTTACAAGCAGCCTGAATCAGCACGTTAGAAAGAATATTATGGGTGAAGCGCCTGCAGCTCCAGCTCAGAGCACCTGGGAGCCAGCACCTTGCTCTGGATGCAGGCTCCTGGGCAGGGGGATTGAGGAGCTGGCCAGGGGGCCTCTTCTACACACCAGCCCAGCAGCACTGGCAGCTCGTCCTGGCCACATCTTGCATGGCTGCTTCAAGGTTCTGAACTTCAAGGCAAGAACTCATGACTTCTGAGTTCCCACTCACCTGGGCTACTTTCAGGGTCCAGTTTCCTCCCAATAATCCAGGGGAGCCTGATAGGAACCCCTGGAGGAATCAGAAATGAAAAACTCTAAGATCTTCCTTTGGATGAGCTAAGAGAGCAGCTCAAATGCAAACATGCACGTGCTTCAGTCTGGATGAACACACGCTGGCTGGCTGTCAGCTTTGAGCCAGGCTTGGTGCTTGGCACTGGGATGTATGGAGAATATTCCAGACTACTCCAGACTGGAATATCCCACTCCTCCCAAAGCTGTCAGTCTGGGCACAGTAGTGTTCTATTCATCCCTAATCTTTTTTTTTTTTTTTTAAGTATTTTCAGAGAGATTCCAACTTAAATTTTTATTCCATAGCTTATACTCCTCTTGCTACTGCCTTACACTATAAACAGATATCAAATCATACTAATAAAATACCATTAGCATCTTTGAAGCCTTTTCAGGTGGCAGAGTGGTAAAGAATCTGCCTTCCAATGCAGGAGATGCAGGAGAGCTTGGGATGATGCCCTAGAGGATGGAATGGCAACCCACTATTCCAGTATTCTTGCCTGGAAATTCATACGGGCAGAGGAACCTGGTGGTCTACAGTCCATGGGGTCACAGAGAGTTGGACAAAGCTTAGCAACTGAGTAAGCACACAAGTATCTTTTGCACAGGACATTACAACAGTTCACAAACACTGGCCATGAATAGTAAATTAATCTGTAAATTGATTCCAAATCCACAGATGGATAGTAGTAGGTGGGTGTGTAGAGTCAAGAGATATCAGAAAAAATTCTGACCTACCATTAATAACTTACATTATGATCTCAGGCAAGCCCCTCGACCTCCCTGGTGCCCTGTGTCGTCTCTGTATGCAGCACTTGCAGCTGAAAATAAAATGATCCTTGGTATTTGAAACTCTGGGAGAGGTGACTTTTATTCATCCTAATAATAGTAGCAGAAGCATTATTGATATGTAGACACCAGGGGTCTGGATGCTGTTTCTCCTGTACAGCAAAGTTTCACAGAAATATTTTCCTGCCCCAAATGCCAGGGGAGGTCATTTACACTGGTCTCTTTCACCCTTCCCTGCTGGACAATCTACCCACGTTGCTCACTGACAGTGAGCCTGACTACTCAGCAAGTTGAGCTATGCTCAGAAGGAAATGAGAGAAGGCAATGGCACCCCACTCCAGTACTCTTGCCTAGAAAATCGCATGGATGGAGGAGCCTGGTAGGCTGCAGTCTGTGGGGTCACTAGGAATCGGACACGACTGACAGACTTCACTTTCATGCATTGCAGAGGGGAATGGCAACCCACTCCAGTGTTCTTGCCTGGAGAATCCCAGGGATGGGGAGTCTGGTGGGCTGCTGTCTATGGGGTTGCACAGAGTCGGACACGACTGAAGCGACTTAGCAGCAGCAACAGCAGCAGCAGCAGAAGGAAACAGCTGGAGCTAATCCACGAGGATAGGTAGAATAAGTCCAGGTTGCTGAACTCCTGGCCATGTGCACACTTGAAATTCCAGGTAGTCTTGGAGAGCAACCTTAGGCTGTTTATAATGCCACAGTCCTTTCTTTAGTAAATGATGTCCTGTGTGTGCTAAGTGAACTAAAATTATTCACTGTGTATCTGACTAACAGATCGACTCTTTAAGTCCTAAGTAATCAATCACTCTGTTGTTCAATTGTTGTTTAGTCCCAAAGTTGTGTCTGAATTTTTGTGACCCTAATATGCAGATGACACCACCCTTATGGCAGAAAGTGAAGAGGAGCTAAAAAGCCTTTTGATGAAAGTGTAAGAGGAGAGTGAAAAAGTTGGCTTAAAGCTCAACATTCAGAAAACAAAGGTCATGGCATCTGGTCCCATCACTTCATGGGAAATAGATGGGGAAACAGTGGAAACAGTGCCAGACTTTATTTTTTTGGGCTCCAAAATCACTGCAGATGGTGACTGCAGCCATGAAATTAGAAGACGCTTACTCCTTGGAAGAAAAGTTATGTCCAACCTAGATAGCATTTTCAAAAGCAGAGACATTACTTTGCCGACTAAGGTCCGTTTAGTCAAGGCTATGGTTTTTCCTGTGGTCATGTATGGATGTGAGAGTTGGACTGTGAAGAAGGCAGAGCGCCGAAGAATTGATGCTTTTGAACTGTGGTGTTGGAGAAGACTCTTGAGAGTCCCTTGGACTGCAAGAAAAAAAAAAAAAAAAAAAGGTATCCTCAAAAGTTTTCCAAGAGATGACACAAAAGCATAGGTGAAGTCAACTTAGTGAGAAATAACTATAAATTTGGGCACTTTGAGGTAAGTTGAAACAGGTTTAGTATTTTTCTTGGTTTCTAAAAGTCAGTGTCTTTAATTAAAAATAAAACTAAAGTTAGATGACTGATGTTTTGACATCCAACCAAGTTTTATTTCCGGTACAACTATCCAGACTAAAACACCACTCACGGCAAAACTTGCCCATTTTTATGTGAATGTTTGTTTATACTCAGCTCTCTTAGCTCCACATCATCATGTCCTGTTGTGTCCCACGTATGTGGAAGTACACTTATGTGTTCATTTCGCCTTGCTGTAAGTCCTTTCCAAATGTCTGACAGAGAATCTGGATGAAGTGTGAAGGCGCCAGATGGTAGCCATCAGACAAGGACCATGTGCGAACACCCACCACACTCTCCAGGGTTATATGATCAGTAAGGTTTCTGAGTGGGCCACCCCAGACTCAAAAGATTCCAGTTGGTTTTCTTGGACCTTGGACTTGCCCATGATGTTGTGCATAAGGCGAAGAGTCTGAAGACAGGTGACCTGCTTCCAAATACTAACTCCACCATTTCTTGCTGTATCATCACAGGCAAACCATTTAAATCCTGTGAGCCCCAGTTTCTTCTTTCTACCTACCTACCTGTCCATCCATCCATCCATCCATCCATCCATCCATCTTCTACCTTCATCTGTCACAGCAGGTTGTGGCAAAGAGGAAAAGAGGAAGTATAAAGAGGGAGGCACTTTGAAAACTGCAAATGCACAAATTAATAGCAATCGTTCAGATGATGATAGATGGACAAGGGCTTAGGGCCTAGGCCTAAACTTGAGCTTTCTATTGTCTGAGGGTTTCTGGGATTTGAGGCAATAGTGAGGCAGGGAGCACGGGCCAGGGGACGATGACTCCCTAGATAGTTCCATGAGGTGGTCCCAGGGCCACATCAACATGATTGTCATTAAGTGTGAGAGAAATGAGTGCCACATGTGGGAGGAGGAGAGTAGTGGTAATGTGGAATATTAAGTTGGGAGCTGAGGACCTGTTAGACCTGGATCCTGCACTAGAAGGAGGGGAGAAGGAGGAAGTGTGGAAAGAGCCTGAACCAGACCAAATGGAGCCATTTCTGGACCCCTGTTTTTTCATTCTCCTTATGTGCTGTTGGATATAGAAACCTTCAATTTCCTGCTTGGTTACCCCTTAAAGTAATTTTTTAAACTGTATGTCTCTTCAAATTATTCATTTGTGCATCTTTCAAAATGTATAGTAACACTATCATTTAGCAAAAAAACAAAAACCACTATATGTTGCCGAGGTCCAGCCCTGGTGGATCCAGGGAATTCGAAGCGGGGACCTTAAAGTAATTTTTTAAACTGTATGTCTCTTCAAATTATTCATTTGTGCATCTTTCAAAATGTATAGTAACACTATCATTTAGCAAAAAAACAAAAACCACTATATGTTGCCGAGGTCCAGCCCTGGTGGATCCAGGGAATTCGAAGCGGGGACGGTGTCGGAGTCTGAGGAATGAATTGCTTAATTAAAGAAATGGAGGGCGATTAGAAGGAAATAGTGTAGTGGGAAAATAAGTGGAGTAAAGAGGCTGAATAACTTGGTTTACGCAGAGAGTCAATAAAACTCCAAGACAAGGAGTATGCACCAGCTACGTAGGCCACCAGCGCCCGCTTGAATAGCGGAGGGTGTCCCACCTTGGGCTCCCTCTCACGTGGGTCTTAGAAGCCAGGGCAAAATTAGTAGGCATGACGAGCCTCCGCTCTCCAGATGGGAATTCAGCCAGAAAAGAAGAGAACGAGAAAAGACCACATGGGGGAAACCAGTCTTTCCAGGACCTGTTCCTGTTTCTGTATTTTTCAGGTCCACTTTTATACTTTCAGTTGTACATAGAGATAAATGTGTTCTCAGCATATCTTTGTTCTTACAAGGGTCTTATATTTGTTTTACAGTGTCTTCTGGTCTGGAGACCGATTAATATTTTATGGCCCCATCTTTCTTTCTATTGATAAAGGTTAACCAATCAGAAAACTTGTTTTCCCTTAAGATCTACTTAGTCTTA
>SJYT01001904.1:6137-48752 GCA_006410635.1 Cephalophus harveyi
TGCACAACTGGGTATTGTTTTCGCTTTGGCTCCATCCCTTCATTCTTTCTGGACTTATTGCTCCACTGATCTCCAGTAGCATATTGGGCACCTAATGACCTGGGGAGTTCCTCTTTTGATATCCTATCATTTTGCCTGTTCATACTGTTCATGGGGTTCTCAAGGCAAGAATACTGAAGTGGCTTGCCATTCCCTTCTCCAGTGGACCAGGTAAAATCTAAAATCGAACAGATTTTAGATTCAACATATTATTGTTTAATATAATAAGGTTTCTAAAACTGGAAATTTTCCACTGAAATATACTGGCCTGATTTATCCTAATATAATGCTCATTTCAGTAATACTTTGAACATTTGTGTATTTATTTTGCCAGATTAAGTTATCTTTTTCATGAACTGCTTTTATACACACACACACACACACAGACACACACACACACACACATATATATATACTTGTCATATAATAGTAGTTTAGGGTTAGGTATGCTACGTAATGATTTGATATTTGCATGTATTATGATGTGATCATCACCATAAATCTGATAGCAATGTTAAACTTAAACTTATTGTGCTCAGTCTTGTTGGCCTGTTTGTGATCCCATGGACTGTAGCCTGCCAGGCTCTTCCTACTATGAGATTTTCCAGGCAAAAATATTGGAATATGTTTCCATTTCCTCCTCCAGGGTATCTTCCTGACCCAGAGTTTAAACCCATGTCTCCTGCATCTCCTGCATTGGCAGACAAATTATTTACCACTGAATAATACTATTGAATATATCAATTATGCTGTGTATTATATCTTCATGGCTTAAAAAAAAGTGGCAAAGTGGGATCCTTGTCTTGTTCCTGATGTTAAAGGAAATATTCTTAGCTTTCTATCAAATGTGATGTTGGGTATAGTTTTGTTGAACATGTTCTTTATTATGTTGAGGTGTGGTTCATCTGTACCCACAATTTGAGAGTTTCTTTTCATAAATATATGTTGAATTTTCTCAAAAGCATTTTGGCATAAAATTCATATAATTTTTATTCTTTAATTTGTGAATATTATATACACATTCACTAACTTGCAAAACCATCCTTGCATCCCTGGGCTAAATCCCACTTGACACTTTTAATGTATTGTTGAATTTCATTTGCTAATATATTATTGAGAGACTTGCATCTAAGTTTAACAGCAATATTGGCCAGTAACTCTATAAAGAATTCTAACCCAGTTATAGTTGCTCTATAATGGTAACAACAAAAAATGTTTACTATGTTTTAAAAATGAAATACTCAATAGTAAAACTCTATAGTGCTGTTTGATAGTTCATTTATTGCTGCCACACACCAACCCACCATAGTTGATTTAGTGATAATATAGAATTATAGCTTACTGAGAAAGTTAAAGAAAATTTCTCTAAATATTAAATAATTACACCAGAGTGAAAGTTCAGTTCAGTTCAATCATTCAGTGGTGCCTGACTCTTTGTGACCCATGGACTGCACCATGCCAGGCCTCCCTGTCCATCACCAACTCCCAGAGTTTATTCAAACTCATATTCATTGAGTTGGTGAACATCCAGCCATCTCATCCTCTGTCGTCCCCTTCTCCTCCCAATCTTTCCCAGCATCAGAGTCTTTTCAAATGAGTCAGTTCTTAGCATCAGGTGGCCAAAGTCTTGGAATTTCAGCTTCAACATCAGTCCTTCCAATGGACATTCAGGACTGATTTCCTTCAGGATGAATTGGTTGGATCTCCTTGCAGTCCAAAGGACTCTCAAGAGTCTTCTCCAACATGACAGTTCAAAAGCATCAATTATTTGGTGCTCAGCTTTCTTTATAGTCCAACTCTCACATCCATACATGACTACTAGAAAAACCATAGCTTGGACTAGATGGAATTTTGTTGGCAAAGTAATGTCTTTGCTTTTTAATAAGCTGTCTAGGTTGGTCATAACTTTTCTTCCAAGGAACAAGCATCTTTTAATTTAATGGCTGCAGTCATTTTGGAGCTCCCCCCAAAAATAAAGTCTCTAACTGTTTCCGCTGTTTCTCCATCTATTTGCCATGAAGTGTTGGGACCAGATGCCATGATCTTAGTTTTCTGAGTGAAAACTAAAAGTATATCTTACTAATTCTTATCTTTTAAGAATTACTGACAAATGTCAACTTTAAAATATAATTATTTTGGCCATAGTAGAATCAAATTTTAAGATATTATACAAGAAGGCATTTTTCTTTAATATGTATTTACTATTTTATTGAAATAAGTGACAATAGGCTGACAGAAGGATTGGAGAATTAGTATATATTTAAGTTTATCCTTTGAGTCATAGTTACAGAAATGTAGAAATGAAAAAGTTTATAAAGATCATCAATACAAATAAGAAAGATGAGAAGAGGGAAGAACATCAGTAACAAATTAATCTGAAACCAGTCTCATACATTCACTTAATATATTTTCTGAAATACATTTCTATTTGAATACACAATAAATTCCTATTTAAGCAAAATAAAGAGGAACTTGTTTTCTATTTTAAAATCAAAGGTCCTGATTATTTTAGAGTCACCATCAGAGAAGAATATATCAAGAAACTAAAGAAGTTTATGTTTCTGAATCTCTTATGTCAATAAGTTTCTATGATTACAGTACCACCTCCCCAACCTTATTTGCAGAGAATCATTCTAAAACCTCTCCTGGACACCTGAAACATCATGAATAGCACCATACCTTGTATATACGACAACATTTTTTCTATAGATGCATGAAAAGTGAAAGTTAAAGTCACTCAGTGGTGTCCAATTCTGAGACCCTATGGACTTTAGTCCATGGAATTCTCCAGGCCAGAATACTGGCTGGAGTGGGTAGCCTTTCCCTTCTCCAGGGGATCTTCCCAACCCAGGGATCGAACCCAGGTCTCCCTCATTACAGGCAGATTCCTTACCAGCTGAGCCACAAGGGAAGCCCATAGACACATACTTATGATAAAAGTTGATTTATAAATTAGGCACAATAAGATACTAACAACGAATAATACAACAGAACAATTACAACAATGTACTATAATAAATGTTGCATAAATGTGGTATTTCTCTCTCTCAAAATATCTTATTTTACAAATTGAATGCCTTTTCTACCTAAACTAAACACATCAAACACTGCAGTCATAAATTTTGCAGCTTGAAGTGTGATAGCAAAATTAGCACATTGTTTTATTTTTTTCCTTTTTTGCAATTTAACAGAAGATTTGTTCTTACTGTAAATGTTAGTAACTTCAGTATTTGATTTTTTCTTTCTTTATTAAAGTTGAGCACTTTCTGCTTTTCTCTTATTGGAAGCACTTTATGACTTTTCTTTGGGATATCTGAATAACCAGCATCACTATTGCATTTTGGGACTATTATTAGTACATTTTAAGATGTATTTCTTTCATTTTATGTTTTAGCTATGGTGGGTCTTCCTCGCTGCATTCAGGCTATCTCTGGTTGCAGACGGCTGAAGCTACTCTTCATTGTGGTGTGTGGGCTTCTCCTTGTGGTGGCCTCTGTTGTGAAGTGTGGGCTCTAGGACATGGGCTTCAGGAGGACCAATTTGTGGGCTCAGTGGTTGTGACTTCCAGGCTCAAGAGCACTGACTCAGTAGCTGTGCTGCAGGGCCTTGGCTGTTCCGTGGCATGTGGGATCTTCCCAGACCAGGGATTGAACCCTTGTCCCTTGCATTACAAGGTGGATTCCTAACCACTGGACCAACAGGGAAGCTCTGGGGCCATTATGAAGTAAACTAAAGGTTATTTGAGCTTGAATATTATATACTACAAATGTCTATCTTATAACCAAGAAGGCCATTAAGTTACTAACAAGCTGTATACCCTGAATAATGGGTTGATTCATATCCCGGGTGGAATGCAGTGTGGCTTCTCAAGATTTCACACTACTCAAAATGACACATGGTTTAATATAAATTGTTTATTTCTGGAATTTTCCATTTAATGTTTTTGGGCTGTGATTTACCATGGGTTAGTAACTGATATCATAGAAAGTGAAACTGCGGGTAAGGGTGGGACTAGTGTACTAGGTTTTGTTTACAATTGTGGAATATTCTAGGTGAGTTGATTGTAGTCAAAGGATTTCTTTGCAAGCTTCTCTAGTAGATGATAGTAATTTTTTGTAGTTTTCATTTGTTGTTCTATATAAATACTTGCTATTTCATTCTTATTCTATATAAATGTCTTTTTTCTTTAAAGAAGGCCTCCCCAAAGTATATAAGCTTCAGGTTCCACTAATCCAGACCTGTCCTATATTACCTGATAGCTCCATATTTTGAAAAATATTTTGATACTTAAATTGCTTAACTAGAAAACAAAATTTAATTCTTTACAAGTACTTATAACATATTTTACACTTTTCTCTAGAAATATTTGGGTTTCCCAGGTGGCTCAGTGTTAAAAATCTGTCTGCCCATGCAAGAGATTCAGCTGTGTGTTCAACTCTGGGTTGGGAAGATCCTCTGGAGGAGGAAATGGGAACTCACTCCAGTATTCTTGCCTGGGAAATCCCATAGACAGAGAAGCCAGGTGGACTATAGTCCATGGGGTCACAAAGAGTTGGACATTACTGAGCATTCTATAGCATACATATACTATTATTTAAAAATTCACAACTTGGCCATTATTGTGAATGTAAGTAGTCATAGAAATACACTAAAAATATAAAATATATGAACATTTTGGGATCTGTGATGAATTCACAAAGTCAAGAACTTTAAAAAAATGCATACAAACAACAGAAAAAATTAACTCAGCTTTTTATAGTTTGATTAAAATAGAAATGTGAAACTATTAAATGCTAAGATAATTAAAGGAAATATATATCATGGAAAAGAAATAATAGGACAAACTGCAATAATCATATTAGGAATTCTGTTTAAACAAAATTGTTCTGTTATCTGTCATTGAAAGTGATGTACCTGTATTTTAATGGTTATCACCAACCTAAATTAAAACAATAAAAATAGATGTGCAGTGCTAAAATCCATCACTTGGACCACAGTGAAAGACATGTAAAATAAGAGCACAGGAAATTTGTTATTTTCTTAATAATTCAGTGCATCAGACTTCTCAATGAGCAAGGAATCTTTTCCCTACTTTTTCAGATTCTGTGATTAAGTGAAGTGAAGTCACTCAGTTGTGTCCAGTTCTTTGTGACCCCACGAACTGTAGATTGTCAGGCTCCTCCATCAGTGGAATTTTCCAGGCAAGAATACTGGAGTGTGTTGTCATTTTCTTCTCCAAGGGATCTTTCTGACCCAGGAATCGAACTCGGGTGTCCGGCACTGTGGGCAGACTGTCATCTGAGCTACCAGGGAAGCCCCAAATTAGCATGGTAAGCATGTGCTATGGTTTACCTAATAAGTCTTATATTTAATTACAAGTACTTGAGTCAATTACAGTTTCTTTTTATTCATAGCTTACATGCTAGCTATAAAGTACAAACTGATAGTTGACCAGTTGTTCGATAATTAAATGCCCATGAGTCATCATGTATGTTTGTGTGTATGTGTGTTTTTGTGAATTTACCTGCATGTACACTGTGTAACCTTTTTCATGTAGGCAGATTCCTAGTGAATTACAGACTTTCTCTCTAGCTAACATTTAAAAAGAGAGCAGAATCATAAGTACATTACCGTGTATTTATTTTTAGTTTTCATTTGCCAAGGCAAATTGCTTTGATTATAGCAGTAGTAAATTTAAATGTGGTTCTGTTTCATAGTTCTTGTACTTTTTATTCCAAGAGCTTTAGTCAGCAAGAAACTATCAGTGGCAATAGAATGCAGAGGAGATATATGTGATTTACTCATTAGTTATAAGTAAATTGTCATATATTTTTGTGTGGCAGCTATGCCTTCCTCTAAACCTTACTGGTAAAGTCTGAATTTGTTCCAGTATCTGCATTTACCTGATTCATAGGCAACTTCTCATTAAGTCAATCTCAGTTCTATCCTTCAGAAGGTAACAGGTTTCTGGGACAGTAATGTTACCGGTTTCCGTCCAATGAGATGTGATAGAAGTCTGCTAGAGAATGGTGTGTCTTCTACAAAAGATCTCCGAGCTCTTGAAAACATACAAAGGATGTAGAGCCTTTTATCTGACCCCTAAAATTCTAAGGTCTTGATGTGGCATCTTGTATAACAACTTAAAGATCAAAGCAGTACATTGAATATGAGACTCAAAAAAGATGAAAAGCATTTCTTCTGATGACATCATGTTGACATAATGTCTAATCAATACACTGGAACTTGTTATATGCAACGATGAGTGTTGTCATCATTTAAACCACTTTAATGTGCACTTTCTCCTGCATGCAGATGAATGACCCCTATTAAAAAATATCTTAAGTGTGCTCATGTACATTTGTGAACACACATGTATAGCTCACATATTATGCCACATATCTTAAAAGATTGTTGAACAAGCCCATGCTATTACTACCAAAAATCAAGATATCCTTTTATGATCTATCTTATGTGTCCTCCTTAGCTCTGAGGCAAGACATCTCACAGAGTTATATGATCCATGTATTTTTCATAACTTAATAATAATTCCCTAAATTTTGTTTCTAATTTTTATTGTCACTACTGGATTAATATCCCCTTAATCATTGCCACACTATTGTGGTTATCTTTTTAACAAAATTTAGTTTCTTTCCCTTGTGACTGTAATATCAAGAATGAAATACTTAGCATTTAGTCCTAAGACTTCTACACTTTGACTATCATAGTGAATCTACTGGTAAAATATTAGATTCTTTAGAGAAGGTACCCTAGATGCTATCTAAAATAATGTAGAATAAATAATGTTTACTTCTATAGCATTATTGTCTAAAGATAATTTATCCTTTAAGTACAGTTAATAATGAGGCATTTCCTTATTATTAAGCCATCTCTAATATTTGACTCCATGGAAACTATTTATATTCTACTAGATCCCAAATTGCTTATAATTCTTACCTAGTTGGTTTGGGATCATACATTATCATACAGTATTTCTTTTAAATGACAGCCAGTCACATATTAACTGGCAAGTTTTATATATTTTCTCAATCTTCTCTTTCCAGGAAAGCCATCAGTAGTATAATTAAAAGTTAATGTATAAAAACAACTGCTGCTGCTAAGTCACTTCAGTCGTGTCCGACTCTGTGCGACCCCATAGACGAGAGCCCACCAGGCTCCGCCATCCCTGGGATTCTCCAGGCAAGAACACTGGAGTGGGTTGTCATTTTCTTCTCCAATGCATGAAAGTGAAAAGTGAAAGTGAAGTCATTCAGTCGTGTCTGACTCTTTGCGGACCCCATGGACTGCAGCCTACCAGGCTCCTCTGTCCATGGGATTTTCCAGGCAAGAGTACTGCTGGCAAGTATAATTTTAAAAATAGTTTACACAAACATCACCTCATTTTCTAGTCATTCCTCATGTAACGTAAGTTCTAGACTTCCATCACTATTCTGTGTACAAAATATAGGAGCTTACATTTTCTACATAAGGCTTCACATATGAAGTTGCATAGTTGGCAAAAGGTGCAGCCCAGTGGCATCATGTCTCAGACTGGTCTTCCTTCCTCTACTAGCTTTTCTTCTTTCCTATATCTAAGTGAATATTTTCCTTTTCTGATTAGCCATTATTCTGAAGACTGAGTTACACGCTTTTAAGTATCTACAATCAATATTTCTTTCTTCACTCTCTTTTCTCTCTATCCTCTGTCTTTTTCTCTATGTCACACTCTCACTCATTCTGTTTCTCCCTCTCCCTAAAACTTTATCTCTGTTCTTTGGTTGAAAGAATTTTGATAAAAGGAAAGTTCCCTCATTCTTCTTCACCACCTCCATTTTAAATGACCTTGAGGGAGGCCTCCAGTGTGTGCTCAAGAATATCAGTAACTGTAACAATAGCTGAAAGCTATTTGCATTTATGGATCAAAGACAGTGTGATTCAGAAACCAGAAATTTAGATGGAAAAAAAATTTTTTTAAAGGTCCTAGTCTATTAGTGCTAAAGCCCTGACATTTAAGGAATCCATTTATTAAAAAAGAATTACCTAATGCTTTGTAGCAAAGTGATTAAACTTCCAGGGTCTCAACAAACTGTAAGGTAAGCCTGTTCTTCTTGACCTAAATGTAGGGCAATCAATAAACATGATGCCCAGCGACAAAGATCACTAGACTTAAGTACCCTTTCCCATTTATGCTGTCATTTATGCAAGGAAATCTACTCTAATTTGCTAGATGGATCCAGTTAACTCTATCTTTAAGTATAGTTGAAGAGCCAATTTTACTAACCATGGGGAAAATCAATTTATATTCATAGAACAGGATCAGCTAATAAAGCATTTTCTGCCTGGTAGATGTCATGAGTTAAGTACTGTATTGCATGTACCTCATTAAGTGCCACCACCTTGAATGTCATTTAGGTAAGTAGTGATATTGGAAATCCTCCAAAATGTAAAGTAGCTGTATGCAGCTCATAAGCTGAATCTGGTAAATGCTAGCGTCTTTGCTGAAGCTACAAAAATGCTGATATATTTTATCTAAATTTAAAGAAAAGATGTTGTACATCTGTGTTTTAGGAGTAGTTCTACAAAACAGAATGATGAGTTCAATGACTATAAAACATTCTTTGATTTCTTAAAAATTTGCCTCATTGTTTGTAACATGCATATTTATGATAGAATTCCAGAAATGAGACAGTGATGCAAGTTTTATCCTTGCTGAAATGAGAAGTATATAGAAATTATCTAAGACAATTGTTCAGAGAGATGATAACTTGGAATGTCAAGCTTTCTTCTTTTCCAGGTCACATAGAGTTGTAAGCAGCTTCCTTGATCCACTACAGGTTGAGGCCAAAAAATGGAGCTTGGCATGATGGGAAGTGTAGGGACAGCTGAGTTAAATCAGTCTAAAATGTTCACATATCCCAAGAAGAATCCCTCAAGCTGGAACTAAGGGAAAAAAAAATATTTTAAAAATTACTGTTCAGAATTTTAACTTGCAAGAGATACTCCTGATAATAAAAAAGGACAAACTGAAGGAAATAAACATTGAGTTTATATATTAATAGAACTCGAAATATAAAATGAGCTAGACTTTCCTAGTTTCAGGAAGATACAAGAAGAGTTCCTTGGGTATAGATAGGGAGGAAGGGATAGGAGCTGTCCCTTGAGGTAGAGCCAAAGGCAGAAGACCACATTTAGAGACACTATAAGCTTCCCCTCTGGACAGAGCCCTGAAATATAAGTAATGCTCTATCATTAAACTTCTATTAGCTATAGGGTGTGTGCCTTCATGGAGAGTTTCCAGTAACTGGATTTTAAATTTTCTACCAGAATAATGTTTATCAATGCCCCAGATGGGCTAAAACTCATCTGAACTTTTTAAACTATACGTAGGTTTTTAATAACCCAGTCATTCAAATCCTCACACTTACCAAATTAAATGCTTAGATACTTGATACACAAGAGCAAAGACAAGGTAGAAGGGAAGGTCTTGGCATTAATACTGAGCAGAATGCAATAGTGGCAAATCCCTCCCCCAAACAAACATTTTACCAATATATTTGCATATGAACTTTTTACATTAAATTAATTTATTTTTCATTCATCTAAAATATATTTTATACTGGATAAAATAAACCATTTAAAATTGAAATATTGAGCTCTTTTATCTATATTATTTTAGAGAGTTCACAAGAAATTTAGCATATTAGCCACACATTTATAATTCAGAATGAATATTGTGATTTCTTGCTTTTAACTTCATCACTCTCTCCAAATATATTACAATGGTAGACAGAAAAGGAAACATATCTGCCTGGAAAATCAAAATTTTAGCTTCTTATAAAACAAGAAACAAAAATTAAGAGTTCAAATTACTGAATTATGGTTCATAAATTGTTATAATTTGATTTGCTAGTTAATAAATGAAATTTTTCTGGAAGCAGTATCCTAGAGAAAACATGCATTCTCAAATTAAAAAAAAAAAAGTAAATCTAGATGTATCACAGGAGTATAACAAACATGAGTAATAAGAAAATATCAAAACCTGGAAGTGATAAAAGACATATTATTAAAGTGAACCCCAACACAAAAACAGTAAGAAATGTACCATCCAGAGCACTCATTGAAGAAACTATTGAAGATGATGTATCAGCAAGAAGAAAAATGTGTGCACTAGAAAGAAATACAAAGAATAAAAGTGATAAGCATAGAAATGGACACATGGATTGTAAATCTTGCTAATTTATATCTATAGGTACAAGAAGTATTTGTGGGAATAGATTTTAAATATCTTAGGACATGGATACCTAAGAATTTTGGATCATCATGAATTTATCAGTATAAAAACAGAAATGGCTGGACAGTATTGGCTATCTGTCCTATTATAATAAGAAATATAAAAGTATCTAGGTATCTGTAGGATCCTTGATGGAGAAAGCAATGGCACCCACTCCAGTAGTCTTGCCTGGAAAGTCCCATGGACGGAGAAGCCTGGTAGGCTGCAGTCCATGGGGTCGCTAAGAGTTGGATACGACTGAGCGTCTTCACTTTCACGCATTGGAGAAGGAAATGGCAACCCACTCCAGTGTCCTTGCCTGGAGAATCCCAGGGACAGGGGAGCCTCGTGGGCTGCCGTCTATGGGGTCGCACAGAGTCAGACACGACTGAAGTGACTTAGCAGCAGCAGCAGCAGAAACCTTGATATCTTTCTAAGCCCCAGATTAAAAAAAAAAAAAGACCAAGACTTGCATGCCCAAACTCTTAATAGCAGAGGACATATTATTCCTCCCTTAGGGAAGAATAAGATGGACCATTTGTAAACTTGTATATTTGCAATTTAATTTTGGATTTTCTACCATAATAACGATAGATTATTTTCTTACTTTTCTTGACTTTTATTCCCCAATTTTTCTGAGCTTCATTTTTTTTTTTTTCAGTTTCATCTTTCTTCAAAGGACCCATGAAGATCAAATTTTAAAACCCACAATTACATTTGTTGAGAAACTGTAGTTGATGTCATTGTACATTATGCCTTTCATTGTCACGGATGTAAAGCCCACAGAGGGCAGGGGCAGAAATAATTCCAGAAATGTTTAGGTTCCCCAAAGGAAAGTAATGTACTAACGCTATAAGCAATGACAAGATGGTTAGTGGTTTTCTTAAACTTTTAATTTTGTCTGCCTATGATCTAAAATTCAAATATGCAACTCAACCATGTGTATCCCAATCCCTGTCTCTATCTCTCTGGGTGTGTCATTTCTAATCTGTGCTTTGTCATTGCTCTGATCTTCCATTCTTTTGCATTTTTTTCTATATAAACTCTTCAAATAATTTGGGGTAGTGATTGGTTGATGTATTTTTCAATTCACATAATCAAGTGAGTGAGAGTTTATTAAAATCTCTGTCTCAAAATAGAGGTTCTTGAGAAGGAGAAGGTCAGATGTTAGGCAACAGTTGCGGGTGGTGGAAATTAGCAGGCGCTAAAGGCAATGGCACCCCACTCCAGTACTCTTGCCTGGAAAATCCCATGGACAGAGGAGCCTGGTAGGCTGCAGTCCACCGGGTTGCTAAGAGTCGGGCACGACTGAGTGACTTCACTTTCACTTATCACTTTCATGTATTGGAGAAGGAAATAGCAACCCACTCCAGTAATCTTGCCGGGAGAATCCCAGGGACAGAGGAGCCTGGTGGGCTGCCGTCTATGGGGTCGCACGTAGTCGGACACGACTGAAGCCACTTAGCAGCAGCAAAGTGAATTAGGTGCTGCACGTGCTTCTATCTGAATCGAGCCAAGGAGAACATGGATGCAAGCAAGAATCCAAGGCATCCGTAAGTGGTTTCGGATAAAATGTGCTAACAGTTAACATATGAAATATTTTAAATTGAAGTAAGTTTTCTCTCACCAAAATGAATCTGCTGTCCTAACTTACTTCCGTTTACCTAAGTCTGGAAATTCTTTACCAAATTTTATTCCTTTCTGTCTCCTCTCAATAGTTCTTCTGCAGCATCTTACTTCCTATTTGACTGAGACACTGTCAATACACCATTTGCAAGTGCAAGTGTGCCTCGCTACAAGATCATTGTCATACCCCCTAATCTGTCTCCTGCCCCTGATCTATTTCACTTCAGTGTCACGTGGTATACTGTTTTCAATCATGTTTTTCAAAAACAGCTTCAAATTATTTCCATGTAACTTAGTGGCAGCCCAGTTTATGAAACTAATCATCAGTCTTCAGTCTTTCAAGCAGGGTCCTCCATTGCAAGGCTACGAATGCCTTTATGACTGCATCTCCTTCCACTCGCCTCTCCAACACGTGATCTTCCATTTCCTATAAGATGAGCCTTTCTTCTGCTTTTCTTTTTTTAATAAATTAAACTGCTTCCTGACTTATCTCATCTCAGATCCTTCTGCATTCAGTTTCTTCCCCTAGAAATCTATTCCTTCCAAGACCAATATGGCTTAGAATATTTCCTGTATAACTGATAGGTGATAAATGTTTTTATTTGCTTATATTCATGTCTACCCATTGGAACTTTGTTTTTCTTTTCTATTATGTTATGTACCCAAATGATCGGTTCATGTTCTTCACTGATACTAATAAATAGATGCTGTTAATGTAATTGTTTCCAGATTCATGTCTGGCTATCTGATTCATACCATTTATTTTCAGAAAAAAAATCACACATCTTGCTTGTTTTTGCTCAAACAAGCTCTGTATTTTCTTACTTCTACACTCTTATTATATTTTACTCTGATTAGGGGTGTCTTTCCCCCCAAGCATCACATCCTTTGAAATTATTTTAATTCTTCAAGTCGTATTTCTTAATGAAACTACTCCTTATTCTTCCCACCATTTTGCCACATATTCTCATAATATTCAAAAAGGCATAAATCCCTTCATGACATATCATATCATTTATTGTGTTATAGTTATTTCTGACGTTTCTTTTTGCCTTTTAGTAAATGATAAATTCCTTGGTAACAATGCCAAGCACTAAATTCCTGTTATAATTCTTAGAACTTCTAAGACAAATGGTAGTACTAAAATGAATCTAAAATATTTGAGCAATAAGTTAGAAAGAATGTAGCAGTTTAATTTGAAATGTTATTTTAAGCACTACTAGAATATATGAAATTGATATTTCAGTGTTAAACTGGAGATCTTTTGAGTTTGCTACTAAAATTTATTAAATGCATATTAATTTGCATTGACTCTCAACCAAGTAAGGTGAAAAAAAATACATGCACATATTACAAATCAATAAGTCTCATGGTAAACAGAAGAATGTTCTCCAAACATGTCCAGGGCCTAATCCCTGAAGTTTCTTAATGTGTTATACTAAGTGGCTAAAAGAACTTTGCAGATATAGGTAAAGGTTATGGATCTTAATATAAAGAGATGATCCTGGATTATTGGAATGGGCACAATCTAAATATATGAGCCCTCAAAAGCAGAGAATTTTCTCTGGCTGGAAGTGGTAGAGAAGAAGGAGGCAAAAGGAGAGGTCAGAAAGAATAAAAGCATGAGAAAATCTCAACAAACTAGTGCTGACTTTAAAAATGAAAGTGGCCAGAATACAAGGGTGTCTTTTAGGAGTGGAGAATCACCCTCATCCGACAATCAACAAAAAGAACCTCAGTCAACAACTACACGAAACTTAAATCTGTCAACTACCTGAATGTGTCTGAAGGCATATCCAACCCCCAAGCCTTCAAAAAATAATGCAGTTTTGCTGATGTCAGGCTGGTAAGAATCTAAGCAGAGAATTCACGTGAGCTATGCAGAATCTGGACTTTGGACCTCCAGAAACTGAAATAACATTTGTTTTATTCTCTGTTGATAGTTGTGTGGTAGTTTGTTACGGCAGCAATAGAAAAACTATTATACCTGATAGACTATATTCTAATGAGAAAGGGCAAAATATACAACTTATGAAAACAAAGCAAATGATTAATATTAACAATACTTTATTTTTAATATTTTAATTATTATTTATTTTTATTTTTAATTGAAGGATAATTGCTTTACAGTATGAATCATTCATAGGTATACATATGTCCACTCCTTCTTGAACCTCCTTCCCACCTCCCACCCCATCTCGCCCCCTCTAGGTTATCACACAGCACTGGATTTGAGCTCCCTGCATCATGCAGTAAATTTCCACTAGCTATCTAATGTTACATATGGTAATCAATATGATACAATGCTATTCTCTTAAGTCATCCCATCCTCTCCTTCCCCTTCTGTGTCCACAAATCTGTTCTCTATGTCTGTGTCTCCACTGCTCCCTGCAGACAGGTACAGTAATTTACATGGGAGTAAAGACTCATGGTGGGAGGGATTGAGGGCAGGAGGAGAAGGGGACGACCGAGGATGAGATGGCTGGATGGCATCACCAACTCGATGGACGTGAATCTGAGTAAACTCCGGGAGTCGGTGATGGACAGGCAGGCCTGGCATGCTGCAATTCATGGGGTCGCAGAGTCGGACACGACTGAGCAACTGAACTGAACTGAAAGACTGAAGAAAAAGAAAGCTTATGAAAAACAACAGTGAGTGTAGGAAGAGGTCAAAGTGAACTAGAGGTCAGAGAAGAGCTGAGGTACACAGTGTAATTTGAGTACAAAATGAGGGAAGCGGGTTGAGGGAGAGTCCATATGGATATATTCCGGAAGATTCCCAGAAAAGGCACAGCTGGTGCAAAGCCATGATGTAGGAAGACAGTTGGCATATTCCAGGTTCTATTATAGGATCAGTGTGACTACAACGGTATGAGGGATGGAATGGGTAATAGTACATGAGTTACGAGATGTAAGAGAAGGCCAAATCATTTTAAGCACTTTGGCTCACCATCTACTTTGAAGGCAACAGCGGATTATGAGCAAGAATGACTTCCACTTTTAAATGTAGCAGTTTGTATATGTCAATCCCAACTCCCTGAAGTATAGCGCAGGAGACTCTTCTCAATATTATGTAACAATCTACATGGGAACAGAATTAGAAAAAAAGATAGATGTGATATGTATAAGTGAATCATTTTGCTATACACCTGAAACTAACACATTACTAATCAACTATATTCCAATATAAAATAAATTGTTAAATAAAAGAATGACTTCCAATTGAGAGGCTCACCATGGATGCTATGGTGAGACTAACTGAAGGGAAGAAGGACAGAAAGAAGAGACCAGCTGTGAGGTCATTGCAGTTACATAGGCAAGATAATGATGGCTTGGAGCAGGCTGAAGGCTGAGAAAGACATGATAGGTGGTGGGACTCTGTAAAAGATAGTGCCTTTGTCTGCTTGAACTGTCATAAAAAAACGTATCACAGAACTGGGCACTGTTAACAATAAACATTTGTTTTCTCACAGTTTTGAAGGATAGGAGTCCAATATCAAAGGACCAGAGTTAGTTTCTGGTGAGACTCTTTTCCTAGCTTGTAGACAGCTGCCTTCTTATTGTGTTGTCACACTGCCTCTCATCTGTATCTGCACAAAATAAAAAGAGAAAGATACTGCCACTTTTTACTCATAGTTCTGACGTCTCTTTCTCTTCTTATATAGACATCAGTCCTACCAGATTAGAACCCTGCATTTATGACCTTACTTAACTTTAACTACCTCCCCAAAGGTCCTATTGACAAATATAGTCACATTGAAGGTTATGACTTCACCGTATTAACTTGGGGGTGGGGGGAGCAACTCTGTACATAAGAGATAGTATGAACAGGACTGCTGGAGCCACTGCATTTTATAACAGCTTTATTCATAATTTCCAAAACTTGGAAGAGTGTTCCTCCATGTCTTTTCATGGCTTGATAGCTCATCTTTCTTTAGAGTTGAATAATATTTCATTGTCTGGAAGTATCCTTATTTGCTTATCTATTCATCTACTGAAGAACACATGGCATTTTAGATGGGAGAGAAAGGAGTCCATGGTGACTATAATATTTTTGGTTTAATAAACTGGAAAAATTTAAATTTGATTAACTGAGCTGAGAAAACTATAGGAAAAGCATTACTTGTGAGAATGTGAGTTGGACTTGCTGAGCTGGCTATTTGTAGTATTGAAATTGAGGTACTGAATAGGTAGTAAGATACATGAGCAGAATAAAATAGAGATATCTGAGTAGTAGAGATAAATTTGCAAACTTTCACATGTGAAGAGTAGTTAAACCTCTCTGTTTGTGTTTAGTCCCTCAGTTACATCTCACTCTTTTGCCACCCCATAGACTGTAGCCTGCCAGGTTCATCTGTGCAAGGGGTTTTCCAGGCAAGTATATTGGAGTGGGTTGCCAGTCCTTTCTCCAGGGGATCTTCCCAAACCAGGGTTCAACCTAAGTCTCTTGCATTGCAGGCAGTTTAGTTACCATCTGAGACATCAGACAATCTTAAACCTCTAGATGTAGTAAAATCATCAATACAGTGAGACTAAGTAGGAACAGGAGAAATTGACAGACTTTTCTTGGAGCACTTTGTTTAATGTGACAGGGGCAGGGATATGAAGAAGAATCTCTAGGGAGACAAAGCAGGAGAGGTCCAAATGATGAAGACCCAGTGAGTTGAGTACAATTTAGTGTCCTAGAAGTCCTTTGAAGGAAATATTTTAAGGGAAGAAAATTATCAACTGTGCTAAATTTTTTCCCTTTCATATTTATGCATCTTTAAAAATATTTCTAGATTATTCCTCACATATTTAAAGATAATTATTAATGTAATAATTTTAAGAGTGCAAATATATACTTATTACCCAAACAAATGTAATACATTTTTATCACTTTCATACATCTTTTTCTTGAGTGGAAAACTTTGTGGATGCTATAGGACTTCTCAAAATTTTGTTGACTACTTTACAGAGAAGTTGTGTTTGAAGGAAAAAAAAAAAAAGTGAGATATCTATTAAACATGCAGTAAATATCCTGTCAGTACTAATATCGATGTGCTATATATTAATTGTCAAACTGGATCTAACTTTATGTTGGGTTTTTCAAATATTGAAAATATCAGAACTTGATATTTATGATGGTAATAAAATAGAAAAAACTCATTAATGAATATTTAGTATATATTAGCAACTTTTGATCTAATACATGCTAAAATTGTGTTGATTCTATTAGTGTTTCATCTCTTCCCAAACATCGTTCAATAACCAAGTGTAGCACAAACAATTTAAGCATTGAATATTATGTATCTATGTTAGAAATTGTTTTTAAAACTCTTCAGGAGTTCATGTGAATTCATAATTGAATCAGTTGGCATTTCATGGCAAAATAACATATTCTGAGAAGTATTATATGTTCCTACTAAAAATAGTCCTATCTGCTCCTCCAATTATAAAATTATTATATATTCAAAACAAATTATCTCTTACCATGCTTTTGCTTTTTACATAGTTTTTTTTTCTTCTCCATAAAAATGGAAAAGACTTAGAGAGCAGTTACTCATCATACTTGTGTCACTGCTGTAGAAAGAATTTTGGGTTACCTGTAAAGCCTTAGGCTAAAACTACCTGGATGAATGAATATATATATTTTTTAAGCTATGAAAGCAAAACTCGTAAGCCAGGCTTAAGGAGTAGTAGAAGAAAATGCCCTATTTTTTGTGTGTTTCCTCTGTAATGTTCTTTACTTGTTAAGCACTCGCTCTGTATTCCTAGTCATTATGTGAGTATAGATTTGAATACAGAAAACAAAAAAGATTTTTATACCTTTTAACCCTAGTTAGTGAAGAAACATTTCCCCAAAATTTCCCAGCTGACTTCACTTGGTTTGAATCAGGAAGTCATGTGCCTATTTCTGTATTGACCACTGGAAAAAGAATCACCTATGAACACATGGCCTTGGAGGGTTGACCACACCTCACAATTGCATATCTCTTTTCAGCTGCTTCAATTCTTATTAAGCAGACTTCTTCTCAGGCCACTTGGAGGGACTCTGGTTAATTCTACATCAGGAGGTTTTTAACTCCACAAGTTGCTACTCTTTGAGTTTAAAATACTGGAAGCACTATCATTTTCTTAAGTCAAATATTGAGATACAAACATTAATTTCTCAATTTCATTTTTAAACATCCTAAAACTTATATAAATAAAACCCATTTTTATGATTTTCTTGAATTTAGGAAATTTTAGATTCATTTTTTTTTAATCTTTGTAGAATAATTCTCTCAAATTTTAATGCCACTATTCAGAAGATAATTTCAATAGAAAAACACTGGAATTATATACCTAAATCAAACATTTAATACTTGTCTTTTAATAATAGTTGGAGCTGCGTTATCATTGGTTCCTTCAGCTAATCACAAAAAAAGCAGACTAGATAATTACACTATTTTTTAGCATCTCAATACAGATAAATGGCTATTTGTCATGTATACTTGACCAAAAACAAAAACAGAAGGTAGAAATATCCTTCTTCACAGAAAGGGAAAAATATATTATTGCCATGTGCTAATTATGAAGAGGAAAATTATTATGTCTAACTGAATATTCTACTGCTATGATTTCCAACTAGTTTGCATTTTGTGTTTCAAAGCATGTGATATTTCAGTTTGGAGCAGCATTTTCATTAGAACAAAAATAATGTTTGAGAAGAGATGAAATATTAAGTCTTTGAAGAAAAAATATGTGCCCTTAACTTTTCAGAATGATCTTCTCTTTTTTCTTTTCTGTTCAAACATACACACACATATCTTATGTCATAATCATAAAGAGAACATAAAGCATCTCACATTTGAGACTAATATCATGCCCTGATATTTATTTCAGTTTTACAAAGTGGAATCACTTTCTGATTGATTAATCATGGAAGTTAGGGTATATTTAAGAACCCCAGTTTTCTGGAGCAAAATATACTTAAACATTCCAAAAATCCCATGAAAGAGAGATTTGGCAATTGATTTGTCCCTGTTGGAACATGAAAATCTTTCTAACTTACTCTCTTTTAAGAATCTAACAGAAACAGTGTCACTGCACATAGATAATGTATTTGCTGTTTTAAGCAATAAAACAACATAAAGAAGCTAATTAATTATCAATAGTTCAATTTCTAGATATGAAAGTAAATACTAAATGGGTATTTTCATAGCTGATGCACAGGAACAGAATTAGAATATTGCACAACTTGTACTAAGACTAATTAAAATGGTGATAAGTTTTGTGATCATTTTAAGTGGCACTTTAAAGGCAAAATATAAGAAATGTTATTTTTCTCTTTGTCTTTTTTTTTATTTAATGGTCTTCCATTGATTTGTCTCTCTTTCAATGTTATTTAGAATTTCAGATTTTGTGTGTGTGTGTGTGTGTGTGTGTGTGCATTGCTGATTTGCATGTTGCCCAAATGATATTTGGATAGACATCAACCACACACAAGCCCTTTTTCCTCACTCTTCTCATGTTCTTTGTAGCTGCTTGGGGATGTACTGGAATCTAAATAATACTTTTCTGGGCATTGTCTCTGATCTCAGGCTCTGGCCCTGTTCCTCCCTTACAACTTTGTATGATGTGTACCTCAGGTGATGACATATTCTGGCATTAAATTTATACTGAAGCTTAAATATAGTCACAGTGATCATGGCGATATCATGCTTCAGCAACATTAGCTCTTATGATTAATTTTGTGTGCATGTATTTCATTAGAAATTGGAAAATGACATAGAAAAAAAAAACTGCTAAAGCTTTTACTGCATACAATACAAAATAAATGAGCTCTCTTTGGTGTTTAATTTTTCACCATCACCTTCAGATGTAGCAACTGAAAATTTGGTATCTGACAGCCTATTTATAAAAAGGTTTCTCCCATTTGAAAAATTATTTTTTATTGAAATATAGTTGATTTACAATTTTATGTAAGTTATAGGTGTACAATATAGTGACACATTTTAAAGGTTATACTCCATTTATAGCTATTATAAAATATTGACTACATTTCTTGTATTGTATAATATATCCTTGTAGCTTACTTTATAGATAATTGCTTATACCACTCAATCCCCTACCCATATATTGCCCATTCACCCTTTCCCTCTCCACAATGGGAACTGCTAGTTTGTTGTCTAAATCTGTGATTCAGATTTCCTGATTTTTAGCTACAACCTTGTACATATCACATACTTTTCACATTATAATTAGTAAGCATGCTAACAAATCACTAGGTTATTTTGAAAATTGTTACATTTATTTAAACCTTGTTGTCATGATACATAAAATAGAATCGCTAAATTGAAATAATTTACCACAAGAGTGACTTTTCAGTACAACAGCTGTTGCTGCTGCTGCTGCTAAGTCGCTTCAGTCGTGTCTGACTTTGTGCGACCCCGTAGGCAGCAGCCTACCAGGTTTCCCCGTTCCTTGGATTCTCTAGGCAAGAACACTGGAGTGGGTTGCCATTTCCTCTCCAACGCATAAAAGTGAAAAGCGAAAGTGAAGTCACTCAGTCGTGTCCGACTCTTGGCGACTCCAATGGACTGCAGCCTACCAGGCTCCTCCGTCCACGGGATTTTCTTCAAAAGTACTGGAGTGGTTTGCCATTGCCTTCTCTGCAGTACAACAGAAATTATAACAAACCAATATTTAGATAGAGTAAAATCTTTCAGATGTGTTCTTTTAAAACACAATAATTTCACACAGTGGGTTTTCAACAATTCTTTCGTAAATTCTTAATAACCTACTGAAGACCCTAGCATGTGGAGAAAATAATAAAAAGCATGACATTAAATAGCAAATGAACTTTCTTTGTATAAACTACAATTTGGACCATTAAGCTTGGTGCTGTGATATGGTTATATTTAATGATAAAATCAAACTGTCAAGTTACCTAGGAAAGCTAACTCATTATACATTTGTATAGAATTCAAGGCCATTAATGAACCACAAATAGTAACAAGACACTTTAAACAGGAAAAATGATCAACACTAGAAATATATTAAATTATTTGTGAGTAGTGAAAAGAAAGAATAAGAATATGGCAACAATAAAATAGTTTACATCAGGTACTATTTTTCTTTGCCTGAATAAATTATGTGTATTTTGATTGTTGCTTATTTTGGAATTCTGTTACTTTTGCTAAGAGAATCTGAAGTTTATCCTTAACTCATACACAAGAGTTGCCACGTTTTTAAACATTCCTACCATACCTGCTACTTTGTCATATATAAATTCAGTTACTTTGAAATATACTTTCTTAGACATTTTTGTTTAGATTAGTCACAGCAGAGAAACTTTCAAACAAGTTTGTTAGTAGGAAACATTTGTACATTATCCATTGTGGTTTAATTAGGAAATATTTCTGACCCAATTACTATGAAATATATTAACACACCTAGATTGAAGACTGCTGTGCTATGTGGTCAGTCATGTCTGAATCTTTTGACCCCACAGACTGTAGCCCACCCGGATCCTCTATCATGGGATTCTCCAGGCAAGGATACTGGAGCGGGTTGCCATTTCTTCCTCCAGAGGGTCACCAGACCTAGGTATTCAGCCAGAGTCTCCTACATTTTCTGCATTGCAAGCAGATTCTTTACCACTGAGCCACCAGGGAAGCCCAATTGAAGACTGCTATTTATACTAAAAGTAAAATTTGCTTATATACGAAAATTTTGTGAACTTTGATATCTGATAGCATCAGATAGTATCTTCACATATCTTAAAAAGCACCCATGTTATATACTTTAAAAGATTGAATTTATGTTATGTAAATTATACCTCAGCTCTATAAAGAAAGCTGAGCATTGACAAATTAATGCTTTTGAACTGTGGTGTTGGAGAAGATTCTTAATAATCCCTTGGACTGCAAGGAGATTAAACCAATCAATCCTAAAGGAAATTAGTCCTGAATATTCATTGAAAGAGCTGATGCTGAAGCTGAAACCCCCAAAATTGGCCACTTGATGTGAAGAACTGACTCATTGGAAAAGACCCTGATGCTGGGAAAGATGGAAGGCAGGAGGAGAAGGGGACAACTGAGCAGGTGGTTGGATGGCATCACCGACTCGATGGACATAAGTTTGAAAAGCTCTTGGAGTTGGTGAAGGACAACAGCCTGGCATATTGCAGTCCATTGGGTTGCAAATATTTGGGCATTACTGAGTGACTGAACTGAAATTATATTTCAGTAAAGCTGATACTTAGAAAAGTAATTTAGACTACTGGAAAGAAACTTGGTTGGTAGTGGGCCAAAGAATAATGTTTCAGGCTTTTGGGGCAAGTAGTCTCTGTCACACACTCTTCTCTTTATTTTTTGCAAGAAAGAGATGGGAATACACGAACACCTGACCTGCCTCCTGAGAAATCTTATGCAGGTCAAGCAGCAACAGTTACAACTGGACATGGAAAAACAGACTGGTTCCAAATTGGGAAAGGAGTACATCAAGGCTGTATATTATCACCTGTTTATTTAAATTTTATGCAGAGTACGTCATGCAAAATGCTGGACTGGATGAAGCACAAGCAGAAATCAAGATTGCCAGGAAAAATATCAATAACCTCAGATACACAAATGACATCACCATTATGGCAGAAAGTGAAGAAGAATGAAAGAGCCTCTTGATGAAAGTGAAAGAGGAGAGTGAAAAAGTTGGTTTAAAGCTCAGCATTCAGAAAATTAAGATCATGCTATCTGGTCCCATCACTTCATGGCAAATAGATAGGCAAACAATGGAAACAGTGACAGACTTTATTTTGGGGGGCTCCAAAATCTCTGTAGGTTGTGACTGCAGCCATGAAATTAAAATACACTCACTTCTTTGAAGGAAAGCAATGATCAACCTAGATAGCATATTAAAAAGCAGAGACATTGCTTTGTCAACAAGGTCCGTCTAGTCAAGGCTATGGTTTTTCCTGTGGTCATGTATGGATGTGAGAGTTGGACTATAAAGAGAACTGAGTGCTGAGGAATTAATATTTTTTGAACTGTGGTGTTGGAGAAGACTCTTGAGAGTCCCTTGGAGCACAAGGCAATCCAACCAATCCATCCTAAAGGAGATCAGTCCTGAATATTCATTGGAAGGACTGATGCTGAAGCTGAAACTCCAATACTATGGCCACCTGATGTGAAGAACTGACTCACTAGAAAAGACCTTGATGCTGGGAAAGATTGAAGGTGGGAGAAAAAGGGGCCGACAGAAGATGAGATGGTTGGATGGCATCACTGACTTGATGTGCATGAGTTTGAGTAATCGCTGGTGATGGACAGGGAGGCCTGGCATGCTGTAGTCCATGTAGTCACAAAGAGTCCAACACGACTGAGTGACTGAACTGTTATGAACTTAACTATGGAAACCATTCTAGCCCATACAGGCTGTGGGCCAGGTATGACCCATTTACTGTAATTTTCCTACTCTTCATCCAGAACATTAGTTCTCAGACTTTGTTTATCACTGAAATCACCTAGAACTTGAACATCCATGTGCCTGAATTCAATCCTTTTGTTCCTAAGCAAACTGTGGGAATCTTTATTTTTAAGAGCCTTCCTTTGAGCTTCTTAAGCATATACATACATAAGAAAGACATGAAAATCTAAACTAGTGTATTTATTGTACTTACTTTGTTCCTGATGACACAAATTATCTTTCAGTCTGGCTCAAAATTCCTTCCATAAATCATGATACCAATGATATTATAACCAGGGCCTTCTATTTTCTGTCCATGTTTTGCAGTAGAAAATAATTGCTCTTTTTGTTAAAATATGTCAGTATACTTATCTTTACCTTTTACCTATTTATTATCAATTATGACCACATTTTCCTAAAAGAAAAAATGCCCTTACATTAGCATTTTCCAAAATATTTGCTAGAGCTAGACCTCTGAAACATTGCAAATAAGTTTAGGAAAATATTAAATAGTTTATTTCAAATTGGAAATGTTCCATATCTTTTAAACAATTAGAATATCTTGGCTCTCTTGGAAATACTCTACTTCATTTTAACACAATATTTCTTTCACTTTTTCTCCTTATTCACCAGCACCTCCCCTTAAAAAGTGTACTTATTAGTGTCTTGGTCATATATTTTAAGAACTCCTGTCTTCGGTTATTTTATTAGGGATATTTAGCCTGACCTGTGATTAGAGATTATAAATACTATTAAGACAAAATTAGTCCACTTCATATTCATACACGTATCTGCTGAAAAATAAGACAAGGCTAAAAAAGTAAGAGCACATTTATTAAAAATGAAAATATGAACATTAATCTTCCAAGACTAGAACCAATTCATTTATATCTCAATAGGAATCTATGAATTTAAGAGGAAACTGAACATTTTCTGCATCATTGAATAAAGAGTTTCTCCATCAAGAAAATTGTATGGAACTTAAGTAAGAGCACATTTATTAAAAATGAAAATATGAACATTAATCTTCCAAGACTAGAACCAATTCATTTATATCTCAATAGGAATCTATGAATTTAAGAGGAAACTGAACATTTTCTGCATCATTGAATAAAGAGTTTCTCCATCAAGAAAATTATATGGAACTGAAATCTTAGTACTTCTCATCTTTTTAAGACAAAACACAATCAGTAAAATTCTCTCAGGGTTCATTCTCTGTAAAGAGGGCTGCTGCTTGACTACTTCCAATTTCAGACAAAACTAACAGAGAATTATATTTGAACTTGGAAACATCCAAACCATGAAATAATCTGTGAACACTGCTATAAATTTTAAATAAGTAAATGTATTAAATTATTTATTTATTTATGTTTTTGGCTGCACAGCATGTGGGATATTAGTTCCCTGACCAAAGATAAAACCTGTGCCCCTTGCATTGTAAGCATGTAGTCTTAACCACTGGGCCATCAGAGAAGTCCCAAATAAGTCCCCAAAATATCTTAAGATATTGAATTTGTATTTAAATCTCAAGAATAACTCTAAATGAGTAAAGAATGTACTCAGACATTTAAGATATGGAAGACATAAAAGTCTCTGTCATTATTGTGTAATTATTTCACTGAATTTTCTTACATTTGACAAATAACAGAAAAATATATTTTTGATATTTGTTAATTAAAATAGCAACTATTTCAAATCCAGTATTTTGCCATGCATAATTTACTAGAATTAAATCACTATTTAATAATGTAATTGATGTGAAAGTACATATGAAGTTAACATGAAGTACATATAAAGGATGATATGGGGCTTCCCTGGTGGCTCAGAGGTTAAAGCGTCTGCCTCCAATGCAGGAGACCCGGGTTCAATCCCTGGGTCAGGAAGATCCCCTGGAGAAGGAAATGGCAATCCACTCCAGTATTCTTGCCTGGAGAATCCCATGGACAGAGAAGCCTAGTAGGTTACAGTCCACGGGGTCACAAAGAGTCAGACACGACTGAGTGACTTCATACAAATGTAATCCCTAATGACATATATTTTAGATTATGGCTCAGATGGTAAAGAATCTGCCTGCAATGAGGAAGACCTGGGTTCAGTCCCTAGATTGGGAAAGTTCCCTGGAGAAGGGAATGGCAACCCACTCCAGTACCCTTGCCTGGAGAATTCTATGGACAGAGGAGCCTGGCNTTATTGTGCACTTTATTTCTATTATTATTACATCAGCTCCACGTCAGATCATCAGGCATTAGATCCTGGAGGTTGGGGACCCCTGGCTTAGAACATCCAAAGCTAACAGGTGAGAGCTTGTAAGGATTATTTCTTTAGAGGTGGCAGGCTAACTAGCAAATCAAAATTGATTCCTAGAGATAACATTTTGCATTTGACACAAATTAACCCACTTCTTCAGAACTTACTAAGAATCTTACAAATATGAAGGCTTGATGGGCCAGTTCAGTCACCTCGTGTATATTCAGTGTCAAGTGTCCCCATACTTTTACCCCACGTCCTTAATTTTTAAATGTTAATTCCAAGAAATTTTCATTCTAATACCACTCACGTCATCTGCATTTAGGGGAAAGGATAGTGGTGCCATGAACTATTACACAAAAGAGGAGACCTCTCATTATTGCAGGACTGTTCCAAAACAAAATCAAAGACAGGCCTTTTCTGAACATTCTACTGAAAAGTCTGGAAGTTACATTTGCAACTCTATGATGTCTTGTAAACTCACAAGTATGCAGAGAGGAAAAATGAAAGACAGATTAAACAAAGGAAAACGTTGTGGGTCTTACATTTCTGAACGTGAGCTTATTTTTCTGTTTGTTAGGATCTTGTGGAATGACTTGCAGTTTCTGACCTCTGCTCCTGACTTTGAGACAGTGATGGAAAGGGGATGAGGAGTCACGAAGCAAAGGTTGAAAGGGCCCCAAATCCAAACATACTCACAGGGATGCTACAGTCACCCAGAGTTCCCACAGACCCCCGCGGGCCCCCAGGCCTCATCCAGTTCGCATTGTTGTTATGAAGGAGGCAGATGGGAAACTGAGTAAACAGAGTGATGCAGAGGCCATTCCTGCTTAGTGACCTGGACCAGGAAGACCTATTTTTAGAAACTGCCACAAGCCATCGTGCCCTTGGACAGAAGGCAGGCCGAACACTATTGCTATTTTGGAACATTACTGTGCACTGGCGTTGTGTTCAAAAATGTTTGTGAAAGAGCTCGGAGAAGACAAAAATCATCTCCAGTCTCTATTTAAAGTTGAAAATCTGAATTCTGAATTTCACTTACACACCACGGCCGAGAAGAGGCATGGAGCTAGTCTTTCATCTTGAGGAATAACCATGGAATCGCTCAAATTGACACTGATCCCATCATTTGAGGTTCAGTGTGGGCCAAAGAGACAAAAAAAGATCCACAGGAATGACTTCACAGCCAGAGGAAGGCTGCAGTGCGTCTCCCAGCAGTGCTGGCCGTGTGCTTCAGTGGACCTTAGAATCACTTGGCCAGTTTGCTACAAAAACAGGCTCCACCCCTGCCCCAGACAGTCTGATCTAGGGGATGCAGGGATTTGCATGTTAAACAGGCACCACAGCTGATTTTGATGCAAGTTGTTTCAATGTGTTTCACACGTTGAGGAATTGTTATGGGAAGATGACATGATACATGAAAGATGATGAAGAGTGAGAGGGGAGAATCATCACATAAAACAGCAACACACCAAATTAGCAGTTCCTGGCACCGAGGAAGGAAAAGCCCTAAGATGAAAGGAAAGAAGAGCCTGGCCCTGGAGTTGTCACCGGGGCCCTGACACGGCTGGCTTGTGAGCAAGCTTGGCTTCTCTCCCTAATTCTGTGTCTCTGGTCCTGGGATTTAGGTGGTTAAGAATCCACCTGCAATACAGGAGACCCTGGTTCAATCCCTGGGTAGGGAAGATCCCCTGGAGAAGGGAACGGCACCCCACTCCAGTATTCTTGCCTGGAGAATTCCAGGAACAGACCGTGGGGTCGTAAAGAGTCAGACACGAGTGACTTGCACACTCACTTCCATTTCTGGGCACCTCGACTTCCATAAAGCAGGCAGCAATTTCTCCAGAAAGATCCCTCAGGGGGTCAGGAGAGGGGCTTTGTCAGTGACCTCTGGCCCCCACCATCGTAAAATTCTCTTCCATCTACAGTCCGCACCAGGTCACCTTTTCCCCTTGCTTTCTTCTTCTGACAAATCTGATTTCAGTCCGGTTTGGGTTTGACTTTCACTGGCAGGAAACATAAGCCCGTCCCTGCTCTCTCTCGCCACATTTTCTGGACTATCATGCAAAATGCTGGACTGGATGAAGCACAAGCAGAAATCAAGATTGCCAGGAAAAATATCAATAACCTCAGATACACAAATGACATCACCATTATGGCAGAAAGTGAAGAAGAATGAAAGAGCCTCTTGATGAAAGTGAAAGAGGAGAGTGAAAAAGTTGGTTTAAAGCTCAGCATTCAGAAAATTAAGATCATGCTATCTGGTCCCATCACTTCATGGCAAATAGATAGGCAAACAATGGAAACAGTGACAGACTTTATTTTGGGGGGCTCCAAAATCTCTGTAGGTTGTGACTGCAGCCATGAAATTAAAATACACTCACTTCTTTGAAGGAAAGCAATGATCAACCTAGATAGCATATTAAAAAGCAGAGACATTGCTTTGTCAACAAGGTCCGTCTAGTCAAGGCTATGGTTTTTCCTGTGGTCATGTATGGATGTGAGAGTTGGACTATAAAGAGAACTGAGTGCTGAGGAATTAATATTTTTTGAACTGTGGTGTTGGAGAAGACTCTTGAGAGTCCCTTGGAGCACAAGGCAATCCAACCAATCCATCCTAAAGGAGATCAGTCCTGAATATTCATTGGAAGGACTGATGCTGAAGCTGAAACTCCAATACTATGGCCACCTGATGTGAAGAACTGACTCACTAGAAAAGACCTTGATGCTGGGAAAGATTGAAGGTGGGAGAAAAAGGGGCCGACAGAAGATGAGATGGTTGGATGGCATCACTGACTTGATGTGCATGAGTTTGAGTAATCGCTGGTGATGGACAGGGAGGCCTGGCATGCTGTAGTCCATGTAGTCACAAAGAGTCCAACACGACTGAGTGACTGAACTGTTATGAACTTAACTATGGAAACCATTCTAGCCCATACAGGCTGTGGGCCAGGTATGACCCATTTACTGTAATTTTCCTACTCTTCATCCAGAACATTAGTTCTCAGACTTTGTTTATCACTGAAATCACCTAGAACTTGAGTATCCATGTGCCTGAATTCAATCCTTTTGTTCCTAAGCAAACTGTGGGAATCTTTATTTTTAAGAGCCTTCCTTTGAGCTTCTTAAGCATATACATACATAAGAAAGACATGAAAATCTAAACTAGTGTATTTATTGTACTTACTTTGTTCCTGATGACACAAATTATCTTTCAGTCTGGCTCAAAATTCCTTCCATAAATCATGATACCAATGATATTATAACCAGGGCCTTCTATTTTCTGTCCATGTTTTGCAATAGAAAATAATTGCTCTTTTTGTTAAAATATGTCAGTATACTTATCTTTACCTTTTACCTATTTATTATCAATTATGACCACATTTTCCTAAAAGAAAAAATGCCCTTACATTAGCATTTTCCAAAATATTTGCTAGAGCTAGACCTCTGAAACATTGCAAATAAGTTTAGGAAAATATTAAATAGTTTATTTCAAATTGGAAATGTTCCATATCTTTTAAACAATTAGAATATCTTGGCTCTCTTGGAAATACTCTATTTCATTTTAACACAATATTTCTTTCACTTTTTCTCCTTATTCACCAGCACCTCCCCTTAAAAAGTGTACTTATTAGTGTCTTGGTCATATATTTTAAGAACTCCTGTCTTCGGTTATTTTATTAGGGATATTTAGCCTGACCTGTGATTAGAGATTATAAATACTATTAAGACAAAATTAGTCCACTTCATATTCATACACGTATCTGCTGAAAAATAAGACAAGGCTAAAAAAGTAAGAGCACATTTATTAAAAATGAAAATATGAACATTAATCTTCCAAGACTAGAACCAATTCATTTATATCTCAATAGGAATCTATGAATTTAAGAGGAAACTGAACATTTTCTGCATCATTGAATAAAGAGTTTCTCCATCAAGAAAATTATATGGAACTGAAATCTTAGTACTTCTCATCTTTTTAAGACAAAACACAATCAGTAAAATTCTCTCAGGGTTCATTCTCTGTAAAGAGGGCTGCTGCTTGACTACTTCCAATTTCAGACAAAACTAACAGAGAATTATATTTGAACTTGGAAACATCCAAACCATGAAATAATCTGTGAACACTGCTATAAATTTTAAATAAGTAAGTGTATTAAATTATTTATTTATTTATGTTTTTGGCTGCACAGCATGTGGGATATTAGTTCCCTGACCAAAGATAAAACCTGTGCCCCTTGCATTGTAAGCATGTAGTCTTAACCACTGGACCATCAGAGAAGTCCCAAATAAGTCCCCAAAATATCTTAAGATATTGAATTTGTATTTAAATCTCAAGAATAACTCTAAATGAGTAAAGAATGTACTCAGACATTTAAGATATGGAAGACATAAAAGTCTCTGTCATTATTGTGTAATTATTTCACTGAATTTTCTTACATTTGACAAATAACAGAAAAATATATTTTTGATATTTGTTAATTAAAATAGCAACTATTTCAAATCCAGTATTTTGCCATGCATAATTTACTAGAATTAAATCACTATTTAATAATGTAATTGATGTGAAAGTACATATGAAGTTAACATGAAGTACATATAAAGGATGATATGGGGCTTCCCTGGTGGCTCAGAGGTTAAAGCGTCTGCCTCCAATGCAGGAGACCCGGGTTCGATCCCTGGGTCAGGAAGATCCCCTGGAGAAGGAAATGGCAATCCACTCCAGTATTCTTGCCTGGAGAATCCCATGGACAGAGAAGCCTAGTAGGTTACAGTCCACGGGGTCACAAAGAGTCAGACACGACTGAGTGACTTCATACAAATGTAATCCCTAATGACATATATTTTAGATTATGGCTCAGATGGTAAAGAATCTGCCTGCAATGAGGAAGACCTGGGTTCAGTCCCTAGATTGGGAAAGTTCCCTGGAGAAGGGAATGGCAACCCACTCCAGTACCCTTGCCTGGAGAATTCTATGGACAGAGGAGCCTGGCCAGCTATAGTCTATGGGGTCACAAAGAGTCAGACATGACTGAGTAACCAACACTTCACTTTCATTCATTTATAGAAAGTATAGAAGTCATGAAATGGATATCATATATTCTTAGCACATTTACACTTTGATTATCCCTTTCTGCAATTGAAGTTATTGAAGATCTAAGATTTTTCATTAACTGATTTTCATTACTTGTTTAAAGAATGGTAAAGCATAAAGGAGTTTCTAAACTAAAATTTCTTCTCCTCTAGTTTTCAACAATCTTAATGTTGATTCATTAAGATATGGCATTAAAGCATATTTATAGTATGATAACTGACTTGCTATTTTTCATTCCCTATGGTAGGTAGCATATAATGTGCTCCATAAATATAATTTAAAAATTTCTGACAATGTGGTACAATGACATGGGGCTACTGCTTTCTTATTCAATATAAGTCTGGAAAATCAAAACAGGGACAAAGTCCTAAAAATAATTCAAAAACTTCCTATGACTTTCTTATGGCTAGTTAATATGAATGACACTAGGCTGGTGGGAAGGTGGTTTTATAAGAACTCTGGGGATGAGAGGGGTTGAAATCCAAGGAGCAAGTATAGGCTGTGAAGATATTTGCCTGCCCTACGCCTGGCTGAAGGAAGAGTTTAAAGAACACCCACCAAGCTCTAGGGACCTGGACCCTGACTAGAATGAAGGGTACACAAAAGGGAAAGCAATTACTGGTAAAACTACACCCTTTCTTCCCCTATTTCTCACTTCAAACCTTGAAGATGAGAGTATTACATTAATCGCAACTAAAATGTAAACTCAATTTCATGTGAGGATGAGAAAACAGTTCATTAGAAAATTCAAATACAAAAATAAAGATATGACCCAAATTGATTGAGACAAGGAGATAGGAATATGAATGTGAGCTTTTAGGGGATGTTGGTGAGAAAGTCTAACATTTATCTGCTTGGATTTAAGAGAACAAAGAGCCTAAATAAAATTATGGTTATGTGTAAGTGAGGTTTATGATGGTGAAATATGGATCTGATCAGCACTAAGACAGATGCTGAAGGGGCTAAAATATTAAAAAGAATATTGTAAAGTAAAAAATAAATAAATAATAATAAAAAAAGAAAATTAAGATGTTGAAAGAATGTATGTGAAGGGCAATACAAAGTTGACAGAATTGATAGAATTTGAAACTTCATTGCTGTAAAGATGATAAAATGATGAGTAAATGAAAAACTATGCTTTCTTCATTGATAAAACAATTTCATATTATATTTTTTCTTTCATATTGATCTACAGACTAAATGCAATCCCTGTAATAATAATGGCAGGACTTCACTGGTGACCTCAAACATCTAACTCTACAAATTTTTGAGTTTATAATGATCCATGAATAATTGGTTGCCACAAAATCATATAGACAAAACAAGATAATCCAGACAGTGAAATTAAATAAATGATGATACAGTATTGGAAGCTTAGTACTGGATGCACACACATATGAATAATAATGGCAGGACTTCACTGGTGACCTCAAACATCTAACTCTACAAATTTTTGAGTTTATAATGATCCATGAATAATTGGTTGCCACAAAATCATATAGACAAAACAAGATAATCCAGACAGTGAAATTAAATAAATGATGATACAGTATTGGAAGCTTAGTACTGGATGCACACACATATGAGAAATGGTGACATGATAGAAGGGATATGGCATATAAGTAGGAAAAGGATGAATTTCTAATGAATGATTTGGAAGAAAAATAAAAAACTAGACTTATACATTTTTCCTAAGGTACATAGAAAATAAACCACAATACTGTAATGATCAAAATGTAAAAGGGAAGAATGCTTGCTTAATCAAAGAAAATTCAGACAACTCATTTATTAATGATAGATACGGATATATTAAATCCCAAGATAAGATATCATAGGCAGAACTATCAATTTGACTAATAAGTAAAAATTAAAAATTGCTGTTCAATGAACAACTATCCTGAATAAGAGACAGGTAATGGTGTAAGAGAAGATATTTGCATCAATTAAATCAGAACAGGGATTAATCTCTAGAATACCAAAGTATTCCTCCGTATATTCAGCTTGAGTATTAGAACATTAGGGATAGTGAATAAACAGGAAATCTGTAGAGTTGATAACTCCATTAATACTTTGGGAAATAATTGTCCAATATATTGCTTGTGAGTCTGTTAGTTCATCGCTCAGTTGTGTCCGACTCTTTGCGACCCCATGAACCACAGCATGCCAGGACTCCCTGTCAATCACCAACTCCCGGAGTCCACAGTCCATCCAAACTCAAGTCCATAGAGTCGGTGATGACATCAAGCCATCCCATCCTCTGTCTTCTGGTTCTCCTCCTGCCCTCAGTCTTTCCCAGCATCAGGGTCTTATTCAAATTAGTAAGCTCTTCACATCAGGTGGCCAAAGTATTGTAGTTTTAGCTTCAATATCAGCCCTTCCAATGAACATCCAAAACTGATTTCCTTTAGGATGGACTGGTTGAATCTCCTTGCAGTCCATGGGACACTCAAAAGTCTTCTCCAAACCACAATTCAAAAACATCAATTCTTCAGCGCTCAGCTTTCTTTATATTCCAATGCTCACATCCATGCATGACTACTGGAAAAACAATAGCCTTGACTAGATGGACCTGCTTTTTAATATGCTATCTAGATTGGTCATAATTTTCCTTCCAAGGAATAAACATCTTTTAATTTCATGGCTGCAATCACCATCTGCAGTGATTTTAGAGCCCCCCAAAATAAAGTCTGACATTGTTTCCACTGTCTTACCATCTATTTGGCATGAAATTATGGGACTGGATGCCATGATCTTAGTTTTCTGAATATTGAGCTTCAAGCCAACTTTTTCACTCTCCTCTTTCACTTTCATCAAGAGACTCTTTAGTTCTTCACTTTCTGCCATAAGGGTGGTGTCATCTACATACCTGAGGTTACTGGTAATTCTTCCAGCAATCTTGATTCCAGCTTGTGCTTCCTCCAGCCCAGCATTTCTCATGATGTACTCTGCATATAAATTAAATAAGCAGGGTGACAATATACAGCCTTGACCTACTCCTTTTCCTATTAGAACCCAGTTTGTTGTGTTCCATGTCCAGTTCTAACTGTTGCTTCCTGACTTGCATACAGATTTCTCAAGAGGCAGGTCAGGTGGTCTAGTATTCCCATCTCTTTAAGAATTTTCCAGAGTTTATTATGATCCACGCAGTTAAAGGCTTTGGCATAGTCAATAAAGCAGAAATAGATGTTTTCTGGAACTTTCTTGCTTTTTCAGTGATCCAGCAGATGTTGGCAATTTGATCTCTGGTTCCTCTGCCTTTTTCTAAAACCAGCTTGAACATCTGGAAGTTCAAAGGTCAGGTATTGCTGAAGCCTGGCTTGATGAATTTTGAGCATTACTTTACTAGCATGTGAGATGAGTGCAATTTTGCGGTAGTTTGAGTATTCTTTGGCATTGCCTGTCTTTAGGATTGGAAAGAAAACTGACCTTTTCGAGTCCCGTGGCCACTGCTGAGTTTTCCAAAGTTGTTGGCATATTGAGTGCAGCACATCTTTCAGAATTTGAAATAGCTCAACTGGAATTCCATCACCTCCACTAGCTTTGTTCATAATGATGCTTCCTAAGGCCCATTTGACTTCACATTCCAGGATATCTGGCTCTAGGTGAGTGATCACACCATCGTGATTATCTGTGTCATGAAGATCTTTTTTGTACAGTTCTTCTGTGTATTCTTGCTACCTCTTCTTAATATCTTCTGCTTCTGTTAGATCCTTACCATTTCTGTCTTTTATTGAGTCCATCTTTTCATGAAATGTTCCCTTGGTATCTCTAATTTTTTTAAAGGGATTTCCAGTTTTTCCCATTCTATTGTTTTCTTCTATTTCTTTGCATTGATCACTGAGGAAGTCTTTCTTATCTCTCCTTGCTATTCTTTGGAACTCTGCATTCAGATGCTTATTTCTTTCCTTTATCCTTTGCTTTTAGCTTCTCTTCTTTTCACAGCTATTTGTAAGGCCTCCTCAGACAGCCATTTTGCCTTTTTGTGGGTCCGTAGAGCAATATAATCATTCTGGAGATCAACCTTGGAAAAATGTAACAAACTTAGACAAATATTCACCCTAGGAGCCAGCATTCCATCCTACATATATACAAGTGAAAATGTTTTCCTTAGCCCACAAAGAACACTTTTGGAGATTTTCCTTTCAGTGTAGTTTTGTCTAATTGGTTACTGAAAGTCATGTGTGTTTCTTCAGTAGGGAAAAGAATAGAAAAGAAAATGTGATGAATGCATACAAAGCAACATCCTCAGTGATACAAGCAAAGATTTTATAAGAAGTAACAACGTGGCAGGAGAATGTAATGGTACACACATCACACAATGCTGAATAGATTACATAATGTTATAAACATAAACCTGACTGATAAACTAAAACAGAAGAACAACAAAAAAAGAATGGGAAATATTTTCCATCACAAATTAAAATTAAAAACATACACACAAAAATCATGCTATGTGTTTTTTTTACAGTAGAGATGTATTCTAAGATGTTTATCCAACACATTGAAGTAGTATATATTTTGGAGAAGAAGCAAACAGTAATTTGGATAACCAAAATAAGATAAAAAAGAAAAGAAAACTAGAGTATACTTGCACAGACAGCAGTCTAGTTGTTGCTGTTTTCTTGCTAAGCCGTGTTTGACTCTTTTATGATCCACAGACAATGGGTGTATGACATAAATTGAGAAAAATAATTATCAAGCTATACATATCTGACATCTAACTTAAGACATACTTAATATATGCATAAGCTTTACTACTTTTTTCCTTATTTTCCAGACAAAACCATATTTTCTAAACTTGCCTCATTTGGAGAATATTTTATTCCTAAATTAATTTACGATGACTTATGTACATTTGAACTAAAATTATAGATTCTTTTAAGAGCAGGATATTTATAAAAATTGACATGATTTACAAGGCTGCCTGTTGTTCAAGTAAATCATTTTTCTTGCATCATAACTACAGTAGATTTCTTGCTTTGCTCTTTGTGACTTTTAAATAACATAAATAAAATTAACAGTATTTCAAAATATTTTTAATATTTTCTCCTTTTAGATTGCATCTGATTATCTCAAATGTGCTTTAAAAGGAGAGCGTTTTCCCTCTGATTTTTTTTTTTTAACAAAGAGAGTCTGCGGCAGCAGGTGATATAAGTATATCTTATGATTTCATATTTACATTTGAATTTATTTAAATCCCCAGCCTTTAACAATTCTAGAACTATTTTCTGAGAAAACTGGATTTAATATGAGTTCTGCAGCTCAGTGTCTTTGCAACCACCAGTTTATATTATATTCCTGGTAGTTTAAAAATGTTTCTAATGTGAGAAATATGATTTTAATAAAATGCAAACTGTATTTTCTTATACAGAATGATTCAACCACATAGTTAATATTTTGAAATATTTGAATATGTTTTTCACTTATTTCACCCCAAATATGTTTTTCACTTATTTCACCCCAAATAATGAAAGTTAACTATTGATAGTACTTTTCTTTTTGACTTTCAAATTGCTTTTTCCTCTTGTCTTGAATTTAGAAATGGCAGAATCTCAATAGAGGTAAAGGGTAATTTCCCACAAGACCTGGCTAATTTATAGCTTTCAACACACCAATGACCCCTGCAATTTGGCAGTTGCTTCATTAATTCCTTTACACCTGCTCCATTTATCTTGCAAAAAAAAAAAAAAAAGACAGATAAAAGGCAGGATCCTCTCTCATTGAAGCTATTGTGAAGGAAAAAGTCCTTCTTGTCTTCCTGAAGTGAATTGTAACCAGTACTGTGGAGAACAAAAAGACAATAATTTCAGATGAATGTTCCCAGTTTGTCACTGGGATGGAGAAGGAAAGTTTGAAAGGCCATATAGTTGAGGAAGAAGTTTTTGCTACTTTTTGAAGTGCTGTGCGTATTCAAAGTAGACCAGCTTTCACGATGGACTGACACTTGCTTTACATAATTTTAGAATTTAAAAAATAAATATGAGTATAGTCTAGAGATTTTTTAAAATAATATATTCTCATACTTTATGTTAAATTATATAGGCACACTGATCACCTATTATCTACCTGCCCTGCTACATCTATATATTTTAAAAAAGTATACACAGTTTCAGGTAACATATATTTTATATTTTTAAAATACCAAGCAATTTATTCCCATGAGATATAAATTTAACATGGTTACTTTTAGCATCATAAAAATGCTCAAGGATTTACATTCAGTTCAGTTCAGTTCAGTCGCTCAGTCATGTCCGACTCTTTGCGACCCCATGAATCGCAGCACGCCAGGCCTCCCTGTTCATCACCATCTCTCTGAATTCACTCAGACTCACGTCCATCATGTCAGTGATGCCATCCAGCCATCTCATCCTCGGTCAGCACCTAATGACCTGGGGAGTTCCTCTTTTGGTTTCCTATCATTTTGCCTGTTCATACTGTTCATGGGGTTCTCAAGGCAAGAATACTGAAGTGGCTTGCCATTCCCTTCTCCAGTGGACCACAGTCTGACAGCCCTCTCCACCATGACCCGCCCGTCTTGGGTTGCCCTGCAGGCATGGCTTGGTTTCATTGAGTTAGACAAGGCTGTGGTCCTAGTGTGATTAGATTGACTAGTTTTCTGTGAGTATGGTTTCAGTATGTCTGCCCTTTGATGCCCTCTTGCAACACGTACCATCTTACTTGGGTTTCTCTTACCTTGAGTGTGGAGTATCTCTTCACGGCTGCTTCAGCAAAGCACAGCCGCTGCTCCTTACCTTGGACGAGGGGTATCTCCTTACCACCGCCATTCCTGACCTTCAACGTGGGATAGCTCCTCTAGGCCCTCCTGCGCCTGCACAACCACCGAGCCTAAGTGAAACATTTTAATGTAATATTTAGGGACTCATTTAGTTAGCTAATTAACTACCCAAGGACTTCTTTTTCATTCTATAATTTTTGTTATATCTTTTTTCATAGACTGTACACGCCATGAAAACAAGTGCAATTTTTCCTTTTGTCACTATTTTAAGGTAAACAGATTGTATTCTTGGACTCTAGTAGGTGCAGTACATTTTTAAAAATAAGAGAATTAATAAAAATATATTAAGAAGAGCTCTTAAGAACTTGTATTATTGATATATAATATATAGATAATATATAGAATTAGGGACTCATTTAGTTAGCTAATTAACTACCCAAGGACTTCTTTTTCATTCTATAATTTTTGTTATATCTTTTTTCATAGACTGTACACGCCATGAAAACAAGTGCAATTTTTCCTTTTGTCACTATTTTAAGGTAAACAGATTGTATTCTTGGACTCTAGTAGGTGCAGTACATTTTTAAAAATAAGAGAATTAATAAAAATATATTAAGAAGAGCTCTTAAGAACTTGTATTATTGATATATAATATATAGATAATATATAGATATTAAAAGAGGATATAAATACAAGTTAAATATAGGAATATGTTTCTACCTCAATTTCATTATTTTATTAAACATGGTTGATGATTGATGACTACTTCAGACTGTGGGTGTTTAATTATTTGGTAGGATCTTCATGTCAGTATTGCCAAGACAAAGGTTACCTTACACAGAAGCAGTTTCCATTCTTCTATTACCTGGCTATCATATCACTGCTATCAACAAAAACTGAACAAGAAAATACTCTAAATCACATCGCCTCTATAATCATTAAAATGGGAAAAACTGAAAAATCACACAGATTTATTCAGCACTGGAGCTTTTTTATAGCTCAATCTATATCATTTGGTTATAAGATAAAATACATAATCAATATTTCAGGTACTAGAAAATATTTGTAGCATGTATGATTTTAAAAGTAACTCGCAAACAAGTATTAGTTTATTTAGAGTAACAGGAAAAAGAGGATAACAGGAAAAGACAAATATAATACATATGCATCTTGACTTTTCATTTCTCTCTATTCTTTACTGATTCAAAATTATTTCCTAATTTATTTGTTTATTTATTTAAATAAAGGCACTTATTTAGTTTTGCCTGTACTGGGTGCATGGGTGCTTTGTTGGTGCACGGGTTTTTCTCTATTTCCGGCACACTTCTCACTGCAGTGGCTTATCTTGTTGGGCAGTAAGGACTCTAGGGCATGTGGGCTTTAGTAATTGCAGCAGACGGGATCAGTATTGCAACTCCCAGGCTCTAGAGCACAGGCTCAGTAGTTGTGGCAAACAGGCTTAAGTAGGATCTTCATGTCAGTATTGCCAAGACCAGGGTTACCTTACATAGAAGCAGTTTCCATTCTTCTATTACCTGGCTATCATATCACTACTATCAACAAAAACTGAACAAGAAAATACTGCTAAATCACATCGCCTCTATAATCATTAAAATGGGAAAAACTGAAAAATCACACAGATTTATTCAGCACTGGAGCTTTTTTATAGCTCAATCTATATCATTTGGTTATAAGATAAAATACATAATCAATATTTCAGGTACTAGAAAATATTTGTAGCATGTATGATTTTAAAAGTAACTCATAAACAAGTATTAGTTTATTTAGAGTAACAGGAAAAAGAGGATAACAGGAAAAGACAAATATAATACATATGCATCTTGACTTTTCATTTCTCTCTATTCTTTACTGATTCAAAATTATTTCCTAATTTATTTGTTTATTTATTTAAATAAAGGCACTTATTTAGTTTTGCCTGTACTGGGTGCATGGGTGCTTTGTTGGTGCACGGGTTTTTCTCTATTTCCGGCACACTTCTCACTGCAGTGGCTTATCTTGTTGGGCAGTAAGGACTCTAGGGCATGTGGGCTTTAGTAATTGCAGCAGACGGGATCAGTATTGCAACTCCCAGGCTCTAGAGCACAGGCTCAGTAGTTGTGGCAAACAGGCTTAGTTGTGGCATGTGGGATATTTCTGGACCAGGAATCAAATCCATGTCTCCTGCATTGGAAGAATTCTTTACCACAGAGCCGCCAGGGAAGTCCTCCTAATATACATTAAGGTACTCTGTTAATGGAAATAGAAACAAAGACAGAAATCTAATTCTTTCATAAGAGAGTATGAAAAGACTGATACAGCTATTAGCAAGATGATGTTCTAGCTGTGACTTAAATAAATTATATCATTTATAAAATTGTGATTTTTATAAATGGAAACTAGTTGATGAAAAGATTTTTTTTTCAGTGTGAGACCAGAATGCTTCTTTAGAAATAATTTCAACTAGATGACTTCTTATGAAAGAAATAATATTTCATATAATTATTTCAAAATGCCATTTACTCTTTAGGTTAGACTCTATTAAAATGTTCTTAAAATATTTTTCAGTCACAATAAATCATGCAGTTATAGTAAAAGATTCTATTTTTATACCCAGAAGCTACTTAAATATAACAATTATACATAAAGAAATAAAATCTAAATCAGATACTTAACTTATCTGGAAACATTAAGCTACCAGTGGACCAGAATCATAACTAGAATCTATAATCTAGAGCAGGGACTAGTATCTTGGTGTTTAAGTTACCTATTGCTGTGTAGAAAACAATACCTAACATAGTGACTTGATGTCTGGAAGACAATGACAATTAACTTCACTATTTCCTCAATTCTTCCTTTTTAGAGTTGTCTAGACACTTCTTGATACTTTGCAATTCTATATAGAATTTAGAATAAGTTTGCTTTCACTTTTCTAAGAAAACCTAATTCTTTATTTCTTCATTTTTTTTTTTTTACTTTCTTTCACTTAATTTTTGAGGTGCTTGTCTTCCTTGTATGTTTTTAAATTTTTATGACAGTTCTCTGTCTGCTAGAATTCTCTTCCAGGAAGGATTGCCCACAGGTAGTATGAACATTGTCAATGAGTTAGCTTTTCATTGTTCACAGAACTTATAAAACTAATCTCACATTAGCAGCTAAACTCTGGACTCTGAATCACAAAATGTTCATTTTCAGAGTTGCATCAACAAAGGACCAACATCCAGTCTTGGATTTTGTAGTGATTGGTTTTACCTTACATTATGGGCCATCTCTTTGCCAGATTCACACATTGGTAAGTAGATTTATCCCAACTGGTCTATATACCCTGCTCATCAGGATTAATGAATTGTACTACAATAACTTTCTACTAAGGGCTTACCTGGTGGCTCAAAGGTTAAAGCTTTTAGGTTGTATTGCTATGGAGTTTCCCTTTATGGATCACAAAAATGTATTTTTCTTATATTCACCTATATTTTTCTATCATATGTTTAATCTTCTTTTCAATGTATTTGAGGCAAGTAAATATTCATTCTGCACTCCAACAACTGCTCAATGTGGACTTACAACAGGCTAGATGGGGTGTTACAAATATTAGAAAATCTCTTGTCCATCTTGCTATAAAATTCTTATTAAAATATTATAAAATCAGATACCAATTTATGAAACAATTCAACTAATAAGATGGCAAAGTATCTATCTTATTTAATAACAACAAAAATACAATTTACATTGGAAAATGCCAATAATCCAAATAAAAAGAGAAAAAAAGAGTCATTTTTTCATACAAAATAGAAAAATAGAGATAATTAAACATGCAAATAGAACCCAGCCTCACTAGTAATTTAAGAATTATAGAATTTGAGTTATAATGAAATAATAGGTTTTAGGAGTTTCAGGCTACCTTGAATAAAAAGTACCCCTCCTCTTCTTATAGCTTCTGAATATTTGATGAAATAAATGGAATACTTATAATTTCCAAAATACTAACTTTATTACTGTTGCAATTAAGCTGTTTATATATTGTTGCTGTTGTTTTAGTTGCTAAGTCATGTCTGACTCTTTTGAGACACTTTTGGACTGTAGCCCACCAGGCTCCTCTGTCCATGGGATTTCCCAGGTAAGAAGACTGGTGTGGGCTGTTGTTTCCTTATCCAGGGAATCTTCCTGACCCAAGGGTCAAACCTGTGTCTCCTGTGCTTCCTGCATTGGCAGGCAGGTTCTTAATGACTCAGCCAACTGGGAAGCCATATATATTGTAGGTTGCAATAAATATCAAACAGATCAGGTAGCTCCACTCTCCTCAGTGATATCCTTGCTACTGCTAAGTCACTTCAGTCGTGTCCGACTCTGTGAGACCCCATAGATGGCAGCCCAGCAGGCTCCCCTGTCCCTGGGATTCTCCAAGCAAGAACACTGGAGTGGGCTGCCATTTCCTTCTCCAATGTATGAAAGTGAAAAGTAAAAGTGAAGTCACTCAGTCATGTCCGACTCTTGGCGACCCCATGGACTGTAGCCCTCCAGGCTCCTCCGTCCATGGGATTTTCCAGGCAAGCGTACTGGAGTGGGGTGCCATTGCCTTCTCCAAGTGATATCCTTGGAAGAGTGCTTTCAAGAGAGTCATGATTCTACACTGTAGGCAAATACATTCAAGTATTTATATACTACTGTCCTGGCAAAGGAATACATAGAAATGCATGGAATGTTTGCTAACTAGTCTCCCCAAAGTAAGGGGCCTAACATCAACATGAATGCCCTTGGGATAAATTGCTCCTCAGGAAATCTAATGAAGTAAATGTATTACTGTTGTATTTTTAAAAATAATAATGCATGAGGTAAGAGAGAAGGAAATTACTATAATACACTTCTGATAAATGTGTTACTTCTTTGAAAGTAATTTTAATAGTATGAAATTCACGTATGAACATATTCAATGACACTGACTTAGCCACATATTTTAGATAGTATTTAGCTGTGTGATGCATTCTTCATTATGTACATAATTCTTATATGCAACAAACTTGAGTTTGCTGTCTACAGAAACCAAATATTCAAAAAAACACTCTAGTTTAATACAAAAAATATCTTTAAGTCTACATTTTTACCTGCTACCATTGGTTTAGTCAAGGCTATGGTTTTTCCTGTGGTCATGTATGGATGTGAGAGTTGGACTGTGAAGAA
>SJYT01001904.1:49031-70351 GCA_006410635.1 Cephalophus harveyi
GGCAGGGACAGAAGGGGACGACCGAGGATGAGTTGGCTGGATGGCATCACTGACTCGATGAATGTGAGTCTGAGTGAACTTCGAGAGATGGTGATGAACAGGGAGGCCTAGCATGCTGCGATTCATAGGGTCGTAAAGAGTCGGACACGACTGAGCGACTGAACTCAACTGAACTGAACCGTTGGTTTGAGATTGGTGAACATATTATGATGTTTAATTTGTTTAAAAAGCCCTTCATGAAATTATTTGCCTATTTCATTTTTTCCCTCTGTTTTACATATAGCTAAATTGTCAGATATATAACTGTATTTTACACTGACTAGTCAATATATTAAATTTTGATTGAAATTAATTCCAGGACTTCACATTTGTTGCTACTTTTGAAAATCAAAATAAGAAGATGAAGCTAACCAAGTAAGATCCAATAAAGACTACTTTAGAAGGTTCAGAATCAATGCAAAATTCAGTACTCTAAAGCAAAATGTGAATACTGAAAGTTTGACACTAACTTGTGCTACATTTTTATCTTTATAGGTATCCAACTGAGCTGATCAGAAGATAAACTTTAAAGATAACTATACATTTTGATAAACTCCGCAGGGAATAAAGAATGATGAAAGTGATTTCCTCATGTTCCAACATTCAAACAGCCATAAATATAAAATTGTACACAAAGATATTAGCCAGAATATTAAAAAAATCTTTTAATTCTATACATCACTTATGCCATTTTATGACAAATGCAAATATATGTGGCTACATAAGAGGCAAAAATATATTTAACCTTAAGAAAGGTGTTTTGTGAATATTCAGGAATTCTTCTGTGAGCATGAAAGTACAAAACTGTAGGCAGAAGATGCAAAAGAATAAAGTTTGAATTAAAAATGAAAAATACCAAGTGTTCCATACTCAGTGATCTATCTGGAAAAATTAATAATTAAAAGTACTAATAAAAAAAATAATACTTTCTCCTTGGGAGAAAAGCTATGACAAACCTAGATAGCATATTAAAAAGCAGAGACATTACTTTACCAACAAAGTCCATCTAGTCAAAGCTATGGTTTTTCCAGTCATCATGTATGGATATGAGAGTTGGACCATAAGAAAGTTGAGTGCCTAAGAATTAATGCTTTTGAACTATAGTGATGGAGAAGATTCTTGGAATGCAAGGAGGTCAAATCAGTCAATTCTAAAGGAAATCATTCCTGACTGTTTATTGGAAGTACTGATGCTGAAGCTGAAGCTCCGATACTTTGGCCACTTGATGCGAAGAACCGACTCATTGGAAAAAAACCCTGAATCTGGGAAAGATTGAAGGCAGCAGGAGAAGGGGACAACAGAGGATGAAATATTTGCATGGCATCACTGACTCAATGGACATGAGTTTGAGCAAGTTCTGGAAGCTGGTGATAGACAGGGAAGCCTGCTGTGCTTCAGTCCACAGGATTTGCTAAAAGTTGGACATATCTGAGTGATTGAACTGAACTGAACCATATTCAGCTATTTATCTGGAAAAAAATAATGCTTAGAAGTAACTAATTCATATTAGTTCTCTTTAAGGTAGATAATGATGGGGGAAAGAAAGTTGCCCTTATTTATTCTCAATCAACTGCTCACTTATATTGTCACTTCTTCCACTATTCCCAACACTACTGTTGGAGGAAAGGGGACCCCTTCCAGGGCCCGAAACTGGGCTCTTGTCTAACACTCAGAAAATAATGGTCAGAGGAGACACGTACTGACAAAGCAAGCTATTTTATTGGGAAGGGCACCTGAGTGGAGAGCAGTAGGATAAGGGAAACCAGGAGAACAGCTCTGCAGAGTGGCTCACAGTCTCCAGTTTTATGGTGATGGGATTAGTTTCCGGGTGGCCTTTGGCCAATCATTTTAATTCAGAGTCTTTCCTGGTAGTGCAGGCATTGCTCAGCCAAGATGGATGCTAGCGAGAGGGATTCTGGGAAGTGGACGGACACGCGGTGTCTCCTTTTGACCTTTCCCGGACTCTTCCGGTTAGTGGTGGCTTATTAGTTCCATATTCCTTATCAGGATCTCCTGTCATAAAACATCTCATGCAAATGTTTAATATGGTGCCTGGCCAGGGTGGGCAGTTTCAATCAGTGTGCTTCCCCTAACAACTCCCCCCTGAGAGACTTCATACTCAAGATACTTCTTAGGAATTGGGGTGGAGGTCTCTTTCTTCTGTAATTTCTTCCTGCCATGCATGGGCATAAGCCTGCCTAGCAGAGCAGAAGTCTCTTTCTATCTGATCTAAGCTGGGGTGCTCCACATCTGAAACCAGCTTCTATCCTTGTAGTAACAGCAATTTAGTTTGAAACTGTGGGCTTCTCTCAGAGATGAAATAGAAAGGGGCCAAACAGGAGACCTAACAGGATGGTCATCACTGGTCCCCAGAAACAGGAGGCAACATTTGGGGTGAGGGCTGCAGGGTTTGTGACTTTTTTTTTTTTTAATTGGTTGGTGGTGAAGCAACAGAGCTATGCTCCAGGAATCTTGTGTTCAGTCTGAAGTTACCATCTTCCACCTGGGTGGGGGTTCCAGTTCTGTAGAACTCAAAGACATTTTTATGCATATTTCTTTGAGTAGGAACCAGGACCCTGTATCAAGGTTGTACCACCATTTTTTTTCTCCTCTGTTTCTGCATCTTCTCCCTTCCCTGATTAGCAACTATTTGAATCCACCGTTTGGAACTCAGGGCAGGTCAATGAGGCTGAATGAAGCCTATATCCTACAGATAAGAAATGGAGAATGCACAACAGATCTGTACACCAGAGCCCCAGAGTCCTGCTTAGTTTTAATTTAGGGAACTGGGCAACTATGACTATGATAACTTCCTGTCAAAATGGGGCATAGGACTGCCTCAGTTTGGAGACTAGACACTGAACTGGAAGTATTTCTGAGTTCCAAGTCCTAGATCTGAGCCTTGTATGATCTCAATCCCTTACTCTGCCATTTTGTTGTAACAGACTCAATTAGTAGCTGGAGGAGGGATAACTGGAATTTTAATAGACAAAATAAATCTATTTCTTTTTAGAAGAATAGATCTGAAACCCAATCTGGACCTGGCACTTCGGGGAGACTTGTAGCCAGGTAGCCAGTTGCCTAGCTTTATAAAAGGTAAGGGTGCAGTTACTAGCTTCCAGCAGACATTGTTTTGAGAACGGTGGCATCTAAGCCTGACACGACTCAGATAACTCGTGTTTAGCAATACAACGTCTAATATGAGATTATACCCATAATATCATTTCTCAGGATATCTGGGAAATAGTTATTTCCCAGGATGTCTGAACCATAGCTACTCTATTTTGACTTTTAATTGTGAAATTTTTCTTAATAGCCAAAGCAGATGTAACCATTAATGATGTCAGTGTTTCTATAGATATGAGAAAATGCAAGTATTGGAACTCATAAAATCTTCTCCTGAAAGGATCTAACTACCTGAGGGCCTGTTCTGCCAGTTTTTCCCGGAGCACAGAGTGCCTCATTCCTGATTTTCACCCTGAACTCCTATCAGGGGCATTGAAAGTCAGCAATTGCAGTGGCCATGATTTAATCTTTGTAGATGTAGATGGCAAGTGTCAGTCTTCAGTTAGCAGAGCCCCTTTTTGTTCATAAACTTGACCATGATTTTGAGGGGAGCATTTCATGACCATTTTATCCCATTGTGCTGAGAATGTCCATTCTCAGGTTTGACAAAGATTTTTTTGACAGGCCACTCAATGTGCTGTTACTGGACTAGGCCATAAAACAGTTTCTGAAATTCTCTGGACCACCTGTCTTACTAGCCTCTTGGTCCTGGAAAATATTTCCTCTTGTTGCTTCTTCCCATATCTAGAGTTAACTGTTACCATCATTGATCTCATATGGGATGATATATTATTCTATTAGAGGCCTCAGACACACATTTGGCTGTGTAAAAAACAGCAGTTTTGTAAAACAGGTGAAATACAAATAACATAGTCAGCAGTATTAGTAAAGTCACAAGTAAGACTTAAGTTAAGAGCTTCCATTAGATGTAGCCCAGTATATCTCAGGTCATCTGACTTAGTCTATTCTGTAGAATCTTTATCTTCCAGGGAAATTATATATTGGCACCACCAATTATAAGGCACATAGCCCAGTTTTCTAATGCTACTAGACTGATTATTCTTCAGTTCAGTTCAGTTCAGTTCAGTCGCTCAGTCGTGTCCGACTCTTTGCGACCTCATGAATCGTAGCACGCCAGGCCTCCCTGTTCATCACCATCTCTCGGAGTTCACCCAGACTCACATCCATCGAGTCAGTGATGCCATCCAGCCATCTCATCCTCGGTCGTCCCCTTCTCCTCCTGCCCCCAATCCCTCCCAGCATCAGAGTCTTTTCCAATGAGTCAACTTTTCGCATGAGGTGGCCAAAGTACTGGAGTTTCAGCTTTAGCATCATTTCTTCCAAAGAAATCCCAGGGCTGATCTCCTTCAGAATGGACTGGTTGGATCTCCTTGCAGTCCAAGGGACTCTCAAGAGTCTTCTCCAACACCACAGTTTAAAAGCATCAATTCTTCGGCACTCAGCCTTCTTCACAGTCCAACTCTCACATCCATACATGACTACTGGAAAAACCATAGCATTGACTAGAAAGCAGGAACTACATTTAGTGAGTATCTACTATAAACAAGGATCTTAATGTATAATATCTTCTTACTACCTTATGTGATTTAATCCCACAGAGATGATTAATGTTGTACCATTTCAATATGAAGAGTGATGCTCCCGCTTCTCTGGTGGCTCAGTGGTAAGGAATCTGCCTGTCAATGAAGGAAATTTTGGTTTGATCCCTGGGTTGGGAAGATCTCCTGGAGAAGGGAATGACAAACCACTCCAGTATTCTTGCCTGGAAAACCCCACAGACAGAGGAGTCTGGAGGGCTACAGTTCATGGGGACTCAAAGAGTCAGATGGGACTTAGTGATTGAACAACAACAATGAAATCGATGGTCAGAGAAGATGAACCTGAAGATTCTGCCTATCTTTAAAACTTACATTCTTTATGCCAAATGTCCTAATCTTTAATTTTACAAAAGAATGGCTAGCAAACATAATTTTTTTTTAAGCTCAAAACATTTTTACTTTTGTGTTATAAAAACACATAAAAATAAATTCAAGCAGGTAGTGAAATCAATGTTTTGTCAAAGCAACCCATCCTGAGTTCTCTATTCTAGAATTTATAAGGAAATTAAAATTTAGGGTGCTTCAACCTCTGTTAAAACAGAGTTCTTTATGATTTTGGAATAGAGTATAAAAACCATGTCTAGGAAGTAAATTCCCTATGATCTTGGCAGAGGGAAATCAATATTTTTGTTTGTTCCTCAATTTCATCCTTAAAGAGAACATGTTGACCTATGTAAGACTGTGACTTAGCAGATGGTCACAAGGGGGACAAAAGGAGCACAAGCTAAAAGCCTATAGAGTGGGAGTTTTGCTAGATAATCTTTCTAGTGTTGTGATTTCTTGTTTGCTTGTTTTAAGTTTACTGCTAAAATATACACTATATTTAACAGTCTCCTCATTTTTGAAGTAAAGTATAAATAAACTAAACAAAAGTGAAATTTATAAGTGGATAGGCTTAAAAATAACTTCAAAAATTAAATTTGTTGCTTGTCAATTTAATAAAATCAATCCTTAGCAAACTTAGGCAGAAAATTGTGAACACTAAATTGTAGCATGTAACAACAATCCTAGGAAGTCAGATAACCATATATCACTATTATCTAAGCAGATATGTATTGAATCCAAGATCGTGTCTACTTTCTACCCTACATTTAATATAAATAAAAATGTCCACACAAGCATGATCTCAGTCACACTTCAAAACACAAGGTCAGGTTTCCTGAGTACTAAATTAGACCCAACAGTGACATCAAATGTGGTTTAGATAGGGCTGCAAGTTTTAAAAGATTGCAATTTAACTAAAAATATAAAATTATCATTTTTATGGAGTCTCATTTAGAATGTCTGCAGGTCACTATGTAAGAAGGTGTGGATGATGATGGTGATGTATATAAAGAAGAGATTCTGCAAATATCAATACCCTAAAACTATATTTCTGAAAGAGCATCTAAAACTTACAAATTTATAATGTCTTATCTTAAAAAAATATTAATTTTTTCAGAGATTGCTTTTTGTATTTGATGCTTTGAATTACTGATAAATTTTTCTTTGCTTTTGATTTACTTTTTTGGATCTAGAAAAAAGACAGAAGAAGATACTTTAATCAAAATATAAAATATTAAAAAAATTTGATGCTTAGTAGAAAAGAAATCACATAGAAAATTATTTTCTAAAGCCAGACTAAGCAACTTATTTCAACTTTCCCTTTTTTTTTTCAGTACTTAGAAACAGAATGAGGAGAACAAATTGTTTACATATAAATCTGTAGAGACCTGCTGGATAACTTTTGGTATCTTTCTCTTCCAATTAAACCCTGATTATCATACAAAATCAAAATACAAATGCTCCAGTGACTTTTATTCATATGCATATATAATGAATGAATATATAGCTTAGTGACTAAAACAGTGGTCATAGAATTAAGAGAATAACTACACTAGTTTTTGAAAGATAATTGAGAAGGAGATCAGTCTTGGGTGTTCTTTGGAAGGAATGATGCTAGAGCTGAAATTCCAGTACTTTGGCCACCTCATACAAGGAGTTGACCATTGGAAAATACTCTGATGCTGGGAGGGATTGGGGGCAAGAGAAGGGGATGACAGAGGATGAGATGGCTGGATGGCATCACCGACTCGATGGGCATGAGTTTAAGTGAACTCCGGGAGTTGGTGATGGACAGAGAGGCCCGGCGTGCTGTGATTCATGGGGTCGCAAAGAGTCGGACACGACTGAGCGACTGAACTGACTGACTGACTGACTGAGATCTACTTTGACTAGTGATAATAATTAAAATTGGCTTTAAAAAATATACAACATACTTTAAAATGAATTATTTACTGTGAGTACAAAAGTACAAAATATACTTAATTATTAGTATTTATTATTTTGTTCAATGTCAGGTTTTTACAGGAGTGGCCAGTAATAGTATTATCCTATAATAGGCTTGGGTGTCCCTGGTGGCTTAGATGGTAAAGAATCTGCCTGTCAATGCAAGAGATGTAAGAGACAAGGATTTGTTCTCTGGCTAGTGAAGTTTCCCTGGAGAAGGGCATGGCAACCCACTCCAGTATTCTTGCCTGAAGAATCCTATGGATAGAGGAGACAGGCAGGCTAAACTCCATATGGTTGCAAAGAGTTGGACATGACTCTTTAGTAAGCACACATGCATAAAAGTCTGTTTAAATCCTATTCTCTTATAGTAGTGGTTGGTTGATATTATTTATTGAATAACTATAAATCTTTCAGACAAATCATCAGCAAAGTCTGAGTAATCAGAGAAAATTAACTAGCCTTTGCAAAATGCACTCACCCACCCCCTGCCTACAATTTCCCAGTATTTTTATCATCTCTTTCTTTGATTTACTCTGATGAATAAAGTTTGGAAAGTACAATCACAGTTTGCAAGCTTAATTTCTAGAAGAAAATTAATTTGAAGGTATGTGACCAGCAGTACAGATGAGGTGCAATGAAATTTGACACATTCCTCAGTAAAAGAATAAAGGACAATAAAACTTACAGAATAAAGGGCAATAAAAGTGGACTAACTGAAGATGCTAACTAGAGAAAATTCTTTCATTCTCATTCTGTTTGGTGTTCAAACATCTATAGAAAAGTATGCCATACAAGAAATAAAAGGTATGTTCTTAATGTTTTACATATATTTTTCCTTTAATATTCACTCTTGTCCTAGAGCAGGAATGCAATTATTGTCTTCATTTTATAAATGAGGAAACTGACAGATGCATGGTTAACTAATAGGTAGAACTAGTAATGAAAATTCTTGGGTTTAAAATTAATAAATATGATTGCCAAGTCCCTGTTGTTAACTGTCACACTAAGGACTATAGGTATAACTGCAGTTAAAGGAAGGGAAGGTAGATAATCTGACAAGAATACCAACAACTGAAGAGAAAATGCTAAGAATTTTCAAAAACTGATGCACAACTATAAATAACAGGGTTTAGGGTCTCTTTTAAAGGCAATATGAATAAATATAAACTCCCCAAGGCACATAACAGTAAATATAATTAAAACATATCTTATATTAAAAGCTAAAAAATAAAATCACATTAGTTTCAAAGAAGAATAATAAAACTAATGGTTGATTATCAGATATAGAACTAGAGGCAGAAGGTGATGGTACAATGTCATAAAAGTGCTGAAAAAAAAGAACTGCCCACTTAGAACACTATGTGACTTCTCCTAAAAATAAATCTTTCAGAGGTGAAAGGAAATTAAGAATATTTTTCCAACCCAAGATGGAGAGAATTAATCATGAGCAGCTCTGCAATTGAGAAGAACGAGATAAAAAGAATATTAAATGGAAGCATGGATATATAGAGAGCAAAGCATATAAAAAGATAGAATGTTATATGGAAATTATAAACTACTGTAGACTATACAAAATAAGACTTTGTAGAGGTTATATATGTATAGAAATAAAATATACATAAAATATCAGGCAAGTTTAGTGCAAAATATCAAAGTGTTCCCTGATCAGTCAGTTTTCAGTAAGTGTTGGAAGTACTAATTGATATTAAACTTTAGCAACTAAATGGGGTATTCATAATTTCTAGACAATTGCTAAATGAGCCATGAAGAATGAATTAATTAATAAGCTATAATAGGAAAAATGAATAATAAAAACAAGTAATCTGAAAGAAGGCAAGAAAGATAAAAAAAATAACATGGAATAAGTAGAATAAAAAAATAAATTTGTAAATACATTAAAATATGTATCAATAATATCCCATTAAAATACACAGAATAAATAATCTAGCTAAGATATGCACTATATATATGTAAATACCTAGAAATATTGAAAGTAATAGAATGGGAAGAGCTGAATAATGCCTCTCCTTGAAATGGCCATGCCCTAGTCTCTAGAACATGTAAATTTTACTTTACAAGGCAAAAGGGACTTAGCAGATTTTGAGATGTGAAGATAATGGAATTTCCAGGTGGCCCTGTAATAATCAAAGATGTCTTTATATAAAGGAGCCTGAAAGATCAGAAGAACAATAGGGAATGTGAAGACAGAGGTAACAGGATATAGTAAGATCCAGAAAGGACCATGAGCCAATTTCTACCCAGGTGGACATTAGAATCTTTGAAAGGCAAGGAAACAGTAGTTATCTTAAATGTTCCTCATCAACACCTTGACTTTAATGCACCAAAGATGATTTTTGTATATCCAACTTCCAGTACTATTAAATAAATTGATTTGTGTTTGCTTTAGTTACTAACTGTATGGCACTTTGTCACAGTGTGTGTGCTAAGACTCTTCAGTCTTGTATAACTGTGTGTGACCCTGTGGACTGAAGCCCACCGGGCTCCTCTATCCATTGGATTCTCCAGGCAAGAGTACTGGGATAGGTTGCCATTTCCTTCAGGGCATCTTCCCAACCCAGGGATTGAACCCAAGTCTCTTAAGTCTCCTGCATTTGCAGGTGGGTTCTTGATCACTCTTGCCACCTGGGAAGTCCCTTTTTCACAGCAGCAATTGGAGAAGGAAATGGCAATCCACTCCAGTACTATTGCCTGGAAAATCCCATGGAGGGAGGAGCCTGGTTGTCTACAGTCCATGGAGTCGCAAAGAGTCGGACGCGACTGAGCGACTTCAGGTACGTTCAATAGATAGCTAGTACACTAACCAAAAAAAAAAAAAAAAAAGGGGAAGCTGCCTGGTGGCTCAGACAATAAACAATCTGCCTGCAATGCAGGAGACCTGGGTCTGATCCCTGAGTCAGAAAGGTCCACTAGAGAAAGAATGACTGCAGTATTCTTGCCTGGAGAATTCCATAGACAGAAGAACCTGGTGGACTACAGTCCATGGGGTCACAAAGAATCAGACATGACTGAGTATTAACACTTTCACTTGTACACACTAACCAAAACAAAGTGAGTTCAGTTTAGTTGCTCAGTCTTGTCAGATTCTTTGCGACCCCATGAACTGCAGCACACCAAGCCTCCCTGTCCATCACCAACTCCTAGAGTTCACCCAAACCCATGTCCATTGAGTCAGTGATGCCATCCAACCATCTCATCCTCTGTCATCCCCTTCTCCTCCTGCCCTCAATCTTTTCCTGCATCAAGGTCTTTTTAAAGGAGTCACCTCTTCACATCAGGTGGCCAAAGTATTGGAGTTTTGGCTTCAACATCAGTCCTTCCAATGAACATCCAGGACTGATCTCCTTTAGGATAGACTTGTTGGATCTCCTTACAGTTAACAGGGAGGCCTGGCGTGCTGCAATTCATGGGATCGCAAAGAGTCGGACACGACTGAGCGACTGAATTGAACTGAACTGAACAGTCCAAGGAATTCTCAAGAGTCTTTTCCAACACCACAGTTCAAAAGCATCAATTCTTTGACTCTCAGCTTTCTTTATAGTCAAACGCTCACATCCATACATGACCACTGGGAAAAACCATAGCCTTGACTAGACGGACCTTTGTTGACAAAGTAATGTCTCTGGTTTTGAATATGCTGTCTATGTTGGTCATAACTTTCCTTCCAAGGAGTAAGCATTTTTAAATTTCATGGCTGCAATCACTGTCTACAGTGATTTTGGAGCCCCCAAAATAAAATCAGCCACTGTTTCCATTGTTTCCCCATCTATTTGCCATGAAGTGATGGGACCAGATGCCATTACCTTAGTTTTCTGAATGTTGAGCTTTAAGCCAACTTTTTCAAGAAAGTTGCCATAATAATAGAAGAAAGAGTAGACTTCAGGATTAGAAAAATTACTAGATATATAGATGGATATTTCTTTAAAGTAAATGTCAGTCAACCAGAAGTACACAAATTTAAATCGATATTCACCTATAGCATAGCTTCCAAATATATGAAGAAAAATTTAGAAAACAAAAATAATAGGCAAATTTGGTAGATATTTTTTAAAAACTTCTCACAATAACTGATAGACAAAGAAACAAAAATCATCAAATATAATATGCCATGAATATGATTGACAAAATACATAAAACATTTATAATTAATATATTTATTCAGTATTATATTCTGGCTTTAGCAAGTAGAATAAGGCAAGCATATAAATAAAAATTCAAGGATTGGTATGGGTGTGTTAAAATTACTATGATGTAAGACAACATGATTGTGACTGTCTTAATGCAAAATAATTATAATAATCAGAAATAGAATATAGAAAGATTAAAATTTAAATTAAAATATAAAAATTATTCTATTTGCAATCCATAGGCATAAATATAATAAAAATTGTGCAATATTTCTACTAACATACTACTGCTAAGTCACTTCAGATGTGTCCTACTCTGTGCGACCCCCTAGACGGCAGCCCACTAGGCTTCCCTGTCCCTGGGATTCTCCAGGCAAGAACACTGGAGTGGGTTGCCATTTCCTTCTCCAAAACACGAAAGTGAAAAGTCAAAGTGAAGTCGCTCAGTCGTGTCTGACCCTCAGCGACCCCATGGACTGCAGCCTACCAGGCTTCTCCATCCGTGGGATTTTCCAGACAAGAGTACTGGAGTGGGGTGCCATTGCCTTCTCCAACTAACATACTAACATATTCAAAAAAATTAAAAGAGACATAAAGAGCATTGAAATATAAAATGGTCATGAATTAAAGAAATTCATTTTTGTAAAAAATAGGTTTAATTTAATTCCATTCAAAGCCCCAGCTGTTTTTCTGTGTAAATTGAAAGATTTATTCAAAAGTGAATATAGAAATGCAAGAGATATAGTTGCCAAACAATCTTAAAGTAGGACAAAGTTAGAAGATTTAAAATGCTAGATGAAAACAGCATGAAACTACAGTTATTACAACATTAGTTCAAATGTAGACTGGTAAACCAATGGAAAATAGTAGAATTTGGAAACAAAACTACATATTCAGGGATACTTGATTTATAACAAGATGAACATTACCTATCAGTGAACAAAGAGTCAGTTGAATACCTCAATTAGGGAAAGAAAAGACAAATCAGTTCCAAATTTCATTACTATTAAAATGTGAAAATATAATACATTTTCTAGAATGGGCTTCCCTGGTGGCTCAGACAGTAAAGAATCCACTTGAAAAATGAGAAACCTGGGTTCAACCTCCAGGTTGGGAAGGGCCCCTGGAGAAGGGCATGGCAACCCACTCCAGTATTCTTGCCTGGAGAATTCCTTGGACAGAGGAGCTAGCATAAAACTTAGAATATCCTTTAAAATAAGTTAAAAATTTTTAAAACAAGGCTATAATATCAGTTGCCATAAAGAAGATAACTGATAAATGAAACTATATTAAATTTAAGGATGCATATTCATTAAAGGCATTTTTTAAGAGGTGAAGAAAGACTGTCTACAAAGTGGTAGAAGATAGCAATATAAAAGCAACTCTCTGCTATCCAGTCTTCCCTGGTGGCTCAGAAGTGAAGAACCTTCCTGCCACTGTAGGAGGCAGGGGTTCAACCTCTGGGTTGGGAAGATTCCGTGGAATAGGAAATGGCAACCCACTCCAATATTCTTGCCTGGTTAATCCCACAGACAGAGGAGCCTGGCAGGCTACAGTCCATGGAGTCACAAAAGAGTCAGACACAACTGAATGACTGAACAGAAACATCTAGTATCCAGAATACATAACAGCTCTTGAAACCAGTAAGTAAGATGGATAAATTTTAAAAAATGGGTAGAAGTCATGAGTGGTACTATTCCCCTAAAAATAGAAGTATAAAAAGACAATAAGCGTATGAAAAATTCTCACAATCTCATTAATCACTAGGGAAATGACAAAGAAAACCTCAGTGAGTATAACTGCGTACCTACTAGATTTATGTAAAAAAAAATGTCAATACCAAGTATTGACAAGGACGTGGGCAGGAAGAGAACACTTCACAAAAATGTCTTAAGCTGTATTCAAGTGGCATTTTGTGGATACTGTCCCTGTCATCTTCTTTTGTTGGATTATCTACTATAGGTTTCGAGATCTCAAGTTTTAGATAATTGTTTGATTTTCATTGCACAAGCTTCTGTAAAAGCCAGGGTTTTTTTTTTTTTTTTTTTTTTCACAACGCCACATCAGTAATATTTAATCCACTTGATTATTTAGACCAGAAAAATGTATCAGAGCTACAGAGCTATCAATACCTGCTTGCCATTTTTTTCTAACTTTACATTTTTGCTTTAAAGTAATTTTCTGCATTTTTTTCCAATTGTGTGTTTAGTAGAAATTGTAGTTGCACTTTTGTGATGAACTGGGTGTATATAAGTACATCATTATTCCACTCCTCACTGGCCAAGCTGTTCTTTGTGCATCTGTTGGTTGCTCAGCTGTGTCTGACTCTGCAACACCAAGGACTGTAACCCAACAGGCTTCTCTGTCCATGAAATTTTCCAGACAAGAATACTGGAGTGAGTTGCTGTTTCTTTCTCCAGGGGATCTTCCCAACCCAAGGACTGAACCGAGGTCTCCTGCACTGCAGACAGATTCTTAAGCATATGAGCCACCAGGGAAACCCTTCATGATCTTAGGGCTGGTGTATATATCTTGTGTGCTGACTGCTTTTGTAAAGGCTGCCTAAAGCTGTGGCTGAGGTTAAAGGTAGATCAGTCCAGTTAGGGAAGAGAGTAGTGCATGAAAAGAGGTTCCTGAAAGCAGACAACTTGTCCGCCAGACTCAAGTAGTTGAGTGTGTACTTACTGTAAGAGAGGAGGAAGGGTGCCCATGATATAGCCTCTTGCACTGCATGTCTTCCATAGCCAGTGGATCCACTTCAATGCCAAGGTACGTAAAGAAGCTGCACATGGCTTATTCTTTACAGCAGTGAAATACCTCAATCTCTCTCCTTTGATGTCAGAAATAGAGAGCAAGACATGCTTGAGGGCCATATGTATCACAAGCTTAAGCCTCAGAATAGAGGAGTACACATCCAGTCTAGAACAGGGAAAGATACTCACACAGAGGAAACTAACACAGCATTGTAAAGCTCTATACTCCAAAAAAAAAAAAAGTGATGAGCCCAGCACAGGCTGTGAGGGCTCCCTTTCTCTTGGTACAGACGTGTTCCAAGTTCAAGGCTCTTTCTTAAAAGCCTTGGCAGAAAGACTGTGCTGACCATCTTTTCCAGTAATCATGATCGCCCTGGTCATACTAGTGACAAAGGTCTGATAAACGTCCATATAATCAAGCCATGGTTTTTCCAGTAGTCACATATGGTTGTTAAAATTGGACCATAAGGAAGGCTGAGCACTGAAGAATTTATGCTTTTAAATGGTGTCGGAAAAGACTCTTGAGAGTTCCTTGGAGTGATCGAACCAGTCAATCCTAAAGGAAATCAATCCTGAATATTCTTTAGAGTAATGAGGTTGAAGCTCCAATACCTTGGCCACCTGATGCGAAGAACTGACTCAATGTAAAAGACGGTGATGCTGAAAAAGGTTGAAGGCAGGAGGAGAAGGGGACGACAAGAGCATGAGATGGTAGGATGGCATCACTGACTCAATGAACCTGAACTTGAGCAAACTCTGGGAGATGGTGAAGAACAGGGAAGCCTGGCATGCTGCAGTCCATGGGATCACAAAGAATCGGACAAACTGAGCAACTGAACAACAACAACAACGTTAGTGACAGAACTCTAAGGAAGTCTCACAAGTAATGTTCATTATTTTGGCAAATTTACCAAAGGCTGTGTCCTTGCCACCAATTCTAATCTTTGTCATAGCACCAAAAATGTCACATCTTTACAAAGAAAGAAGATCATATTAAAAATACCATTTCTTAAATATGAGAAGCAGTTTGTACTTGCACAGAAATATTCACATGTGTTATGACTAACCCATTCTTGCTTGGCACATATGGATATAAGCAAATTGAAATAGATTTTTTATCTGTATTTAATGTCAAGAGGTGAAGCAAATATCTCCTTAGTAGGATTGGGCCAGCTGATGAGGCAAAGTTACTTAAATCTATAGGTCAAGTTCTTTTAAAAATGTCTCTTGCTTCTTCAATTTTTTTTCCTATGATTTTCTGGTTGAATGAGTCCCTCTCAATGGAACATTTATTTTTTATATATGTTAATTACTTCTAGGTCAGTTGCCTGAAAGATGTTTCAGTTTAAAACATATATTTCTAATGTGATATAAAAGTGCATTAACTTAAAATTTCAACTCTTAGAAGACATGTTTTGTATTATTAATATTTTTTTCTGAGTTCTAAGGAATATACAATATAAAGCATAATTTCCTTGCCAAGAACTGAGAAGTCTTCATCCTTTTTGTTGTCTGTAGGTGCTAAAGAAAAGATAACTAGAACTAATTTAATACTTCTCTACTGCATAGCAATGTTATTTCATGGTATCTCATTTAATCATTACTATGACATGAAGGTTTGTTTGTTATTTTCACTGAAAAAATTAAAGGTCATTCCCCAAAGTCAAAAGTCTCATATGATAAAATCACCATATAGACACAGAAAGTAGGGCTTATGAATGCAAAACACTAAGCAGGGTGTAGAATTCATAAGTTTAAACACACACACACTTTAAATATCTATGATAGCAAGCAGCTGTGCTATTCAGAGCTATCAACAGTGGAATTGGCTTTCCCACTTAGTAGAAAACTATCAATTGCTGGAAACCCTCACCCTGGAAATGACTTTGTCATTACTTTCATAGAATTATTTTACTTGGAACATGGCATTGTCTCTGGACATCTGAAAGAAATACGATTTCTCTTACTGTATCACCATGTTTTATAAGACATGTGACATTGTGGAATAAAATGAATGTCTTTGGGGTCAGAATATATTGTTTCAAATTAACATTTACCTACCTAAACAGCAGGAATAGATAACGAGAATAAAATTTCTGTCATTAAAAATTAATTCCAGCTTTTAATTACGATTTACACTGCACTATGGGAAACTTGGAGTTAAAGGGTTGCAATTTTTCTTCTTTAACAAGAGAGGTGACCTCAACCTCCACTAAGTGCTTAGTGGAAGCATTTAGCACAGCAAAATTGTAAGAGCATCCCAGGAGAAAATGAACTGCCATTGATACCAATGCCCTTTATAGAAAAGGAACTTCAAAACACATTTTACCTAAGTAAAAGAATGGAGATAGTGCTGATTAATTCCAAAGTAATCAAAAGAGTTGTCCAAAACTCTAAGTGGAATATTCTCAAAGCTTTTTTTAAACAAAAGTAATCAGGAATCTGTATCATGGTAATGACTTTTATCACAAGGTTCTGAAATCTCTGTACATTTAGTCAAAGGAGTTATTTCAAGATATAGGTTGCCCTTAGCCTGTTCTACTATGTACTTGCCTTTCATAATAATACCAACACAGAGTTCTAATTTCAGGGGATACAAAGAACTTGGTTAAAAAACTGTAGAACAGAAAAATATTAAAGTTATATATGAACATATGTGTGTATCTGTTTATTGATATGTTTATGAGTGTGTGATTTGACAAATGATCGCAGGAAAAAATAAAAATTAGCCAAAGTTGGAACCAAAAAATAAGTTGAAACTGTTTAGTTCTGTAAAACCTCTTGAATACTCAATGGAGATATTATCTTTAACATAGACCACTGGAATTCCAGTGAATTTTTTTCCCTGATTATCACTGCTGCTGCTGCTGCTGCTAAGTCACTTTAGTCGTGTTCGACTCTGTGCGACCCCATAGACGGCAGCCCAGCAGGCTCCCCCATGCCTGGGATTCTCCAGGCAAGAACACTGGAGTGGGTTGCCATTTCCTTCTCCAATGCATGAAAGTGAAAAATCAAAGTGAAGTCTCTCAGTCGTGTCCGACTCTTCGCGACCCCATAGACTGCAGCCTACCAGGCTCCTCCGTCCATGGGATTTTCCAGGCAAGAGTACTGGAGTGGGGTGCCATTGCCTTCTCTGAATAAATCTACAAATCCTTCTAATAGCCTCACAGCAGTTACATATGTACCCAAATCTAAGTTCCTACTTTTCAACTTAAGGTGTTTTCTAAGAAATATGTGTATTCAGTTTAAAATTGTGATGTTAATAGCCCAAATCCATTCATAACCCTCAATTATTATAAGAAAAGAAAAAACACAGGGCTGAAGATTCTTTTTATTAATGACTTTGCTACTTAGCTATGTGTCTTAGCTATACCACCTCTTGCTTACAATTAATAAAAATGAAATTAATCTAGCTAAAATTACACAAGGTTCCTCAAAGGAATCTCCTTGAATACAAGAGGAGGTCTATAGTAGAGCCTCAAAAAGGGGTTAAAACTAAAGTAAGCTGTCAGAATAAGTGCCACATCCTGAGGCACTTTTCATCTTTTACGTGAAGTGTGTGTTTTTCATGCACATGCTATGAACTATACTTTTTCTCTATCTGTCTTAGCCAGAGGACAATCAAAAGTGTCTGACTCTTCTAGTCACAGTTTCCATATTGTGAAAAGCTTCATTGTACTGTCCTAGAGAGGTATACCACTTTTTAGCTTTATAATAATAACTTTTTGCTATTATTTTTCTTCTGCTTCTTGACAGTTATCTTGCTCTTCTTACTTCAGTTTCTTAAATAAGAAGTTTAGAAGATTGAGTTTAGATCCTTTATCTTTTTTGAGCATTACTTTTGCTGCATCCCACAGATTTTGATAAGTTCTATTTTCAATTAGTTCAAAATATTTTAAAGTTTCTCTTCTTTTGTCCATTTGTTATTTAGAAAGTGCCTTCTTTAATCTCCAAATATTTGTGAATTTTTGAATGTTGCCTGTGAGTTTTAGAAGAATGTGTATTCTGCTGTTGTTGGATAAAGTAGTTGATCAACATCAATTGAATAAGGTTGATTGATGAGACTACTCAAATCAGCTACATTCTAAGTGGTTTTCTACCTGCTTAGCCTATCAATTATTGAGAGAGGTATCAAAGTCTTAAACAATAGTAATGGATTTGTCAATTTCTTCTTGTAGTCTTATCAATGTTTGTCACACACATTTTAACACTCTGTTAGATACAGATATTCCTTTAGAATTTTCATTTATTCTTGGAGAATCGACCACTTTATCATGATATAGTGCCCCTATTTATCACTGATAATTTTTCTTACTCTAGAATCTACTTTGTCAGAAATTAATACAGCAACTCCAACCTTCTTTTAGTTATTATTAGAGTACATATTTCTCTATCTTTTCAGTTTCAACCAACCTGAACCTTAGTTTAAAGTGGTGTCCCTGTGACAACATATAGTTGGTACTTGTTTCTTTTTTTTTATCTCATGTTATTTCTCTGTGTTGTAATTGCTATATTTAGATTATTCATATTTTTAGTGATAGTTGATATAGTTAAATTAATATTCAACTTGCTGTAACAATTTTCCCTTAGTTGCATTTTTTTTCTTTTCCTTTTTGTTCCCTCTTTTAGATTTTCCTTGATTTCAATTGAACATGTTATTTATGCCTGCATGTGCTCAGCTTTGTCTTACTGTTTGGAACCCCATGGACTGTCAGTTCAGTTCAGTTCAGTCGCTCGGTCATGTCCGACTCTTTGCAACCCCATGAATCACAGCACGCCAGGCCTCCCTGTCCATCACCATCTCCCGGAGTACACTCAGACTCAGGTCCATCCAGTCAATGATGCCATCCAGCCATCTCATCCTTGGTCGTCCCCTTCTCCTCCTGCCCCCAATCCCTCCCAGCATCAGAGACAGCTTTGTCTTACTGTTTGGAACCCCATGGACTGTCAGTTCAGTTCAGTTCAGTCGCTCGGTCATGTCCGACTCTTTGCAACCCCATGAATCACAGCACGCCAGGCCTCCCTGTCCATCACCATCTCCCGGAGTACACTCAGACTCAGGTCCATCCAGTCAATGATGCCATCCAGCCATCTCATCCTTGGTCGTCCCCTTCTCCTCCTGCCCCTAGTCCCTCCCAGCATCAGAGTCTTTTCCAATGAGTCAACTCTTCGCATGAGGTGGCCAAAGTACTGAAGTTTCAGCTTTAGCATCTTTCCTTCCAAAGAAATCCCAGGGCTGATCTCCTTCAGAACGGACTGGTTGGATCTCCTTGCAGTCCAAAGGACTCTCAAGAGTCTTCTCCAACACCACAGTTCAAAAGCATCAATTCTTCGGCGCTCAGCTTTCTTCACAGTCCAACTCTCACATCCATACATGACTACTGGAAAAACCATAGCCTTGACTAGACAGACCTTAGTTGGCAAAGTAATGTCTCTGCTTTTGAATATGCTATCTAGGTTGGTCATAACTTTTCTTCCAAGGAGTAAGAGTCTTTTAATTTCATGGCTGCAATCACCATCTGCAGTGATTTTGGAGCCCAAAAGGATTGTAGCCCTCCATAATCCTCTGTCAATGGAATTTTCTAGGCTAAAATACTGGAGTGCCTTGCCATTTCCTATTCCAGGGGATCTTTCCAACCCAGAATTCAAATCCTCCTCTTTTTAGTCTCCTGCATTGGCAGGCAGATTCTTTACCACTGCACCACCTGGGAGGCCCTCATGTTATTTAATTGATTCCATTTTTTCTCTTCGCTATAATCCTTTTAAAAAATAATTTTAATTGTTGTCCTAGGGTTTGTAATATATATGTATACATATAAATAATCTTTATAAGATTTCTTTCCAGTTTAAGTCACCACAGAGCATTGAGTAGAATTTCCTATATTATAGAGTAGGTTCTGACTAGTTATTTATTTTATGCATAACAGTGTATATATGTTAATCCCAGTCTACCATTTCATCCCATCCCCCACCCCCCTTGGTAACCACAAGTTTAGAGAGCAAACTTAATAGGCATTTGTTAGAGAAAAACTTCTGGTCATATTTCACAAGGTTTTTTTCCCCTTTACCAGTGCCATGAGGGATCACATGAGGACCTACCAGTAAACCCATAAAAATATGAGGAGATTTTATACATGATGGGTCCCAGAAACTTCTCCTTCTCAAGTTTGTCCATACTCAGATTTCAGCAATTGGTCAAAATTACTGTATAATATTTTCTACAGCTGATGCCTCCAGGTAAGCAACTTTTTGCTGTAATTCTCAGTATTTATGTCTGTCTATCAATTTCAAGGTGGGGATTTGTCCTACAATGCCAATTCTTGAATAGAATAAAGAAAAATCATTGACCTCTCATTTGCTTTGTTTTTTCTTATTGTAAGAGAGTGATGACTTCTCTGCATCTTCTCTCTCTTCTCTTCCTTATTCCCATTGTTTCTTCTACTCAGCTCAATTTGCCATCTACTCTCAGCAGATTTTTTTCAGTAGGAGTCTCTGTCCTCTCAAAAAAGAGTTTTTGTTGGGTGTTTTGAGATTTTTAGCCATACCTGACTCCAGTAATTTTCAGATATTCCATGGTAATTTTTTTATTCCTTGTTGCTTGTCTATTTTGTTTATTCACTTGGCCACCCACAAGGCACATGGGATCCTAGTTCCCCAACCAGGGATCAAACCTGGGCCCCACACTTTGGAAGCACAGAGCCCCATGAGACTTCCAAAAAGGTCTCTCCACAGTAATTTTGACATAATTTATAGATTGGAACTGTGAAATATTTTCCTTAGTTTTGATGGTCACTTTCTGATCCACTTACTGAATTGTCCACTTATAATTTTACCAGGGAGAATGAATAAGTACCATAGGAAACTTCTGGGTTCTCCGCGTTAAGTTTAAGACCATCATAATAACTTTTTCCCTTCCCTCTGGACTCTCCTATACTGCTGTGTAACTTGACCTTGTTAATATTTTGACATCGTACCCCCCACCCATGTTTATATTCTGGCTTCATCATGTTTTGGCTTGGGTTTCTTTTTTTTTTTTTTTGGTTTTACTTGCTATATAGTTGCTTTGTCAGTATCCATGAGGGAATTTATGGGATTAAAAGACAATTCCATCATAATCATTTAATTGCACACAGAATCTAATGATTGTTTTATTGTTATTTTATTTTTGTAAAGCAAAAATTTAATATATTGATTTAGTTGGGAATTGTTTATTCTTGTGGATATATTAGAGACCAATCCTTTTTACTTTCAAGTAATTTTAGACTTGCAGAATATTTAAAAAAAGATAATATAGAACTCACATCCTTCACTTAACCTCCTCTAAAGTTAACATAATTGCAATCTAATTATCATTGATAGCAGTGATATTGATTATATTAACTAAACTATATTAATTAAGACCTTGTTTAAAATCTCAATCTTTTTTT
>SJYT01001904.1:80583-94605 GCA_006410635.1 Cephalophus harveyi
TCTCCAGGGGATCTTCCCAACCCAGGGATCAAACCCAGGTCTCGTGCATTGAAGGCGGATTCTTTACCAGCTCAGCCCCAAAGGAAGCCCAAGAATACTGGAGTGGGTAGTCTATCCCTTCTCTAGAGTATCTTCCCAACCCAGTAATTGAACTGAGGTCTCCTGCATTACAAGCAGATTCTTTACCAACTGAACTATCAGGGAAAATATTCATTATTTTTATCACAATGTTACTTAGAAAATTTTACTGAGTTTGTTCAACTGGACTTTTCAAATAGGAGGAAAAAAGTCTATGAAAATATCTTCAATATTATATCCAGCACCAATTTGTTAAATTAAAAAAATGCAATATGTAAATGAAATCAAGACATTCTGAAAAACTTCTAATGCTAGAATGATAGGTAATCTACACAAAGTTGAAGTTTCTAACTACAGAGCTTTTTGTTTAGAGAATGAAAATCAAAGCCATAGATTTATACAAATGTTTGAACATATAAAAAGATGCAAGTTGGAATCCTTTAATAAAATCAGATTTAGGGAAGGGCAACTTTATTTTATTGCAACCATATTTGACCAAAAAAAAAAAAATTTAAATGTTCCACCTACTTTGGCATTATTTTTCTACTTCTTAAATAATCATATGTGAAAAAGTAAAAAGAAAGTAATAATTTAGATATGTATCTGTTTCTTTTTCCTTTAAATTGAGTATGCCTAAGTCCTTGTATTAGTTTGAACTAGTCATAGCATCACTGACTCAATGAATATGAGTTTGAGCAAACTCCAGGAGATGGTGAAGGACAGGGAAATTTGGAGTGCTGCAGTCCATGGAGTTGCAGAGTTGGACATGACAGCAACTGAACAAACAACAGCAATAAAAGTCACAAAAATGCTGTGACCAAAAAACGAACAAAACTAACCAACCCCAAAGTCAGTACTTACTACAACAGTCATCATTTATCCTCATGGATTCTCAGATCGCCAGAAAGTAAGTTGGTTTGACCTGGGTTTAATTTGATAGTTCTGCTGAGCTTTGTGTTCCTACATATGCCCAGGGGTTCAGTGGAAATTAGTTAGGGTTTGGCTGATCTAGATTCCCCTCTTGAGAAAAACAAATTAGACCAGGCATGTTTTTCTCATGACAATTTCAGATGTCCTGAAGTGTGTGCATGCTAAGTCCTTTCAGTTGGTGTCTGACTCTTTGTGACCCTATGGACTGTAGCCCATCAGTCTTCTTTGTCCATGGGATTCTCCAGGCAAGAATATTGGAGTGGGTTACCATGCCCTCCTTCAGGGTAACTTCCCAACTCAGGGACTGAAACCAAGTTTCCCACATTGCAGGTGGATTCTTTACCATCTGAGCCACCAGGAAAGCCCAAGAATACTGGAGTAGGTGGCCTATCCCTTCTCCAGGGGATCTTCCTGACCAGGAATTGAACCATGGTCTCCTGCACTACAGAAGGATATTTTACCAGTTGAGTTGAAACCCTCTGTTTCTCTGGAGAACCTCAAATAATACAAATACATTGGCCACTGCAGAAGTTAGCCATTAAGTCAAACCACTAAGAGAAGAGCCTCTGCAGAAACTGAATCATAGAAATGAGAGGTGTGAAAAGGTGAACAGGCGAAGCTAGAGTAATTAAGGACCCATGAAATGGGGAGATCTCTCATGCAGGGATTTTCAAAGAACTCATACAGGTGTGTAATAGGAAGCCACATATTGAGCTATTTGATACCTGGAGGATTGCCTTAGGTCAGCAATAACAAGCAAGAGGAGATGACTTCACTCCTAGTTAGGTAAAAATTTTGCCTCACTTTTAAAATCCTTCTCATGAATCCCCAGTGCTGTAAAGGTTGAAAGCATTCTAAGAGAAAATTGTAGTTAAAGATAAATGCATAATTCATGCCCTCTAACTGCCTCTTTCCTAAGGTTTTAGGCCTCCCTGAACTTTGAAGAAAGAGGAGAGGGGATGAGTATTGAATTGGGTGAGCAATTTCTATTTTAAAGTGGTGATTTTGTTGTAACTATTTTTTTATTCAGTTTATTTAAACTAAACAAACAAAAAATATTTCACTCACCTCTTCTATCCCCAGTCCCCTGCCTCTGCATGTATGTATGTTCAGTTGCGCTCAACTCTTTAAGGCCCTTTGGATTGTAGCTCACCAAGCTCCTCCATCCATGGCATTTTCAGGCAAAAATACTGGAACGGGGGGATTTTCCCAATCCAAGGATCAAACCTACATATCCTACTTTGGCAGGCAGGTTCTTTACCAGCCAAGCCACCACAAAATACCCTGCCCTGCTTTCGACAACCACAAATTTGTTCTGTGGATTTTTGAGTCTTTCTTTTTTTTTTCTTTTTTAGTATAACTTATAAAAAAAGTTTTATAGAACAAACGTTTTAGTGTTTTAAAACAAAAAGTTTTCCATTAGTTCAGTTCAGTTCAGTTGCTCAGTCTTGTCCAACTCTTTGCAACCCCATGAATTGCAGCACGCCAGGCCTCCCTGTCCATCACCAACTGCTGGAGTCTACTCAAACTCACATCCATCGAGTTGGTGATGCCATCCAGCCATCTCATCCTCTGTCATCCCCTTCTCCTCTTGCCCCTATTCCCTCCCAGCATCAGAGTATTTTCCAATGAGTCAACTCTTCGTATGAGGTGGCCAAAGTATTGGAGTTTCAGCTTTAGCATCAGTCCTTCTAAAGAAAACCCAGGAATGATCTCCTTTAGAATGGACTGGTTGGATCTCCTTGCAGTCCAAGGGACTCTCAAGAGTCTTCTCCAACACCACAGTTCAACAGCATCAATTCTTCGGTGCTCAGGTTTCTTCACAGTCCAACTCTCACATCTATACATGACCACTGGAAAAACCATAGCCTTGACTAGACAGACATTTGTGGGCAAAGTAAAATCTCTGCTTTTGAATATGCTATCTGGGTTGGTCATAACTTTCTTCCAAGGAGTAAGCGTCTTTTAATTTCATGGCTGCAGTCACCATCTGCAGTGATTTTGGAGCCCCAAAAAATAAAGTCTGACACTGTTTCCACTGTTTCCCCATCTATTTCCCATGAAGTGATGAGACCAGATGCCATGATCTTAGTTTTCTGAATGTTGAGCTTTAAGACAACTTTTTCACTCTCCTCTTTTACTTTTATCACGAGGCTTTTTAGTTCCTTTTCACTTTCTGCCATAAAGGTGGTGTCATCTGCATATCTGAGGTTATTGATATTTCTCCTGGCAATCTTGATACCAGTTTGTGCTTCTTCCAGCCCAGCGTTTCTCATGATGTACTCTGCATTAATTAAAATAAGCAGGGTGGCAGGATACAGCCTTGACGTACTCCTTTTCCTATTTGGAACCAGTCTGTTGTTCCATGTCCAGTTTTAACTGTTGCTTCCTGACTTGCATATAGGCTTCTCAAGAGGCAGGTCAGGTGCTCTGGCATTCCTATCTCTTTCAGAATTTCCCACAGTTTATTGTTTATCCACACAGTCAAAGGCTTTGGCATAGTCAATAAAACAGAAGTAGATGTTTTTCTGGAACTCTTTTGCTTTTTCGATGATCCAGCAGATGTTGACAATTTGATCTCAGGTTCCTCTGTCTTTTCTAAAACCAGCTTGAACATCAGGGAGTTCATGGTTCACGTATTGCTGAAGCCTGGCTTGGAGAATTTTGAGCATTACTTTACTAGCATGTGAGATGAGTGCAATTGTTCGGTAGTTGGAGCATTCTTTGACATTGCCTTTCTTTGGGATTGGAATGAAAACTGACCTTTTCCAGTCCTGTGGCCACTGCTGAGTTTTCCAAATTTGCTGGCAGATTGAGCGCAGCACTTTCACAGCATCATCTTTCAGGATTTGAAATAGCACATAAAGGGTTTCTTTTTTCTGTAATTGATGTATCTTTTAAAACTAAACTTTTCCAGAAAGTTATAGAAGCCACCCAAGATATAGGAAAGGAGATATTAATAAGCATGATAGAAAGAAAAACCTGGACAGAATTAAAACATCTTGGTTATACCCCCTTGAGAAGGAAGAGTCTATAATCCCCAAAACTGGCTTTACTGAAGAGCTCTGTGAAAAAATTGCTGCAAATAAATTGTAAGGCAATCAATTTACTGGAGAACTTAATGTAACAAATCAAGTCACTTATCTATCATTATGCTAGCTACAAGCCAAGGCTGAGGCTTTGGTGCCTGACAGTGTTAGAAAAGTGACCAATGTTCTTTCAACTATGAATATGCATCTGGCAAATAAGACTGAAGTCAAGGTTCTGTCATTTCATTAACTATTGAAGCTAGCCCAGACAATGACAGGGAAATTACTTCTGTTTCACCAATCGTGAACCTTAAAGTAAATAGTTTAAAATTAGGAACCTTTTCCCTAGACACAGATGTCCTATTCTGCTACCCAAGTATGCAGATGGAAAACAGAAAGTGGTGCCTGTACAACTGCTTCTTTCTCTCATTACAATCCTATTTGTATTTTTTCCCTGGAAAATTCAATCTGTGTTCCCCCCTCCCCTGTTAGTGACAACTCATATTTTAAGGAAAAAATTTCCACCTCTGTATTCACTCCAATGTGAGTCCTGCTTGCCTTTCATCCTTTCAATCAAACTCATGACTAATGATCTTTTATTTGCCTTCATTCCAGTATGGATGTTCATCTATCAGAGCATCTGTAATGTTAATTTGTAAGACTGTTCACTTGTTCGCATGCTTTATTTATGTACTGTATTTTCTGACTCTTCTGTAATTATATATTTGATTTCAGCAAATGTGTTCAGTACATTCATATTCTGAATGACTTGTATGATAATTGAAATGTAGAAGTCCAATATATTTAGGTAGAATGCAGTGGTTTGAGTTTCTTTTTTTTGGGTGGGGGAGAGGGATACTTACCTTTTGTCAGCCAGTGTGTTGAGTAACTTATATATCCTCCTATTATATTGTGGGTTTCCCAGGTGATGCAATGGTAAACAATTGGCCTGCCATTGCAGGGGCCCAAGAGATGCAGTTTTGATCCCTGAGTAGGAAAGATCTCCTGTTGAAGGAAGTGGTAACCCACTCCAGTGGGCTGCCTAGAAAATTCTACAGATAGAGTAGGAATATAACCATCTTGGGTTTACCCAAAAAAAGATTAAATATGAGATGTACCGTGCAATTTTGTGTGGAGAGTAATCAAGTAGAAGCTTTTTATAAGACTTCTGGGAAGATTTCGATGTTATAAAGTAGTGAAGTAAAAGCCTGACTCCTAGAATTGCTCCACCATCTTGAATTGCTAAAGACTATGAAATCAAGAAAAAAATCCCATGGACAGAGGAGCCTAGCGGGCTACAGTCCATGGGGTCACAAAGAGTCAGACGACTGAGCGACTGAGTACAGCAACAACATGACAAACTAAGAACTAGTTGGAATACTAAAGCAGGAGAACAAAAAAGGCAAATTGGGTCCCTTGTAAAGAAACAGAATTAAATTCTGGGGGCGCATTTATTTCATGTCTTATTTATAATGACAATAATTTTTAAAATTTTTTCTTTTTATTTAAAATAATATTATTTATGTATTTACTTATAGTCTTTGTTGCTGTGTGTGTGGGCTTTCTCTAGTTGTGGAGAATGAGGGTCCCCCCGCCCCCTGTCTCGTTGCAGTGCGAGGGCTTCTCAATGTGGTGGCTTCTCGTTGCAGTGCATGGGCTCTATGTTCACAGGCTTCAGGAGTTGCAGCACATGGACTCAACTGTGGCCAGTGGGCCCCAGAGCGCTGGCTCAGTAGTTGTGGTGCACAGGGTTAGTTGCTCTGTGGCATGTGGATATTCCTGGACCAGGAATCAAACCATCATCACCTGCTTTGCAAGGCAGATTCTTAACCACTGGATTGCCAGGGAAGCCCCCCCTTTTTTTTAACCAAAAAAGGTAAAATTTCTTACATTATTTTTACCAGCATTCTGAATGTAAGGATATTAAAGCCCAAGGTTTAAGTTAACTATCTTTTAGGACAAGATCAGGACAAGAATTCAAATCAGAGACTCTCTCTCCAAGGCTATTGTTTTTCCAGGGTACCATAGTATTTGTAAGAAATCTTAGCATTCTAGTGACTGGCTGCACTAATTCCAGTGCAATGTTCTCTGCTTTTCTAAGCATAGTTACACAAGCATAAGTAAAATAAATAGCATATCTCACATATTTTTAGAAATTTTAACTCGTTATTCCATCAAATTGATACCAATGTCAAACTCAAACATTTCATCAGTGTTAACAATTTTTAACCATCTCTATTTTTAAATTAATACAAGATACACTTTTCATCCTTGGCTAGCCTGGATATAGATTTTTTTTTTTTTTTTTAGTGATAACATTCAAAAGAAGCAATGACCTCCTGACATGTGAATAATGTGATTAATCATTTACTCTGTAGTATAGTAAGATTCCCAAAGTAGATTTAATGATAGCAGATATATGATAAACAGATTCAATTATACAATTCACTGGAGAGAAACATGGAGAGGATCATTCAGACTGTGTATATCTGAATATATATAGTTTTGAAGTGTACATTTCTCCTTATAGATAATAAAAATGGTGCCTTACACAGCTGAGCAGATGAATCTTATAAGAGTACATATATGGAGGGAAAAAAGATACAATACTTCATATTTTAGAAAGGTACACAGTGTTAAGAAAAAAGAATTTAAAACTAGAAATTTCATCAGCATTAGAAAACAGAAAAATGCTCCAAGAAGATATATGCAAGTAAGGCATTCTTGCCATCCCTCTTTTTCAAGTTATCATGAATTAAGTGCTAAAAGAAAGACCAGATTCTTTAGCGGAGGTACGTGGCATATGATTACAAATTTGAGATGTCAAGTAAGAAAGAAGAAAGACAATTTTACACATAGCTAACTGTATGAAAAAGTCTGCTTCTGAGAAATTATATTAACTGGATGGCAGTGCTTATCACAGTGTAAAGGGCTCAACGAAAGGCAAAAGGTTTCTGTTAGACTGTGGCTGGTTATCCAGTTCCAAGGAAGAAGCAACGATCTCATTTGCGGTATTCCCCAGAGCATGTCTTACTTTTCTATCACTTTGGTCTTAGTTGCACTGATGGTACAGCTTCTCACAGTTCTTTGCTTTATGAAAAGTGCAGAGGGTAATTGGGTGCAAGGAAAAAAAGGAATTCATTTCAAGGCTATGCTCAAGCTACTTAACATTGAATTCCACCAATGAGAAATCTGCTAGCTGAAAGCAAACTTGCACTCAGCAAAATGGATGAGTTCTTTGTGGTCTATGGTAGAATTCAATATTGGCACTGGAATTTCATGAAAAAAGCACTTTATGTTTCAGGCAAGTCAGGGGAACTGTTTTATTTAGCCTAAACAATATACAGTAAAATTATAACAGCCAGAATCAAAACATAAGAAAAGTATATGTCAACTTGTCAATAATCAATATGTAATAACTACATATGGATCATCTTTTATATGTATGAATTGGCTATGAGAGATTATTTATCTTGCCTCTTAGATAATGAACAGAAGTACAATGAAAAAAACAGCAATTCCTGTTTAGCTAATTGCTTTCCTATCACAAATATACCATTAATACCAGTAGAGGGGCAGAAAGAAGAAAACCTCATAATTAAGGGAAGGATATAGTGCTAAATCATTTTAATTTATTTGAAAGAAAGGTACTGATTGTCTTTTACAAACTCATCAAATGTCTCTGCTTGTCATAGACTAAAGACTTTATGGACTAAAGTTAATTTCCTGAGGATTAAACCAAAAGATTTAATGTCACTTGCTCCATATCACTTATTAATTCAGTTTTTAAAGAATCTCATCTTAAACTGAAATCCAAATGAAGACAACATTTGGCAGGTCACATAATGAATGGTGCAAGTTTACATTTTCAGAAGTAACACAGACTTACCCTTGGGAATTTTACACAGTTAGAAAAAGGTAACTGTTAGAACTCAATGACATTTCACTTTATGAAAAGTGAATAATTGTCTGCACCAACAGTACAGATGGTGGAACCCTTGCAAGAAACAGATATGGGGAAGTTTTAATGAGACATTATCAATGGGTTCAGAGAAGACAGGATAATCTCACGAGTACTGATGCCAAAGTCAGCAGACTGAAATAGCAAGACTGATATGAGTAACTTGTCCGCTATACTGAAATCATTAGAGTTGAGAGTAAAGAGAGACTGATATTTTTATTTAATCACAAAATTAAAAGAATCAAGACAAATTCAGTAAACAAACATGGCAGCACTGCAAAATTTTGTGACTTCCCAGTTACTTTGTTGTATCTTTTTTCATCCCTGATGCAAGCCAGGGGATCAATGCCATGTTTGTTTCCACAAAATGTGCATGTGTGAGTGCATTGTGTAGGTTTGTAAGTCATCATTAATAAGCATTCAATTGACTACAGTTTGAGAGTTTAAACTGCTGCAAGTAAAAAAGTAAAATTCCCTAATAAGAAAGCATTTTCAATTTCATTTAAGGGAAAGAGAGGAAGAATAAATTTGGCATATCCTATTACTCTATTAATAGCATTCAACTTTCAACTAGAGAGCGGGCAAATTTCTGTGCTTATAGATATTTAGAAGATCTAAATATAATAAAGCTAGAATTGTTAGTCTGCAAGGGCAATATTTATTTTACATTAAGAAAAGATTATATTCAAAATGCTGACATAATTTGATGGCAGTGGTAGGAACTCTAAGGCAAGTAAAGACTCAGATTATCATTGACTGTCAACCTGTCCCATCTCACCTACAACAAAACATATTGATTCAGTGGTAGATTTATAGGAATATTATTTTAAGGTGAGAGCTACTTTTGTGAGAAAATGGGTATAAAAGAAGGAAAGATCCTTTATTTGTTTGTATTCATCATGATCTGAATGTTCCATTAATCATGAAACTACATTTCCCCCCCCCCCATGAAGGGAGTTGATTATTCATATTTTTAAAATACACACTTCATGTTCTTAAGAAGTGAAACACTGACAGCTCGATAACATTTCCAAATAACCCTATTAAAGTTTCTTTGCATAACTTTTAAGAATTGAAAATGAGGGGAAAAAAAGCGTCATTGTTTAATTCTCCATTTCTTCTTACTGCTGTATTGATAACTTCATCATAGCTGTGTTAGTGTTTAATGGGAATGTCTTTGCCATAATTATTAAACCTTTAATATTTCCTAATTTCTATCAAATAGCAAACAGGTGATAGGGCCACCCAAGATTGGCAGGTCATGGTGGAGAGTTCTGAAAAAATTGTGGTCCACTGGAGAAAGGAATGGCAAACTACTTACATATTCATACTGTATTGATAACTTCATCATAGCTGTGTTAGTGTTTAATGGGAATGTCTTTGCCATAATTATTAAACCTTTAATATTTCCTAATTTCTATCAAATAGCAAACAGGTGATAGGGCCACCCAAGATTGGCAGGTCATGGTGGAGAGTTCTGAAAAAATTGTGGTCCACTGGAGAAAGGAATGGCAAACTACTTACATATTCATGCCTTGAGAACCCCATGGAAAGCATGAAAAGGCAAAAAGTAATGACACTGAAAGATGAACTCCCCAGGTCAGTAGGTGCTAAGAAAAAATTTTTTTCTGCTTGCATATTTCTGAGTTGTCCCATTTATAATGATACTGTTCCTGAGAATTCAGAGCAATAACCATAATCAACAATTAGCATTTAATGAACCCTTGTATTTTGTCAAGGATTTATTTGATTCCCTCAAAAACCTGGCAAAACCTCACATGAATAACAAACTTTTTATAACTAAAAACTTAATCATTAAATCCAGATTAATTGGCAGGATATTATATTAAGATATTATAAAAAGTCCAGTGCCTTTGGCATGGAGCACCAGTTGGAATAGTAACTAACATAAAACAAAGGCTGCCTCTGACTTTAGGACCATTTTGCATCAATTACACACGTGCCAGGAGGGAGACAGGGCACCAGAATTTGAACCCAAGGGATGACAAATGGAGCAGTCAACTACATAATGGAATCTAACTCTCTGAACAAATAAATATCTGAAAGTTCATACTGATACAAAATAAAATCTTGAGTAAGTAAATAAGTGGGGAAGTAGTGGTAACTCTTTCTTTCAGGTGAATTCCAATTAACAATGGTATGAAGAATGAGAGAAATAGAAAATTATCAATATTCTTAAGTTCTCAAGCTTGAGATTGGGAGGGGTCAGATATTATCATAATAATTGTCCCAGGCAAGATCCACTGATGGGTGTGAAATTTACGGGGGTAAAATTTGAGGAGCAACAGGATATTTGTATTATCTCAAAATATCCCCCTTCTAACAATGACACGGCACAGTGCAGACCCCAACAGACAACCTTCCCAAGGGACTGAGGGTAATCTCATCAACAATTAGAGAGACCCAGAAGATGAACCCAGAGAGGGGGCATTGCTCTGAGAAAGGCACACCACCATTTTGATGGGATGCCTGCTGAAAATGTGTCACCTCAGTCTAATCATGAAAAAGCATCAGACAAATCCACATCAAGAGACATCTTATAGAAGGAATTGACCTGGGATCCTGGAACAGAGATGGGACAAAGTGGGAAAACATGGGACTTGAATAAGGTCTATCTACAGTTTGTCTAGTAGCCTCCTATCAACACTTATTTCCTGGATTTGATCACCATCCTTTGGAAGGTGTTAACANATCCACATCAAGAGACATCTTATAGAAGGAATTGACCTGAGATCCTGGAACAGAGATGGGACAAAGTGGGAAAACATGGGACTTGAATAAGGTCTATCTACAGTTTGTCTAGTAGCCTATCAACACTTATTTCCTGGCTTTGATCACCATCCTTTGGAAGGTATCAACATAGCAGGGCTTGGGTGAGGGTATGCAGGCACTCTAGCCCTATCGTGCAACTTTTCCACAAAACTAAAAATATGTCAAAATATAAAGATAAGAAACATGGCAGCAGAGAGAATGATTTCCTCCCAGTTGAGCACCAGGACATAAGTCCCATGGGGGGCTGCTCTCCATGGCTGGCATGGATTTCTGATCAGTGACCTGACTGCTTCTCTCATGAGCAACAGTAACAGTCCCAGGAGAACTGAGGCCAAGATTTATTTAGTCTTGTGCAAAATGGGAAGGTGCGAGTTATTAATAATAAGAGAAACTGACTCTTTCTCACCAAGATTGGTGTATGACTTGAGCAAAAAGTTGAATTAAAGGAATCTTCAAAGATATGCCTACAAACTGACTAAGTTTGTTCATAGTTGAAAATGGAAGACATGCTCAATGTTCTCAAGCTCATGTTGAGATTGGGAGGGAACAAAAAATAACACCTCTCTTTTCTTCTCCTGAATTCTGAACAAATTGACAAATAAGACAATCAGTGATCAAAATATCAGTTTCACGAGTGTTCGACTGAAGAAAAGGGTTTTTCCTCTACTCTCTAAGGACTTTTTCTTAATATCTGTCCCCACCGGCCCCCAGACCCACCCAGTCACGGGCAGAGCTGAGCCACTACAGTCCCTGAGAAGGCGGCCCAATGACCAGATTTTCTGGAGCCCAATGACCAGATCTGGAAAGCCTGTTATCTCCCAAATCGTGCATGATCCAGATGCCCTCAGCTCCCCGCAAATACCCATCAGAGAAGTCTCCTTCTTCCCTTGCACTGACTGAAGTGAAGGGGAACAGATCCCTTTTTTCTGGGCTAAGCTCAGAATGCTGTGGGTGAGTGTAGGAGGGAAGATGATTTCCCTACAGTTTATTCCTGAAAGTCAAGCAAAGGTACATGAATTAAGGTTGCCAGGGCTGGGGAGAGGGGTGAATGCAAACTTAGTGTTTAATGGGGACAGAGTTTCAATTTTCAAGGTGAAAAGGGTTCTGTGGACGGATGGTGGTAACACAGCCATAGAACCACATGCTTAAAAAATAGTTAAGATAGTAGATTTCATTAAGTGTATTTCACCACAATTAAAAAAAATTTTAATTAAAAATGAAAAATGTACATTAATTAATAACAATGACACAAATCGATTATGATTTTACCATATCAGTTTAAGAGCCAAGCCATCACTCTGTCTAGATTTATGTCTGCTCTGGAGAGAAGCAGAAAATGGTCTCAGGAAATTTCTTTTAGCTATTCTTTCCCCAAGGGCTATAGCATAAGAATGTCCAGAAAGTATTTCTCTGGAGTTTCATACTTGCTTCAGGAGTGAATAAATAAAAGGATGCTGTGAGTTTCCCAGTAATGAGCAGGGAAGAAGTGAACATGGGTTCGTAGCAAAGATAAAGTCAGTGGAGACAAGAGATTATGGGGAAATCATTCAGGATAGTGTTTTGCTCTACATCAAAGGCGCAGATGATGGACCCTCATCAAGGTCGCGTGGGGAGGTGGAGGGGGCACCACGTCCCCTTCCCAAGATCCCATCTCGACTCCTCTGGATACAAAGTAGCTCTGAGCCGGCTCCAGATGGAGACTGAACCCGTGACCTCTCCGCATAAAGACATCATGACACCCACTACGCCATCTGGGGCTCATAAAACCGCATTCTCTATCTTTTCTTGGCTCTCAGGCTAGTCAAAAGCTGAAGGGCAATATTTGGGACCGCTCTGGTTTATTCGTGGGCTTTAATTCAGAACACATTTCCACAAAGAGAGGCAGAACAAAGCACAATAGCACTAAAGTTCAATTTACATTCTCAGTCAGTGAAACAAAATGGAAATAAAAAACAGTTGTGTGAGAGTCATTTATAACTAAACCATGGCTCCAAAAGCGCCTTTCCTATAATGTCATGGAATAAAAGACATTTTCAAACCACCAGCAAGGAAAGCTTAAAGGACCAAAAAAGGAGAGGTGAAGGCTTTCTATTTGCAAATAAATAAATAAATGAAATTAGAGCATTGATGATGGCATGCAGTCTCTCTCTCTCTGGATTTGGCAGATACAAAGATATTTCAGTATTTCCTGATTTAAAGTGTTTTCCTCTTGGTCATGGTTGGTTTTGGCGCTGCTAGTCCTCGGAAGGAGAAGGCAATGGCACCCCACTCCAGTACTCTTGCCTGGAAAATCCCATGGATGGAGGAGCCTGGTAGGCTGCAGTCCATGGGGTCGCTAAGAGTCGACACGACTGAGCGACTTCACTTTGACTTTTCACTGTCATGCATTGGAGAAGGAAAGGGCAACCCACTGCAGTGTTCTTGCCTGGAGAATCCCAGGGACGGGGAGCCTGGTGGGCTGCTGTCTGTGGGGTCGCACAGAGTCGGGCACGACTGAAGCGACTCAGCAGCAGCAGCAGCAGCCATCGGGAAGCCAGTGCTGTCCCAGGAAATCCTTCAGGTTTTACTTCGCAGTTTGGCGAGACTCCTGCAAGACCACGGGGCTTGTCTGCCATCACAATGCCGTGATTTCCAGGTACAAATTTGCCATACTAAGTTATGTCTGGCTTGTTCTACTCCTCAAATTTACCAAGTGCTGGCAGATGCCTGCCATTCCAACCACCACGGCAGCTCCGCAGTTAAGAACCAGCCCATGAAGCACCGCTGTTCTTACAGGACGGGAATCCTTCTAGGATTGAGGTGCTAAATAAAGGGACTCCCTGAGCTGAATTTCAGGCTTGAGCTCCCACAGCTCATCAGCAGCAGGACCAGAAGGAGACTGTTGACTCCACATCTTGCACATTTTCTGCAAAGCTGAAAGAGGAAAATTTTTAGAACACACTCAAGTCCTCACAAGAGTGGTCACATAATGCTGTTCACAGCTCTCGGGCTCCAAGTTGTCCTCATCACCAGGCCTTCACTTGAGCCAAATTTTCCCTCAAACACTTCTGAGTCTCTGGGCTAGTTTATCACTGTCTGTTTAGTGTTTCTTTTACAGGACCTTTCCCACATTATATTGTTATAATCCATTTACAGGCCTGTTTCCACAGTTGCATTGTAAACTTTCTAAGGATATGGGACATCCCTCATTCATCCCCATCTCCACAGATTTCAGCCCAGTGTTTGGTGTGT
>SJYT01001928.1:0-45215 GCA_006410635.1 Cephalophus harveyi
TAAGATACACCATATCCCAGAAAGGCAAGATTTAACAGTATAAGGATATCTCTTTTCCCAAAATTAACTTTCAAATTAAACACCTCCTAATTAAAATCTTTGTGAGAAATTGAAACACAGACTCTAAGGTTCATCTACTGAAAAGGTACAAAAACAGTTTTTTGTTTTTTTTTTTTTGAAAAATGTAAATATTAATTAGGTTAAATAGCAAAAGCAACAGAAGAAAAATATATCACCATGTTAAAAATAATAATCACTGAGTAGCAGGAGAATAAATGAGCCTCAGTTTTCTTTCTGAAATAGATAATTTAGGTTTTCTATGGTAGATGTATAACTTCTACTTTCAACTAAAATGTTAATATCCTTTTTCTAAAATAAGATGCAGATTCAACAAATTAACAAAAGAGTTTAATGGCATCACAAAATTTTTATAATGATTTGCTACTGTAAAGGATTGTGAAGCATTAAAACCATCTACCATATATAGCACATTTACTTTATGGCAGACAAGTCCTTATATTGCTTATATTGATACTATGCTTCCACCTACATTACAACATTGACAATAACTTTTTTCATAAAAAAGAAAATTACAGATTTTCCTATTAAGAGTGATTTCAAGTTTAAAAGGAATTGTATCAAAACACATCCACAGCAGTGAATAATTAGTACTCTCTTTGAAGGTGCAGCTTTACATAAAGAATTATTCAGAATTTATTCACATCTTTCTTGAACTCTACAAACATTTCATGTTTGGACAATTTGTATATATCAAAATAAATCAAGAAATTAATTCAGAATGATGTCATATTTAATGAGAAAGCTTTACTCATATTATTTAAATGCTCCCTCTGTTTTCTATTACAGAGAAAGCTTCAAGATGTGTATAAGAGACAGAATTATCTCAGATCATTAAAAAGTGTTAACCTAAATCAGTGAAAATAGATGTATTCTCTGAACCACTATAAGTACTATGGGGTCAAATTATGCAGGAGGGACATGATGTCATACTAGTGGAAATTGCTTGATTAGCATTCACACTGACGGCTCAGTGGTAAAGAATCAGCCTGCCAGTGCGGGAGATGCAAGAGACATGGCTTCAATGCCTGAGTCATGTCGGGAAGATCCCTTGGAGGAGGAAGTGGCAGCCTATTCCAGTATTCTTGCCTGGAATATTCCATGGACAGAGGAGCCTGGCAGGCTACAGTCCATAAGGTCACAAAGAGCTTAACAGGACTGAGTGACTGAACACACATACAAATTCTTTAACCACAGGTTTTGTTGTGTTTTTCCTTTTTAATAGAACTCAATGCTGGCAATGGCAATGTGAGAGCAGGCATAAGAACAGTATTCTCATACACAGCAGCTGCTGAAAGGATGACTTTTTCTAGCCCAGCCCCTTAATTTTCTCATATCTTTTGATTCTGTACTTCCTCCTTTCTAAGTTAAAGAAAAAAAAAATACCGCAGAGAAGACCAGTCTGTATTTTCTCAATGCCTTTCATAAGTACGAATTATTTGAAAAATCTTAGTAATACTGATAATAATACTTATGAAATGAAAATGTATATTCTAAGGCAAGTTAAGGAAAACTTCAGCATAATTTTTTCTGCCTTTTTGGCCTCCTCTCTTCTCTCTATGGTGCCTGGTGTCTTTGCACTAGGCACCCACCAAACCTCCCATCAACAGAAAGAGCTACTCAGCCATAAAAAGCACAATTCTGCTAGCATCAACATAACTCCTTGGGAAATAACCTTTCTTCTTAATCATATAAGGGGTCATGATGACCCTTTAATCACTACTTGTTTTGTATAGATCTGATTATATATCATTTAATGTATAGCCATCTGTCTCAAAAACTTACACAACTGGGATTTGGACTCTAATGGGTGAAAAAGTTCTCAGAGCTATTTGACAGGCTGTTCTAAGGTTACAATCTTCAATTTGCCTCAAAATTTTCCATTTCATTTTTACATCAACTTGATTAATTTTTTCATCAATAATACAAAGCTAATGATTAAATAAATTATATTTAACTTATGAAATAGAAGAGAAGTTAGCTTTTAAAAATGGTACAAGATAGCACAGTAGGGAGATGAAAATAACATGATTTTTAAAGTTATTGAGCTCTAACTCACCCAATCCTTAGCAAGTCCTACTGGACTTCCTATTTTGTGAGCTAATACATTTCGCTTCTTGTCTGAATCAATTTGAATTTGTTGATACTTTCACTTAATCTATTTTAACTAATTCATGGACCAAACTCAATAGTATATTTACATAAATAAAAATATCATTTTTCATCTTTACCACAAAATAGCCTTATAGAAACAAATGAGTAAAAAAAAAGACATTTTCATATGGAAATAAGAAATAGATATTTTTTAAGGAGGCAAAGTTATAAAGCAAAGAGTCATAAAATCTGCAGATTTTACAAATGTAATAGATTAACAGAATAAGCATAAGACTAAAGCTAAAATTTATGGAGCCAGTAGGTTATGAATAATAGTCTGGGAACATTGAACTATTCAGATAACTAGGGCTAATCTATTTATTTTTTCTTAATTATAGCTCAGTCTGACCTCAGGTTCCCTTGACAAGCTATTAGATTTGTTTGCAGATTTTCCAAAGGGGGTTCTAAAATCACAAGAGAACAATGTCAATATCAAGTACCAATAAAATCTGTCATAGCAGAATCATGTCACAAGATTTAGGAAACAAGATGCTGACAAGAATGTTGAAAATTGGCAGCAAGGAGGATCAAATGCTCAAACTGAATAATCCCTAATTTCACCCAAATTTCCCAAGAGGAGCTGAGTAAATCCAGGACAGAATCAACAGTCTCCTAAAAACTGATCCACAACCCAAGTTATATAAGGCAGAAACCTCAAATACATTTATCTCAAGACATGGAACTGAAAAACAGGAAGATAAACCAAGTTCTAGAGAATCTCTTACTCTCATTTTTTAAAATACTTTTGGGGATTATATGTTGACCCATGGTTAAAATATCTTTTTTTCTCTATAGTTTCATCAGGGGAAAAAAAATAAATAGAGCAGGTGAGAACCACAACAATTTCAGCCACCAATTATGAGGTGCTTCTCTGAGGACTGTGAATAAGTCATTAGTTGGGATTATATAATTCCTAATTGACAAAGTTTTAACTGAATACTGTTGTGGGGAAGATACTATAAAATACATAAATCTGTTTATTTAGTGTAGCATTCAGTTATCCATCTACTTATTATGTCAACAAGTATTTTTCAGACACTTTAAGTACCATGTTTGGCTCTGGGAATACAACTGAGAACAAGAAGTAATACTGCTCCTCATGTAGAGGACCTTTCCAAGAGTAAGTAGGCAATTAAAATCAAACGATGATCATTATAATGACCCGAGACCACCAATCTTGGATCTAGTCAATCTTTCCAGAAGAGCTGATGAGTGATGCAAAATCTGTGATCTCCGTTAACGATCTTCAGCCAGGTAAAATATGTTTTCATGTGTGATGCGGGTTAGAATAGATGAAGGGGTGTGACATCAGAGGTGTTTGGAAGCAGAATAAAGGTCATGGCTAAAGTTCCAGAAGCGAAAGAGGAAGCAGCTTGTTTATGGGACTGAGATTCTTTACTCTCTCTGGATCTCAGAGTTTGGTATGAGTGGAGAGAATTTAATCTCAAGAGAAAATAAAGGTCATATACAAAGGGTTTGTACACCCTGTTTGTCCACCTTGTACACGTCAAGAGTTTGAACTTCTGAGATCAGTGGGAAACTATGGAAATTTTGCAGTCAGGTGTGCTACGATCCATTTTACATTTTAGGTCAGTTGCTCTGACTGCCGGAGAAGGCAATGGCACCTCACTCCAGTACTCTCGCCTGGAAAATCCCATGGACGGAGGAGCCTAGTGGGCTGCAGTCCATGGGGTCGCTGAGAGTTGGACACGACTCAGTGACTTCACTTTCCCTTTTCACTTTCATGCATTAGAGAAGGAAATGGCAACCCACTTGAGTGTTCTTGCCTGGAGAATCCCAGGGACAGGGGAGCCTGGTGGGCTGCCGTCTATGGGGTCGCACAGAGTCGGACACGACTGAAGCGCCTTAGCAGCAGCAGCAGCAGCTCTGACTGCAGTATCCATAGATGTCTTTAAGAAAACATGCTTGAAGTCAGGAAATCCAAAGAGAGGGCAGTAGTACCATAGTAATTGCAGTAGAAATGCAGAAAATGTAGTCCTTGTAATAGTGTAAATGACGGTCGATGCTCAATCACTATTATAATTGCTGCAACTGGCTGTGCATGTGGCCAACAATAAGAAATAATTATTGTAATTTCTTCTTTCTGTAGGTTAGTCCCTCCCTGATCAATTACCAGCTACCTGATGGTCTTTAACTGGTTTCCTATATTTATCTACTCTGGCCACTCCTTCATTAGCACTGAAGCCAGAGTTACATTTAAAATTTGAGACTGCTTTACTCGATTTACTTATTTATTGCCATCTCATTATGCCCGGGGTAAAGACAATTCTTAACATCCCTTCCATCTGCTGTATCACACCTAGCTTTTCAGGCTCTGACATTATCATTTATAATCTGCCCTTAGTACGTCAACCACACTTACCTTCCTATAGCCATTCTTACCCACTGGACTAATTCTTCTCTCTTCAAAAGTCTCATTTCATTTGTCTTTCCTTCATTTTACCAAGTGACATTATAAGTAATTACTGATACTTCAAAATATAGCAGAAATATATGGAAATACATATAAAAAGGGATTCCACAGTGGCTCAGTGGTAAAGAATCTGCCTGCAATGAAGGAAATGCAGGAAGATGCTGGTTTGATATCTGGGTGAGGGCTATCCTTGGAGGAGGGCATGGCAACTCACCCTACTGTTCTTGCTAGGAAAATCTCATGGACAGAAGAGCCTGGTGGGCTACAGTCCACAGGGTCACAAAGACCCCATGGACGTGACCAAAGTGACTAAGCATGCACATATAGAAACATAATGGGTTAAACTGATAGGAGCCTTTTTTTAAAAAACAGACACACTGAAATGATGGATAAAATATATTTAAAAAAAAAGCACATTTAATTGCATAAACAACCTTGAAATAAGGAAAAGTAAATCCTGGGGTATCAACACTAAAGGAGAAAACCTTAAAACCAGAGGAATAAGCAGAAACTCACACTGTGATAACTACTGTGACTTTTTTTCACCCTAGTCTTTCATACACCTAAATGGATAGCATCAGAAGACAACCATAGCTGGTTGTCTTTTCAGAATTAAAAGCCTTTTTTGCAGCTTTAGTCTTTATGTACAGAAATAATTTTTACCTATTGTTGTCTTCTGATGCTATCTATTTATGTATATGAAAGACTAGGGTGAAAAAAAGTTAATAGGAAAATGTTTATTTCTTCCTAGGGCTTCCCCGGCAGCTCAGTGGTCAAGAATCCACCTATCAGTGCTGAAGAAAACCTTAAAACCAGAGGAATAAGCAGAAACTCACACTGTGATAACTACTGTGACTTTTTTTCACCCTAGTCTTTCATACACCTAAATGGATAGCATCAGAAGACAACCATAGCTGGTTGTCTTTTCAGAATTAAAAGCCTTTTTTGCAGCTTTAGTCTTTATGTACAGAAATAATTTTTACCTATTGTTGTCTTCTGATGCTATCTATTTATGTATATGAAAGACTAGGGTGAAAAAAAGTTAATAGGAAAATGTTTATTTCTTCCTAGGGCTTCCCCGGCAGCTCAGTGGTCAAGAATCCACCTATCAGTGCTGGAGAAGTGGGTTCAGTCTATGAGTTGGGAATATCTGCTGGAGAAGGAAATGGCAACCCACTCTAGTACTCTTGCCCGGAAAATTCCAGGGGCAGAGGAGCCTGGTGGGCTACAGCCCATGGTGTCACAAAAGAGTCAGACGCAACTTATCAAATAAACAACAACAGTCAACAAGGGCCTAAGTAGGGGGACAAGCAGTCACCAATGGAAAATAAAAACAAAGTCCCTAACTCCTTCTAAATGTAAGTATTGTATTGAAAATGAATTTTCATTTTTCTCATGATGCTGTAATTTCAAGCCAAGAAATTAACATAAAAACTAATCTAGAACCTCTTGGACTATGGCAAAAGTCCATACAGAGACCTTCTTTGGGGACGTTTGCAGAACCTAGGACACAGTAAAACTGTTCGCCTCAGATTGGGTCTTGAATCCATGTGCTAGGACTTGAACCCAGCCAAAACTCATTTTGGGACTTGAATCCACATGGCTAGGACTTGAAACCAGTCAAAACCCAGTTTGAGACTTCAACCCATTTTGCTGAGACACAAACCCAGCCAAAACGCACAGTCTTCTAACTGAGATCACAGACCTGGTTTCAAGACCTAATGAAGGTCGGCTTCTTAATGTCTCATTGCAGAAAGAATCCAGTGAAAGACAAAGTGATAGATAAGAAGTGGATTTATTCAGAGAGAAACACACTCTACAGACAGGGTGGGGCCATCAGAGGGTGTGAGTGTAGCCCCGAAATGTGGTATGGTTAGCTTTCATGGGCTGGGTAATTTCATAGGCTAATCAGTGGGAGAAATATGCCAACCATTTTGGGAAAAGGACAGAGATATCCAGGAATTGGGCCACTGCCTATTTTTTTCTCCTCGATGGCTGGCCTTGGAACCATTATGCTGCCTCTTGGTGAGTCATTTAGTTTGCTGCTATGTTACAATTTGTGTATACTGAGGATCTAGGGCTAGTCAAAGTTGACTTCTCTGCCATCTTGGACCCATTTAATTCTAATCAGTGTCCTTGGGTTATTGCAGAGAAGCCAATTCCGACTCCATGTTGGAAATCATTTATTTGACTTGCTATTTGTTGCCTTTGTTATTATAATCACATATAATACCCTGCCTCAGAGGACATTGCCCCTCTGCTTGGTTGCAACTAAAGTGCCTTTGTTCACCTCATAGAGGGAGAATCTGACTTTGCCCACTTGGGATGACCCTGATGCTGGGAAAGATTGAAGGTGGGAGGAGAAGGGGATGACAGAGGATGAGATGGTTGGATGGCATCACCGACTCAATGGACATGAGTTTGAGTAAAGTCCAGGAGTTGGTGATGGACAGGGAGGCCTGGCATGATGTAGTCCATGGAGTCACAAAGAGTTGGACATGACTGACTGGCTGAACTGAACTGCCCACCTGGGAATGGCTACAAGAGAAAGAAGAGATTAATAGACCTCTTCCAAAGGCTGCTAGCCATTCCCAAAGATGTTTTGAAAAATGGAGGACTTTATCATTTTACTTCCTATTGCCTCTCCTTCCTTCTTAATTTACTTCCCTACTGCTTCTCCCTATCTATTTTGCCTTTTGACTTTAATTCTTCATTGTTTCTCTCTTTCTGACTTAATTAAAAACAAAACAAACAACAACAACAACAAAAAGAAAACTGGCATCCAGATGAGCTTAGCTATTTAAAATCCTAAAGGATGATGCTATTAAAGTGCTGCACTCAATATACCAGCAAATTTGGAAAACTCAGCAGTGGCCATAGGAATTGATAAGGTCAGTTTTCATTACAGTCTCAAAGAAAAGCAATGCCAAAGAATGTTCAAACTACCATATAAGGAGGCCTTTAAAAGAGCTGAGAAAAGAAGAGAAGCTAAAGACAAAGAAGAAAAGGAAAGGTAAAACCATCTGAATGCAGAGCTCCAAAGAATAGAAAGAAGAGATAAGAAAGGCTTCCTAAGTGAACAATGTAAAGAAACAGAGGAAAATAATAGAATGGGAAAGATTAGAGATCTCTTTAAGAAAATTAGAGATACCAAAGGAACACTGAAGGCGGGAGGAAAAGGGGACGACAGAGGATGAGATGGTTGGATGGCATCACAGACTCGATGGACATGAGTTTGAGCAAGCTCTGGGAGCTGGTGATGGACAGGGAAGCTTGGCATGCTGCAGTCCATGGAGTTGCAAAGAGTCAAACATGACTGAAAGACTGAACTGAAGGGAACATTTAATGCAAAGATAGGCACAATTAAGAACAGAAATGGTATGGACCTAACAGAAGCAAAAAGTATTTAGAAGAGGTGGCAAGACTACACAAAAGAATTATATAATACAAGATCTTAATGACCCAGATAACCGTGATGGTGTGATCACTCACCTAGAGCCAGACATCCTGGAGTATGAAGTCAAGTGGGCTTTAGGAAATATTAGTATGAATAAAGCTAGCAGACATGATGGAATTCCAGCAGAGCTATATTAAATCTTAAAAGATGATGCTGTTAAAATATTGCACTCAATATGCCAACAAATTTGGAAAACACAGCAGTGGCCACAGGACCTGAAAAGGTCAGTTTTCATTCCAAAACCAAAGAATGGCATTGACAAAGAATGTTCACACTATCATACAATTATACTCACCTCACATGCAAGCAGGTAATGCCCAAAATCTTTCAAGCTAGGCTTCAACAGTACTTGAACAGAGAACTTCCAGATGTACAATGTGGAGTTAGAGAAGGCAGAGGAATCAGAGATCAAATTGCTAACATCTGTTGGATCATAGAGAAAGCAAGGGAATTCCTGAAAAACATCAACTTCTGTTTCATTGAATATGTTAAAGCCTTTAACTCTGTGTAAACAAACTGTGGAAAATTCTTTAAGAAATGAGAATATCACCTTACCTGCTTCCTGAGAAACCTGTATGCAGGTCAAGAAGCAACAGTGAGAACAGGACTTGGAACAATAGACTGGTCCCAAATTGGAGAAGGAGTACATCAAGACTGTATATTGTCACCCTGCTTGTTAAACTTATATACAGAGTACATCATGCCAAATGCCAGGTTGGATGAAGCACAAGCTGGAATCAAGATTGCCCAGAGAAATATCAATAATCTCAAATAAGCAGATGATTTCACCCTTATGGCAGAAAGTGAAGAGAAACTAAAGAGCTTCTTGATGAAAGCGGAGAGTGAAAAAGCTGGCTTAAAATTCAGCATTCATAAAATGAAGATAGTGTCATCCAGTCCCATCACTTCATGGCAAATAGATGAAGATAAAGTGGAAATGGTGGCAGATTTTCTCTTCTTGGGCTCCAAAATCACTGTGGATGGTTACTGCAGCCATGAAATTAAAAGATGCTTGCTCTTTGGAAGGAAAGTGATGACCAACCTAGACAGCATATTAAAAAGCAGGACATTGTTTTGCTGACAGTTTCATACAGTCAAAGCTATGGTTTTTCTAGTAGTCATGTATGGATGAGAGAGTTGGACCATAAAGAAGGCTGAGGGCTGAAGAATAGATGCTTTTGAAGTGTGGTGTTGGTGAAGGCTTGAGAGTCCCTTGGACAGCAAGGAGATCAAACCAATCAATCTTAAAGGAAATCAACCCTGAAGGTTCATTGGAAGGACTGATGCTGAAATTAGGACTTCCCTGGTGGCTCAGAGGTTAAAGCGTCTGCCTCCAATGTGGGAGACCTGGGTTCGATCCCTGGGTCAGGAAGATCCCCTGGAGAAGCAAATGGCAATCCACTCCAGTATTCTTGCCTGGAGAATTCCATGGATAAGCCTAGTAGGTTACACCCCATGGGGTCGCAAAGAGTCTTGAAGCTCCAATACTTTGGCCACCTGATATGAAGAGCCGACTCACTGGAAAAGACTGATGCTGGGAAAGATTGAGGGCAAGAGAAGAAGGGGGCGGTAGAGGATGAGATGGTTAGATAGCATCATTGACTCAATGGACATGAGTTTGAGCAATCTCTGGAAGGTAGTGGAGGACAGAGGAGCCTGGCATGCTGCAGTCTAAGTGGTCACAGAGTCAGACACAATTTAGTGACTGAACAACAACATCCAGACTCTGACAAAATGGTTACTCTGAGACATTGGTCTGCCATCTTCTCAGTCAGCCATTTCTGAGTAAAATTGTATTCCTTGCCTTAACCTCTCATCTCTTGGATTCATTGACCTGTCATGCAATAAGCACAGCAAGCTTGGACTCATTAGCAGGACTATGTCATTCATTCAAAGATTGTGTCCTGCCCCCCTTCTCTCCTGTTTCAGTGGAACTCTCATGAAGTTAAGCACATACAATTTTTACAGATTTAGTTTATGTATATCCCATATTCAGTCTGGCCTCTCTGCTACTCGGGCCTCCGTTGATTGCCTCAATTCCTGGATGAATAACCCTATTTATATTGTTATAGTAAAAAATCCCTGATCCCTAATAAGAATAGACCTAAAATAGACCACATGGATCAGAGATGACATGCATGCAACAGCAACAAATAAGGAAAACCTATCACACAGCAAAGCATCTGCCTTCCATGCGGGAGACCTGGGTTCGATCCCTGGGTTGGGAAGATCCCCTGGAGAAGGAAATGGCAACCCACTCCAGTATTCTTGCCTGGAGAATCCCATGGATGGAGGAGCCTGGTAGGCTACAGTCCACAGGGTTGCAAAGAGTCGGACACGACTGAGCAACTTCACTTCACTTCACTTCATCACACAGCACATGGACTAAATGGACGTGTGGAAACTCTGCCGAAGTGTGAGGAATACTTTGCCCTGGGAGAAGACTTTGATCAGTTAGAGAGAGGAAACAGAAAGACACTGAGTGAATTGTTCTCTCTTAATCATTCCATCAATGTCCTCTTCCAAATGCATTTTTCCAAATTGCTTTCTGGAGAGATTATGTGTGACTAAGCATCAGCTCTGTTTTGTTTGCAAAGCTGTGGACAGCTCAGTGATGCCTTTACTTGCATTTGCTCCCATTCCTTTCCTGGCTAACTTTAATCTTTTCTTCACTCCTCCTTCCCCAGATTTTTTATCCTTCAATATGATTATAATTATATAAATATAATATATATAATTATATTATATTATAATTAGCATTATAGAGCTAAAGACATAAGAAGGAAAATGAGTAAAAGATATTAAAAAAAGAGCAAGAAGTCTCAAAATTAAATCTACAGTTATTTCAGAATAAGAAATCAGAAAAACAGAGAAACAGCAAAATGTGAAGTGATAAAGGTGGAGCATTTTCAAAATCAAATAAAGCTATTGTTATTCAAGTAGAGAAAGCATGCTAAGATTCACAACCATGGTAAATTTTGATGAAATTGAAAATGCTCAAAGAGGAAATACTGAAAGCAGTAAGGAAAAAAAAAAAAAAAAGACAAACTGTAGACAAAGGAAAAGCTATTTAATTTACAGGAGATTTCACATTAGCAAGATTGACATGGGAAAACAATAGAATAATATCTTATCAAGTTGAGAGAAAATAAATGTCAACCATGAATAATACACTCCTATTGTTTGAGTCATATTCTGACAAATTTTTAAAATTTATCATCAATAATCCTTGCTGAAAGTAATTCTAATATACTAAGCTAGGTTAATAAGAAAGGAGGAAAAAACCCAGGTTTGAGAAGTTACTGGCAAAGCAATAATATACAAGGAAATCAGTGTGTTGTTAAGTTTTTAAAAGACATATAATAAGTAATCATTAAGTAATCAATAAGTAATCATTAAGTAATCAATAAGTAATCAAGTAAGGATGGCATTACTATAAAATATTACTATTATACAAAATACTTTGGGGCAAAATGCATCCTTTATAATAAAACATAATTTCCAATTAATTAAGGTATCATTTCACAAGGGTAGTGTTACAGTTCTGGTGTGTACACCTAACATTATACTCTCAACCTATATGGGTGTTTATATATAGTATAAATATAAGTTCTATGTTTATATGTAATATATGTACTATGTAAAAATAAATGTACACTGAGATATGTGAACCTATATACACAAGGCTTGAATTAAGAGACATATCTTAGCATATATGAGAAAATTCAGCCTAAGAATTCATGAATATTCTTTATATACCCACCCAAAATATTTATATATTATGACAAGATAGCCACCCAAAAGAGAATAGTTGTTTCCATGGATATGATAGAAGTGAACTGAAAGGAAAGAAAAAGAGGGGATCAGTCAACCAGAAATGTTGTGTAAATGTTATGGGGAAAATAAACTGCAAGACAGAAGGATGAACCATCTGTATTCTATTTGTTAGAATTTGGTCATTCATTTAGAATTCACATTAATTATAAATATAATAAATGTGTTGTTCAAATTGTCAAGGAACTATATGATTATTGTCAAAGTTAATTTACTTTGAAATGAGTTGCAGAAATAACAAGGTGAAATTTGTATAAACACTGTATGGTTATTTTCTGTTTGGAGTACTTCCTGAAGTACAGTGTACAAAGAGAACACCCAAGTCATCTCAATGTGTCTTTTAAAAGTTAGCTTTACTGTTGAGAAAACACAAACACACATAGGAAAAAAGTCATTATTCTAAAATAACATGTTTGAATGTTTCTAACAATTCTATGAATTGATTTTCAATTTCATGGTGCTTTTATTGGTAAGTGCTCAGTTGTGTCTGACTCTGAGACCCCATGGACTGTAGCCTACCAGGCTCTTCTGTCCATGAGATTTCCCAAGCAACAATATTGGAGTGGGTTGCCATTTCCTTCTCCAGAGTTCTTTCCGACCCAGAGATCAAATTTGCATTTCCTGCATTAGATGTACTCTCTTGCATGGCAAGTAAATTCTTTACCACTGAGCCACCAGGAAAGCCCATTAATATGTTACTTATACAATGTTAAAGAACATTTAGACTCGCCAAGAACTATCTCTACTCATTTACTCTGTCTTTAACACTTTATTTTATTTGTATGTATTAGTATTTTACAAAATATAATAAAATATCAGTGACCTGAAAATAAACTGTAGTCATTATTACTCATCTTTTAATTTTGACTGTCAGAAGTCTCATTCCCAAATTGATCAGTAACCTAATAAATAATTTCTTCTGAAATTAATTTGAGTAGAACTAACTAGCTCATACGAACAAAGCTAGTGGAGGTGATGGAATTCCAATTGAGCTGTTTCAAATCCTAAAAGATGATGCTGTCAAAGTGCTGCACTCAATATGCCAGCAAATTTGGAAAACTCAGCAGTGGCCGCAGGACTAGAAAAGGTCAGTTTTCATTCCAATCCCAAAGAAAGGCAATGCCAAAGAATGCTCAAACTACCGCACAATTGCACTCATCTCACACGCTAGTAAAGTAATGCTCAAAATTCTCCAAGCCAGGCTTCAGCAATACGTGAGCCAGCCAGTCTACTGGAGTGAATACTGTTCCCATTTCCAGGGCATCTTTTCAACCCAGGATGGCACCCAGGTCTCCCGCATTGCAGGTGGATAAGGGTTATATTTGCAGAGAAAGTGGGGTAGAGGAAGATTTGAAGGGAAAATAGGAAAGAGCCTTTGTTCTCAGGTCTCAGGACACCAGGTTGAGACTATCATGAAGGAGAGCATAGAAGTTCCTTAACATCTCAGATGAAAAATGAATTCACTGGAGCAGGAAAGAGTTGGTGGGCATGAGTTAATTTTTGAATGAGAAGAAAAATTTAAGGTTGAAATTTGCCTTATGTTTCATCCATGTCTGAGGCAGCTGAACACAAGTTTCTCAAAAGGAGGAAGTATGAGAAACTGAAAAAATAGATAAATATAAATGCTGTAAGATTTGGGATATTGTTTAAAAAATCACGAACTGCTATTATTTCCATTACAGGGAATCCAAACATTATTCCAGCATAGGAGAAATTAGACTCTCCTTTCAATAAAGTGTCTGCCTGCATTGCAGGAGACCTGGGTTTGATCCCTGAGTTAGGAAGATCCTCTGGAGAAGGAAATGGCAATCCACTCCAGTACCCTTGCCTGGAGAATCCCATAGACAGAGGAGCCTGGTAGGCTACAGTCCATGGGATCGCAGAGTTGGACACAGTTGAATGACTTCATTTTCACTTTTTGTTTTAGTGAGAGAAACAGAGTCAGTGACAAAGACATGCAGATCACTACCAGTAATTATGAAAGAGGTCATACCACTGTAAGAGTAAAACATCCCAAGATGGAGCAACAGAGTGGGAAGTGGCATCAATGGAGCAGAGTTTGGCAGTGACATTGTGGAAGAAATTGATCCCACGGGGTCACAGAGACAAATATCTAAGGCTGCTAAGGAAAACCAGCCGCTCACTCAACGCCCAGCCAAGAAGTGGGAGGAGCTATGGGAAGAACTTGGAATCCTCCCAACTCTGCTTGGAAAAACAGAGGTAGAGTATGTCTGGTTGTTACTGTTATGATCATGCCTTTCTCATTGTCCTCTTGGATAATGCAGTAGCACACGCTACTGCTGCTGCTAAGTCACTTCAGTCATGTCTGACTCTGTGCTATGCAACAGAGAGGAACATTAAAAGTGCAACAAAGATTACATACAGTATCATTGGTACTAATTTTAAAATATTTTTTCAATAATTAAAAAGCAGACAAAAACTGTTAACTTATGTAAGTCACAAATCTTGTTAAAAAAAAAAATCAGCAGGTGGATTCTCTATGGTGCAGTGACTCCTGAGAATGTCATGCATAAATGCCTTAACTGACATAGTCCTTTGAAAAGGTGCCTCTCCGCGGAAAGGCCCTGACATATCCACTGTGTGACTGACATGGACCAAGACTCTTGTCCATCCTTTCAGCTGAGCTTGGATGTGTTCTGTCAAGGCTTACCCTCTCTAGCCTCCACACACATAACATCACATTCTAAATAGTATGAGAAATAGCACCACCTGTTTCTGTTTCCGCACCTAGTCTTATTGGGTAGGAAAAAACCACAGTTAAATTTTCATCTTGGGTGGATATTGTGCCCAGATGCTCGCAAACAGAGTAAATAGGATTATGAAGAACTTTAAGTGCACATATCAATCATTAAGTAAACTGATTCTTTCAAACTGCATACTAGCATCCACCCCCTCGCCTGGGTACCTGCTTCGTTAATTATTTCTCCCCATAACACTATAAATCTCACAAACTACAGCATTTTGTTTTTGGAAAATAAATCATTATCCTTTGTCAAAGGAGTGCGTAATTGCAACAACACAACAGTTTAAAACTGCTTACAATTGGCTTTTTACGTTTGACAAACACAGAAGAGAGTAATTGCCTAAAGACAATGTATAACCTTGATTTAAATGACTTATTATGCACACTTCTCATGTATGCAGCGAGCATCATCTTCCTCACTCAACAATTTCCCCTGCTGACAAATGAATTTGTTTAGGTTAAAAATTGTCTGTTTTATAACTTCATGGCTCTCATATCCATTTCCTTTTCACCTCGTTGCCCTACTTTTTAATCCAAGAGACTGTTTTTCATCTATGCTAACTTTTACAAAGTAAATTCAGTGCAAGTCTGAGGAAAATAAAGAAGTCAGTCATACAAATAGGGCAGATAAAATGAAGGTAACAATTGTATTTCTGCCTTTCATTTCCACTCAGTGTATATGCCACTAATGCTGTAATGATGGCTGCAAAGAAAGGTAGGTAATAGTATAAACTGCTAGCAAATAGTATTAACGTCCTTTAAACCTTCAGATTATGTTTATACTAAATAAGCAAACTCCAGTTTTGTGTTTTGTCTTTTTTTCTTTTACAACAGGCAATGATAATTCTCTGAATGTTTTGAGGGTTCTGTAGAGGCTTTTTGTTTGTTTTGCGATTTGCATGTAGTTTGGAGGGTTAGATGCTGCGTATGTTAGAGGCTCCATATATAATCATGGAAAAACCCAAATGAACTTTTTGGCCAACAGGCAATGACAATGCTCTGAATGTAGAGGTTTTTTTTTTTTTTGCAATTTACCCATAGTTTGGAGGGTTAGAGTCCTCAAATACTTTTAAGCCACCTACCTTAGAGGTTGTCAGATTACTGAACAAAATGAATCCAAAACCAATAGGGTTTTAAGAGGAGGATGTCTTACTCCTCTTGAATAAGAACACTATTAAACAAGAAGGGAAAGTGCAAATAATAAAAAGGACAGATCAAAAGGACATCAAAATATCTGAGAATGTCTATCATGTGTTTTGGTATTATTGGCTGCCTTTTCTTTAGTAAAATGTAGACTCCAACCCGTTGTTCAGTTGTACTTAAAGCTTTGCAGATGGTGGTCAATATTAATAGACACTTCCTTGTATCAAGCTGTTGTAAAGTCTAAAGTAAAAATTGCACAGTGATGGGATATAAGTAGAGAGGAAGGTTCCAAATAGTTTGAAAATTTTAACATATGCAGGAAAAAGTCCAAGTAATTAAGGACCAGGAACAGAGGGCAAAAGCAGCTGCCCCACATGCAGTGCATCTGGGCCCTTTTGGGGAAGACACTCTGATATAAATATCATCTGAGCCTTGTAGCCTGACTCTTTTTGCTGTTTTTCAAACAGAAATCAGTGAATGAATACCTAAAAATCACCAATCTACTCTAAATAAGTTTTTAAGAAATATAGTAATTAAAAAATTAGATGACAGGAATGTATGTTTTATAGTTGTTTAGTCACTACATTCGGAGAAGGCAATGGCACCCCACTCTAGTACTCTTGCCTGGAGAATCCCATGGACAGAGGAGCCTGGTGGGCTGCAGTCCATGGGGTTGCACAGAGTTGGACACGGCTGAATGACTTCACTGTCACTTTTCACTTTCATGCACTGGAGAAGGAAATGGCAACCCACTCCAGTATTCTTGCCTGGAGAATCCCAGGGACAGAGGAGGCTAGTGGGCTACCGTCTCTGGGGTCGCACAGAGTCGGACACGACTGAAGCGACTTAGCAGCAGCAGCAGCAGCAGCAATCACTACGTTGTGTCTGACTGCTTTGCAACCCCATGCACTGTAGCCCACCGGTCTCCTCTGTCCGTGGGATTCTCCAGGCAAGAATACTGGAGTGGGTTGCCATTCCCTTCTCCAGGGAATCTTCCCAACCCAGGGATCAATGCTACATCTCCTGCATTGGCAGATGGAATCTTTACTACTGAGCCACCTAGGAAACCCAACAGGAGCTTATAGTGGATGATTAAATCATTCAAGCATAAAATGAAGTACATTGAGGTGCTTAAAACTGATATTTCAATGTCACTGGATACAGCCAGATCCAAATGTCCATTCATCATTCATGTATTCAATCACTCACACAGACACACACACACACGTCACATGTGTGTGTGCCCTCAGTCCTGTCATTCTTTGTGCCCCCATGGACTGTAGTCTTCCAGGCTCCTCTGTCCATGGAATTTTCCAGGCAACGATACTGGAGTAGGTTGCCATTTCCTACTCCAAGTGGTCTTCCCAACCCAGGGATCAAAGCTGTGTCTCTTGTGTCTCCTACATTGATAAAGAGATTGTTTACTGCTAGCACCATCTGGGAAGCTCCTTCTCTGCTATGCCAGGCACTAATCTAAGACTGAACACACAGCTCATAAGAGGACAGACAAAATTCTTTGTCTCATGAGAATGTATGAGACACTCATGGGATCTGGAGAATTATCCAGAGAATTAAATGGGGCAATGTGATAAGAGCATGCCTAGGTATTGAATTCAATAAATCCCTCTATGATGAAATGGTATTTAAAGTAAATCATGCATGATAAGAAGGAGAACATCATGGAGAAAAAAAAGTGACAAGAAATCCAGGCAGACTAGTTAGTGCAAGGACTAGTGAAAAGATCATTGATACCTATTTTTGTGTGTTAGACAAATAGAGAAAGAACACTGTGGCTGAGACTTGGTGAGAGTGCTGTTATTAAATAGGTTAATGGGAGCCAGATGATGGAGGGCTCTGTGGCTCAGGACAAAGAGTTTTTGAATTACTCTAATTGCAAAAAAAGGACTTCACATTTTTAAGCTCTGATACTTCTACTAAAAAGATTGCTCTGCCTCCTAAATGAATATGGTTTATAGTGAGGTTAAAAAAGAGACTCAATTAGGTGGCTTGTAGGAATATATTCAAGAAATGAGTATAGCTTATACTCTGATACTATTAGTACATATGGAAAGAAGTAGATGGATTCACTTGTTGAATGTGAGAGATGAGAGAGAGGAAACAGAGTGGGAGAAAGGTGAGGGGCACTAGTATGTTTCTAATCACATGGATAGGCAATAGTCCTAATTTTTTGAGTAGCCAAGACTCAAGGTTAAGCAGTTTGATGGGAGATGGGAGTTGAGAATAAGAGGTTATGGTTTGGACATTTACATTTTGAAATGCTTATTGGTCATCTAAGTGAAAATGTCAAGTAGGCAAGGGTAAAGGGGCCTAAAGTTTCAGGGGAAAGTTCAGGGCAAATGAATGATAGAGAAAAAAATGATAATGCTGTGGCTGATATAGAATGGTTTAAGAGATTGAGAAATGCTCTTAGAAAAGTAAATGATCCACTTTGTGATCATATTAGTACATCCAATGTCAAGTGAAAGGTACAAATTCATCCTTTTAAATAGCTAACTCAGAGTAAAAATAAAAAAGCCCCAAATTAAAAAGGTACATGAGTAATTTCTTATTCAATTACATCTGTGCTGCTGCTGCTGCTAAGTCACTTCAGTCGTGTCCAACTCTGTGACCCCATAGACAGCAGCCCACCAGGCTCCCCTTTCCCTGGGATTCTCCAGGCAAAACACTGGAGTGGGTTGCCATTTGCATTTATAATTAAATGTTATAACATATAACAATTAAAAAATTTTTATTTTTCTTCCTGATATTTCCAGTCAATATTTTAAAAATAGTCTTTTGACATTTCAGTACCCATGTATACAGGTTTATTTGAAACACTACCAGAAAGATACCTTTTAAAATTAAATATCTTCTTAAATGATTATTTTATAGCAAAATATTATTATTCATTCTCCCTTCCCCCTCCAAAAAGATTGTAGCTAACAAATTTTTACCTGTTACTTTGCAGTTAAACTGTTCTCTTATAAGTAGGAGTAGGTTAGATTTATGGTGCTGATTTTATTTAAATAAATTCCTTGTACTTTTTTCTCCTTCAACATAAAATATGGTTTCATTTAGCTTTTTAGCTCTTCAATAAAGATGTTTGAAATGTAATTTACTTTTAAGAGTTGAATGCTTTGAACAAGCCACAATACATTATATTCTTGTTCACAGAAGAAAAGATAGAAAAGAGATTCTTTTGCTACTATTTTTAAACTGTGATTTTTTTTTTTTTAATAAAAAATCAAATGTATGGTTGAGTCTGGGAAAAATAAATAGTTCAAGACACAAAAGATGACATTCTTTATGAATTTTCTATGATGATGTTAAAAGATGATTTAATGATAGTTTCCAGTGGGGGGGGGGATCTCTTTTATTAAATTGCATGTTTCTTTGATTAACATTAAGCCATGGGTTTCTAACTAGTTCTTGCCAGTCATCTGCCAACCTCATTCAAGGAGGCTTCTTAGCAGAAGGTTGTCCATGTGAGTTGGTGGATGGTGTCACCTTCACCATTGATTCTCTCCCAGTCTCCAGAGAATCCAGGAAGACATTTTTAAGATAAACGTCACATTATCTCACTCCTCTGCTTTACATTTTCTAAGGTTTTTTTTTTTTTTTTATTATAATATTCAACTCTTTACCAGGGTCTCTGAGGTCTTATACACTTTGTTTCTTCTCACTTCCCAGTCTCTTCCCTCATCAGCCTTACCCAGGTTAACTAAAGCTCTGGACACATGAGTCTTTTTTCTATTAATTGAAAATAAATTGACTGGACCCTGCTTTGAACTTGCTTCCCCTTCTGCTTTGACCACTTGACCCCTGGTTGTCTGTGTCATTTAAGTCTCCATTTAACTGTCATCTTCTCAGAGAAATAGTCCTTGACTGCCATATTCAAAGACCCATTAGCTTCCCCTATTTTTAAAAATCTATCCTTTTCCCAGTTTTATTTACTTAACACTTATCACTACTTAAAAGTATTTTGTTTTGAATTTTATATTCACTTCTACTTGAAAATTTTATTTATTTACTGTCCATTGTCAAAGAGTACTTTCCTGTAACTGATGCCAGAAATAGTGCCTGCCACATAGAAGAGATTCATTAAACATGTATTAAATCAGTTACTGATGGAGGGCTTGAAGGACATTTACAAATCTAGTAAATCTGGTAAAATGAGCTCTTGTCACCTTTAGCTCCCAAAAGCTAATGAAATTCTGCTGTGGCACCATTTAAAAAACTGCTATTTAAAATGCATATTTATTACTATGAAGTAGATGATGCTTTCTGATCACTTAGGTATTTACCAAGAAAATCTTGGAATAATTATAGGAAAGGGGGTCAAAATAGAATGTATCTCTAAAAATCCATTATGTTCTGGAATTTTGAAAAGTTTAGTTTATCAATGAGACATTATTTGGTAAATAGATGTTACTACATGATGAGCCACACATAGTTCCTCCTTGATGGGCCATTGAGGATGCCTTGGGATGGTTTGGCATGCTGTCAGTGTTCTCCAGCAGGAAGCAAACTGCACTAGACAGGCCTATCTTAGACTGAGGCATGTCTCCAAGGCTGACACTATTTCTCTCTATAGATAAAGAAACTGAGGCTCAGAGGGGCCCATAACTTTCCTAAAGTTCAAGGCTGTGACGGTCAGAATGAGAAGTCACCTCTGTTCAGACATGTCTTCCTCACTGTGCCACGTTTGCTATCTTCCTAAACACTCTTTGCACTCTTTTCCAGAAGGTCCTATAGACAAATCAAAAACAATATGGCTAAAAACAAACTCATCATCAGTGCATCTTTTTCATATTTTCTCTATTGCAGAAAATGAAGTTATTTATACTTTATGAATTATTCCCCATCTAAATATTCAGCTAGTTATCAAGTCCTATGTATCCTGCTTTCTAAATATCCCTTATGTCCCAATTTTTCTTGGGGCCAGGCTTCATTCCATTTATTGCGGCCATAGTTTAGCTTTTCATTTTTCTTTCCAGATTCTTAAGTAGAATCAGAACTTTAGCATTCCCTCAAGTTCTACTCTCATGACTGACACTGACCTTACTAAATGAAATATTAATATTCATTTTTAGCCTTAAAATACTCCTATGGCTTCCAATAGTCTTAGGAGAAAGTCCAAATATCTTGACTTATCCTTTCAATTTCTTCACTTTCAGGGATCTTTTTTGCTCAAGCACCACAATCACCATTATCTTCAGTGGTGTTGCATTCCTTCCAGTTCCTAATATATTTAATACATGGTAAATCTTCATCCTTTCACCAATATTGCCCCTTGGCATAGAGATCCCATCTCCTGTCCAAGTTCTACTCTTCTTTCAACTCAAATGTCCCGCTTCTGGGGATGTCCTATGGATCTCTATATTTTAATTAGAATTTTCTTGTCTATTTCTTTTCCCCTCTGAATGCCTATTTCTCAACATTTACCTACTGTGCTAAAATAAAGCAGTTGACTAAACTCTGAGGGCAGTGAATGATTTTCTTTCAATCAAGCATTCCCAAGTTCCCAAGTATTTAGCACAATGTCTAGTACAGAGGCTCTTAATACACGTGGCTTGAAAACATTTTTAAAAATTGTGCATAAAAAATACTTTTGTATAATTCACCAATTTGCCTGGTTATTAACCTCAGTAAGTATCTAGGAAAAGGAAAACCACTAGATGAGATAGTCACTCTATTTCTGCAAAACCTAGTTATCTTAGCAGCTACCTTCTCATTTAAATGCAGTTGGTTTCTGGGTGGTCTATCTGCTTCTTCTCTTTACTTCCTGCTATGTTCTTCCTTAGGGATGAAGCTCAGCCTAAGCTTAATGTCTGCATTGTCACAGAGTCTCAAGAAAGTTGGGCTTGAAGGCATAATGAGGTTACCTAGTCCAGTCTTCAGAGGAGCCCAAATCATCTATTTTGACAGGTATTCAATGATAATTCATTACCTGTCTGGAAATGTACTGTGACAAATTTTATGGAAGTAATGAAATTTTAGTAATCCAAGACAGCTCCACTATAAACTCTGCTACTGAATATGTTTTCTTGGTGATAAGAAACTCAGGGAGAAGAGATTAAACTTCTATTTTAATGAGATTAAGGGTGGGGGCTGTTAAGATTTATATGATAATAAATTGGTTGCAAGTAAAAAAAAAAGGAAGAGTATATTAAACTTCTTGTTATACAACAGAACTATAGCAAAAGATGCACTAATGATTTTATGTTTAAGGTTTTGTATCAAGGGCTTTCTTTTTACTTAGAGTTATAATTAAAATAAAAGTGTGGCTATTCTTGCAAAAGAAAGAAAAGTAAATAGCACATTTAAATAATTGAAAGTTCTTAGCAAAGGTTAAGAGGAACGAAGTTGATAATGAGTTTCTTTCTTCAGTTCAAGACCCAGAGAGATAAATGTGATGACTCTATCCAACTATATGAACATATCCTAAACTTTCTTCACCTTTATCATTCTTTTTTGCTATTCTTAACTCACCAAATTTTTCTTCTTTCTAAATCTTCTTTCATAAGAAAACTATTAACTAGTAATATGGATAAACTTTGGCAATTTCTTTTAATTTAGTGAGTACTGAGTTAGAAATAAAGATTATTCACAATTTATTAAAAAGGGTGTTGAGTTCTATGGCTAATGGTTTCAAAAAACAGCAAAAATATTCTTTGCACATTAACTTTTATTGGAGTATATACATATCGCAATATTGTATTAGTTTCTGCTGTACAGCAAAATGAATCAGATACATATACATATATTCCCCCTCTTTTGGATTTCCTTCCTATTTAGGCCACCACAGAGCACTGGGTAGAGTTCCCTGTGCTACACAATAGGCTCTCATTAGTTATATATTGTATACATAATATCAATAGTGTGTATATGTCACTCCCAATCTCCCAATTCATCCCATGCTGCTCCAATTTGATTGCAAAGTAGTAGCTCCAATTTCATAGAATTTATATTTGAATAAAGGAGAAAATAGGAGTAATACTGAAAGTCAATATAAAAAAAATTTCAATTATCTAATTTTCTCAGAATCTTCCAACATTACTGTCATTGTTAAAGCTCAGACTTTTATCACCTTTTATCTATACAAATAGAGCATGTTATTTTCCATCCAGTGAATGGATAAATATGTTAAAATAAAAAGACCTTTTGCTATAGCAATATTTTCCCATTTTCTAATCTTATTAACTCAGCATTTAGTATTGACTAGCAACTCGTGCAAAAAAAATTTTTTTTTCTTTAAAGCATTTTTAGCAAAGATTCAAAGAGAATTGGACTTCCTAGCTGGCACTAATGGTAAAGGGCACACCTGGCAATGCAGGAGACGTAAGAGATGTGGCTTCAATCCCTGGGTCAGGAAGCTCCCCTGGAGGAGGGCATGGCAACCCACTCCAGTATTCTTGCCTGGAGAATCCCATGGACAGAGGAGCCTAGCAGCTTACAGTCCATGGAGTCACAAAGAGTCTGACATGATTCAAATTACCTAGCACACACAAAGAGAATCAAGTTGGTAAATGAACATTTTAGTCCTGATTCTGGAAGGTTGTTCCCCTGTGATCACATCTGATTATTTTACTTTTTTGTGGGCTTTAGACAACTTCTCTCATATAGAGAAACCGTAGGTGGTGCCTATATCTGGAAAACAGATATCACTTTCATTTATTCTTTTACATATTCCAGCATTAATACATGATTTGATTATTAAATAAAAAAATCCTACATGTGAACTTGGAAAAGATGAAGGAAAACATTTTTATAAACAAGGGAAGTTATTGTTAACTTTGCCTGTCATCTCATCGCAAGATGTAAAATGACAAGGGGCAGTGCAGCAGAGATGTGGGGGAGGGGAGGTTGCCCAGGATAGATTTCATTTAAGGCCCCAGACCATCTCTGTTGATAATCAATTCCACTCACCTTAATTATAAGTACCTACATTTTTAAGTCTCCTCAATAATGTAATTTCTGTAACTGATACTAAAAAATCTCTGGCTTTTCTCATGAAATACATTTATTTCTTTGCTGCCCCTACTGAGCTATAAGTCAAAAGGAAAAAAAAAAAAAAAAGAATAAATTGCTAACAACTATAGAAGAAACAGCTATTTTGTTAGTCTTTCTTTCTTCTTTCTTTATATGTCTATCAAGTAAATAAAAACAGGGAAAAAGGATATCAGATGTTTTTGTTACAACATGTCCTTATAAGGCAAAGAACTGGGCACATATTCATGACTTGAAAGAAGTTTGCAGAAATGCCTGGTCACCTTGAGAGACTGTTTAGCTGCTCTTGCTTTTCTCATTAAAACTTTCAAGGCGAATGAATGTGTGCTCCCAAAATATCACCATTTAAAATTCTGCTTGTTTGAAACATTTCACAGTCAGCCCATTGATACCATCTTAGCAGATACACAGCTGGAACTTTTCCCACATGAGTCTAATGACTTTTTCCTTTATTACCTGACCTCCCTCAGTTCCGCCTTTCTAGACAACACAGCACACTGAGTGTTGATTTATACCAGGATACAGTCTGTTTTTGCCTTCTCTTTATCCAGAGTGTATGAAGGTCACAGAGAACAACAACTTCTCTCATGTACTTTTGCAGTATTACATAAGTCAGGGCTTCTCTCAGCTTGAGCTTATTATTTGGAGATTTGAGTCCTGACTTCATTAACTGCTTGATTTATTTTTTGCCTTCCCCTAAATTAAAACTACTACTGGTGCCTACATATTTCACTGTGTGCTTTCATCAAGTTTTTAAGTTTATTTGCTTTTGACATCACCTCTCCCATGATACTAAGAGGAATGTAAATTTCACGGGTTTTCTTTATCATATTAAATAAATATCAACTTTCTATTGAAAACAATTCTAGTTCTTCATCCATCGAGTTTCTTCTATCCTTCTTGTTAAGAAGCATGGAAGTTCAGGATTTGGAAAGGAGCTAAAAATCATCCACTTCAGGCCCATTTAATTCTTGAACATCTGGAGTTCTGCTCAAATATGTCTTGGTACTGTAGAATTCATTTCCTCACTAAGCAGCACCATTTCATTTCCCGAAGGCTCGAAATGTTAAAAGGTCTTTCTTTTTATCAAAACTGAAGCTGTTACTTTCTTTCACTGTGTTTTGTAACCTTTGAGTAACATGTGCTCAGTTGCCCATTCATGTCTGACTCATTGCTTCCCCATGGACTATAGCCTGCTAGGCTCCTCTTGTCTGTGGACTTTTCCAAGCAAGAATACTGGAGTGTGCTGCCATTTCCTTCTCCAGGATATCTGCCTCACCCGGGGATTAAATCCATGCTTCTTGTGTCTTTGACACTGGCAGGTAAATTCTTTACCACTGCACCACCCAGGAAGCCCTTTGAGTAATATAGAATTTCTAAACTCTTTTCCCCAGGGCACTCCTTGACTATAGTTTCTATACTTTGCCTACTCCAAATACGTCTCACCTTCAGCACAATTATCAGGAAGTCTTACCAACTGGAAAATCTTCTTTTAAATTGCTCCAGGCTGTCAGTCTTCCTGACACAGAAAACCAACAAATTATAACGTTATATATAGAATAGAACATAATTCTACCATAATTTCTTGCATTGTGTATATTATTCTGCTATTAGTATAACTGAAGCTTAAAATAACCTTTTTGGGAAAGTCATATCATATCATACTGCAATTCCTTGCCAATTAAAATCACTGAGGTCAAATTAATAGGATACATCTTAGAGAATTTAATTAAGACCTGTATTCAAACTAGGACGTTGCATCCTTTCTTAAAAAATATTTCATCTGTTATGTTTGACCTAATGTTTCCCAGAGACCCTCACCAAAGCACCTGATCAAGAAACAGTGTGAACTTGAGAAAACTAAATCTGCCGGGAGCCAGCATGAGGAACTCTGCCCATGGCAAAGGTCATGAGGAAGGAGGCTCGGCATACACAAAGGCAGGATTGAGCTTCAGGAGACCCCTTGTTCCCGAGCATCTACCCCCCAAACGAGAGTCTGCCTACTTTACTGCTTTATGCTCTCACCTACACCTCTGACTTTACGGGGGGCTATCCCCCACCACCTCTCTCTGTAAAGGAGTTAACTTAGGACTCCAGATAATAAATCTCCTGGGCATGACAAGGGTGTCTCAGGTCAAACCTCTGCTGGCAGACTAGCTTGTGTGACAGGATTATCCACACTCCTGCCACTAGCACATGATTGTTTACTACCTCTCAACCATAAACAGCACAGACAGTTTGGAGTATTTTGAAAGTCTTAATTAGCATAGGGCTTTTCTCATTGTTGAGTCAATAATTGCCACCAGGCCTCCATATCCTTAGGCACCTGGGAGTATGTTAATCAATGTAATTGGAATGTAGAAAAGGAAATATAATAGTTTTGTTGTTAGCAATACTAGACTTTTTGAGTTAATGAATTTTCTCATTTGTTATAGGTCACTGTACTCCTCTTTCTTTGTTATAAATCGCTGTGTCCTTGCTATGTAAAAATGTAACTTTATCACTATCTTAAGACTAAATAGATCTTAAGGGCAACAAGTTTTCTGATCGATTAACCTTTATCACTAGAAAGAAAGGTGGGGCCAAAAAGATGTTAATTGGTCTCCAGACCAGAAGATATTGTAAAACAAAAGTAAGACCCTTGTAAGAACAAAGATACGGTGAGAACATATTTATCTCTATGTATAACTAAAAGTATAAAAGTGGATTTGGAAAATAAAGAAACGGACCTGTTCCTGGAAAGACTGGTTTCCCCCTTGTGGTCTTTTCTCATTCTCTTCTTTTCTGGCTGAATTCCCATCTGGAGCGTGGAGGCTTGCCATGTCTACTTACTTGCCCTGGCTTCTAAGACCCACGTGAGAGGGAGCCCAAGGCGGGGCACCCTCCGCTATTTAGGCAGGTGCCAGTGGCCTACGTAGATGGTGCAAACTCCTTGTCTCGAAGTTTTATTGGTTTTTCATGTAAACCAAGTTATTCAGCCTCTTTTCTCCACTTATTTTCCTACTACACTATTTCTTTCTAATCTCCCTCCATATCTTTAATTAAGCCATTAATTCCTCAGACGCCGACTCCGTCCCTGCTTCGAATTCCCTGGATCCACCAGGTCTGGACCCTGGCATAAATCAAGCTGTGGTGCAGGCTGAGAAGGCTTTAAAAATAAGCAATTTGTGAAAGGCCTTATTTTTCACATCATAATGGGAAATTTAAGAAATGAATGGAATAAATGAAAAGAGGAAGAAAATTATTTCCCAGCATTTAGACTGGAAAAATGCATGTTCTTCTGCATACAGTAGAAAATGGGTAAATATAGTGTGAGATGCTACAGTTTAACTATGGGTTAATTATTGATAAGCCTAATAAAAACTGAATTCTGACCCACAAAATAAATAGTTTTTATGAGCCAACAGCACCATTACTAAAACAAATCAAAAACTGTCATCACAGAGTCTGTTATTTCTCTGTGTTGGATATAAATTGTCACAGTGAGGGCAGATTACATTAATTCACACAACATTTAGATAACAGAGCTCATTTGCAAACTTTGGTCTTTCTGTACACTTAATATCAAGGAAGTAAAACTGGCATGACAGTATTGTAAGTAAGTAAAGGAATGCACATTTTTTATTTGAATGAGAGGTAGGACAAAATGGACATGGGTCCAATTATTTAAGCAAAATTAAGGAATTTTTATTTGAAAACAATTTCTTGAGCACTGACATAGAATGTACATTGTCTCTAGGCAAACAGAACAGACAGTAACTCTTCAGAAAAGAGAACCAGAAAAATTAGTTAATATGTTCAAAGTTAGAGAGGAAAAGAATCAGGAAATGTGGATCAAGAAAGCCAGGCAGAATATTCAGGTTTTTTTAATAGGGTGAAAAAATGAGGGGACTTTCCTGGCTGTCCAGTGATTAAGAGCTTCCACTGCAGGAGGCTCAGATTCAATTACTCTCAGGAAACTGAGATCCCACATGCCACGCAGCAGGAACAGGAAAAAAAAAAAAAGAGTAAAAAGAAATATTTGAGTACCATCTGAAAAAGATGATGGGACATGTCAAGCAAATATCTGGAAGAAGAGCATTCCAAGCAGCAGCAGCCGCTAAGTCGCTTCAGTCATGTCCAACTCTGTGCGACCCCATAGACGGCAGCCCACTAGGCTCCCCCGTCCCTGGGATTCTCCAGGCAAGAACACTGGAGTGGGTTGCCATTTCCTTCTCCAATTCATGAAAGTGGAAAGTGAAAGTGAAGTTGAACAGCCGTGTCTGACTCTTAGCGATCCCACGGACGGCAGCCTACCAGCCTCCTCCGCCCATGGGATTTTCCAGGCGAGAGTACTGGAGTGGGGTGCCATTGCCTTCTCCACAAACATGATCAAGAGGCAAAATGATGAGAAGCCATCAGGGACATGGTGGTGGGGCTTTACACGCAGGGCTTTACAGGCTTTTGAAAGATTTTGGCTGACATTTTGAGTGAGGTGAGAAGGCACTGAGGGGTTTTCACAGAGAAGTGATATAATTTGACTTACATTTTAAGAGGATTATTCCCGCTGCTCTATTGAGCTTAGAATGTACGGGGTTTGGGCGGCACGAGAATGGCATCAGCAAGAAAAATGAGAATGCCAAATTCTATATGAGCTCTAATGGTGTCTTAAAACTAGGTAGCAGCAATAGAGCTGCTGAGGAGTTGTCAAAATTCTGAAAATATTTGGAAGGTAGAGCACATATTAATACAAATGATTTAGGAAAGATTTTGAAGAAAGAGAATCAAATCCATGCAGGTCTTTACTTCTTTAATCTTATCCCCAGGTTAAATCCAAAGAAATCAATACATAAAATAGTAAAAGTGTGAAAAAAAATTACAGAGCTAGGAATCCAGCTGTATTTTTCACAGTATCAGTGAAACCATCTTTGACCAAACTAAGAGTATAGCTTGTCTCTAGTATTATCCTCTGCATTATTTATAATACATTGTCCTGGTGTTATGTGATGGGTGAAACTAAATCAACCCCCAAATCTCAGGTAACATTAAAAGAGAGAGAGAGAAAAAAAAAAAGCCAACTTAATGCTTATAAAATTGCATACATGTCTCTTAAAAAGAAAATTGCAGAGTTTTGTCCTTCTATGCAAGTCACAAGGCTGAAAAACAATCCCCACTTTTTTTCTTTTCCTTTTGTTTTCAGTACAGTAACATGTGCCTATTTGCTCAAATAAGGGAAACATTTACTATTGCTTTTTGTTGGTTAAGACTGACCTTGTAAGTTTTACTTGTAGTCTGAAATTAAGAAAAAAGAGTGAAGAGGTAAAATGCAAAAAAATGAAATCAAGTTCTGTTTGTTTCCTGAAATTATAAGCATATTGTCTCTAACAGGCAACCTTTCCAAATGGCTCCCAGTGACTCTCCTCTGCTTGGTGGTACCCACATTTTTGTGTAATTCCCTCACCGTGAGAGTTACCTGAACCTAGTGATTTGCTTGTAAAAATGGAACGTGGCAAAAGTCGTGGATGACACTTCAGTGATTAGGTTACAAAAGGCTGTGACTTCCACCTTGCTGGCATTTGCTCTTCATGGTACTTCTTCTTGCCTTCTTGCTAACTTGCTGGTATGGTGTTGGAGGCTCCATGGGAAAGCTCACATGCTAAGTACCGAGGTGGGCCTCTAGCCAATAGGTTATGAGGAACTGCAACTTCAGTCATGAAAAACTATATTCTCCAATGACCCTCAACTAAGATCCTTCACAGAGGAGCCCTGAGTTGACTACATCCTGTGATACTTCTGGAACCCAAGGACCCAGGGGAAAACCACCTGGATTGCTGAATCTGTGAGCTGCTGTGAGGTAATGTATATGTATTTCGTTAAGCTGCTGTTATTCAGTGATAGACGGCTAATACACAGCTCTTTTAGTTCATATTTAAGAGAACTGTCAAAAAAACACTGAATAAACACTTTTAAGTAGATTGCCTGTTACTTTAATGTCTTGGTTTTTTATGCCATTCACAGGAGATAATGGTCAACTATAAATGTTGCAGCAGCAGAAATAGGCTTTTGAGAATAATAAACCCAAGTTCCTCAAGTTGAGACAATGATTCAGCCAGAATGAGAACATATGCAAAGCTAAAATGTATGCTACAACTTTCCATTTAACAAAATAGCTAGAGCTCTACAATAAAATGAATGGCAGCAAGTGTGAATTCATTATGATTCTGTACTATTAATATGTTTCATGATCACAAGGCTCATTAAAATCAGAAGTGTGCTATATCCCTCAAGAATTTGAGGGATGGAAGAAGTTTCTCTGTATAATATGTCTTTAATTCTCCCCCTCCACCCTTGTTTCTAAACCATCAATTGCTAAACTGTTCATATGCTTTAATTCTACTGAACAGAAAGAGTATCATTCTATGAAATCATAACTTTCTGTATGGCAGGTAAAATCGTTTTCATTATTATATTTTAAGGTTAGCCAAATATGATCTCATAAGAGAAATTTAATATAAGTACTGAATAAATGTATTCATAACGTATCTTATAAGGAGCCTGGCACATGCCTAGTTATACCAAATGGCCTGATTACAGAGATGAATTTATCCTAAGGATTTGATTTCTACAATTCAGTGAAATATTTTTGCTTTATATACAAGTCCTTCAAATGGTAAGTTCTTATGTAGGTTTTAAATATAATGCTATTCTCAATATAACTAGTTAGCATATATTAACAGTGAAAAATGGGATAACTTACTAGCCGCTTCTCATGCCTGTTTTTTAAAGCCTTTCTTTCACAAAACATTTGTTTAGTACAGCTTCATTCTCCCATATTGGCACTTGCATCTACAATGCTCAAAACTTACAGGCCTTCTTTACACTATACACCATGGTGATTATTTAGAAACCTGCTATTGTCACTTGTTAGCAATGGGATTTTAGGGGAATTACCTGATATTTCTGAACTTAATTCCTTCATATCTAAAATGAGGGCCATAAACTGCAGAACGTATGGCTTTGTTTTTTTCATGATCATGTAAAATAATAAAAGGTGAGATTTAAACTCAAATCTTAATGTTAAAAACATGGAAATATTAGTGCTATCTTACACCCTGCATCACACTACAATGGAATTGGAGTGGATATGTGACTATTTGCTCTCTCTTGAACTTTGAGGAAAGAGGAGAGATTATTATAATAGGCCTATTAATAGAGTTAGTAATAGAAAGATCATTGTAAAGTTTGTCTTCTACTAATATATTATTAAGGCACATCATAGAAATTTAACTTATTCTAATAAAACTAGTGATACCAGTATCAAGAAATATAAGTTAATGTCCCCTACAAATGAAAAGTTAACAGTAAGCGGTCCAAATTAGTTGAATTAAAATAACACTTTGTGTTCCTTGTATTCATGTGTTTAAATTCAATCTCAAAAGAAATTATTTGAAATAGAAATATTTGCAGTTTTCTCATGGAGCTCACTAAACCCTTAGCCCTGGGTTAACTATTGTCATACACCCTAGAGAGACATTTTCTCTATATTTTATCATCATTTCACTGGAGATGAAAAGGCCCAGTAAGCATATTCAAAACATGATTTTTCTTGAGTGAATAGGAAAAAGAGACCTCTGAGATCCTTGTTCTTTCCCTTTCAGATCTCCAAGAATAGGTATATATGGTCAAAGATTGAATGTGCTTAAGAATAGTAACTAAGTAAAAATGACTACAATATGAATGATTCAAGGGTCAGCCAGTTTCTGGCATTGCAAGCTCATCAGGAATATTAAACCCATCATTCACTGCAGATGGTGTGTGCAAAACAGGGCCTTCCAGATTGCTCACTGAGTTGTAATATTTTCTAAACAATACTGTCATTTATTATGTCAATAAGAGGGCCATAAAAATAAAGGCATTTTAGGTAAGATTTTTTTGCAAAAGAATTAGTTTAAATATATATATATATGTGCAGGACTTATGTTTGGAGCTGCCAGAGTAAAGGCATTTTTCTTTGACTCTCTTCTGAAATATACACAACTATGAAATGCATGAAACTCCAATAAGAATTTTCTGTCTTCAGTGAAAACAAGAAAAGCCAACTCGACTTCAAACCCTGTTCTATAAACAAGCTGCCAAGAACAGTGACCTCAGAACCAATGCATGGCATGATGCCTAGACTAGATCTCTCTATATATTTGTCTGTGTCTATGTCTAAGTCTGCATTGTCATCTATGTTTGTTAATACACACAAAACCAGATAGCACAGATCTAAAGTGCCTGTGACTTACGCAATTTATGATTGATGCTTATTTGAAAGAAATTTAAGGATCTGAATGAGTTAAGGGAAAACATATGAGCCTTATTCCATGTGCAAAGAGTCAATGAGGCTAAACAAGGAACTGATATTCTCAAGAACAAGGCTATAAGTGGGAGGGAGTGAGGGAAACCATCACAACAGATGATCATAATCCATTGAAGAGACTTGTAAAAATACAAGATCATCAAAGACAAAGGCTATGAGAGAATGACTCGCTCTGGTTCAAGCTTCCTCCCTTTTTGTCCCAGTTGCTCAGAGCACTGAGTGGATGATGGTGTATACATTGCTCAGAGAAATATTTCTGTCCATCTTATTTTTTCAGCAAATTGCCAATACTGACAGAATAGACAATTACAAGTAAACTCAGATCAAAGGAACTCTGTACACAAACTAGATAAAGATATCATAACATAAAAGGAACAAAGGAACATCATGAATGAAGAGAAAATGAAGAGTAGCTATCAAAATAAGAACTAGTAAGAAAATTTTAAAACATTCCATATAAATACTCTCAAAAAAAATCTTTAAAATCATTGCCTAAACAAAGTAGCAAAGAGAGAAAAAAAAAGCAATAAGACAAAAGGAGATTAAAAAGTCTGGAAAAAAGACAAGGAAACAGAAAAGGAAAAGAAGCAAATGTGGAGATAAAAACCATCTTGTAAACGGCAAGAGTTATAATGGAAATAGCTGAAAACATAGGCTTGGACAGAGAAGAACTAAGAAAAGTGAGCCAAATAAAAGTGTATCCAAATATCCAGTAGCAGCGGAGAGATTTCAAATGTCTTGATTTTGAGTAAGACTTGGCCTTGAGTAAGACCTCTGGCACAGGCCAGATCCTGGGAAAGTTTCAAGAATGGCTAAGGATGAAATTACTAACCACACAGCAAATTGTAAGCTCTGAGTCAAAGGTTGATACAGCAAGATTGAAGTATTTATTCATGCCATGTCACTTTAAATTTTCTACAGCTGATGTGATGTTTCTCATGTGTTCCCCAAGTTATTGGGTAAGGGAGAAACTTTCATTTATCAGTTTATTTCCTGACTGTCTCTTCTGGTTCTATTCAGATACACTTCAGGTAAATGCTGACTCCTCCACTTTGCTACTTCCTCCCATCATGGGCTTCTCAAGATGCTGTCTTGCTATGAAACAGCTTGCCTTTTACCTTCATGGAGGTGGGACAAAGGGCCTTACTCTCTCACGAGAATTCCTCTGCTGCTCTCTGAGCGATTCTCTTCAGTGATGGTGGCCCTCGTCCTCTTGGTTATTTTACACCCTAGGGCAGTGATATCAGGCGTGGCCCAAGTGTGACTTGGTCAAAGTTGTGGCCAATACTAATTTTAGATTCAGACTAGACCTCAGGTGAGAAAGGCCTCTGTCTTGGGTCCTACATCTTAAAGAGTTCCAGTCTGGCCTTATTCTGACTGCATGTCTTCCCTGGGAGCATTACAACATGGAACACTCATGTCATCTTCTGAAACATAGACCAAGTACATAAGATCCTGGTATTGCTTGCCCAAATAGGCTCTGAACCCATTTCCAAGTGGGCGTAAGACTCTGCTCCTGGTCTATCTTCTTGGTATGCACCTGTGGCAGACAGACTTTAAAGTGGCCCCATGATCAATGCTTTCAGGGGATATTGCTTTCTATAATCTCCAATTATCACCCTTGAATATGAGCAGAACATGTGACTGCTTCTAAACAATAGAAGGCCACAAAGCTAAGCTTTTAGCTAAACTTTGAAGGTGTGCAGAAGGAAAGATACATGAAAGAGAACAAAAACTGGCTTAATCCACCCAAATGAAACAAGAATTAAAATAATATCACCAATAAATTTTCTTGTTACTTAATAGAAACCTTATTTAAAATGTAATTTGGTGTGCTAAGTGCACTAAATGTAATCATTATAATTCACAATCTTAGCCAGCATTCTACCAAAACAGTATGATTTTGAAACTGCTGCACAAATAAATAACTTTGGGAAATGCCACCTCAGAATGTCATGAAAGCAAAGTTATCCTGGGGCTACATGTGCATCAGTAACAATGAAAATATATCTAGTTATTGCAAAATAAAAACGTCAGAGTTACGCTAAGTGGTCTAAATGGCAAGAAAAGAAACATTATAAGGCTTAGCCGAAGGTCGGAAGTGAATCTGGAGAGAAGTGGCCAAAGTTATTGTGGATTGTTCTCTTTTTCCCTTTTCCCAAATAGTACTGGGTAAGAAAACAGGAGAGGGAAAGGAAGAGGCTGAGGCATAGGTTAGTAAAAGGAGGACATTTGTATATGACATTTACAAAGTAGGAAACTTAGTTTTTAACATAAATTGTGTTTAAGATGTCTAGTTATGTCTAATGGCCTGATGAGGCAGCACTTATTTGTATATAGAACCTGCTTGTGTGAGGGTCTATAAATCCTTCCTTGTATCCCCCAAACCTCCCTCCTAAGGGGAAGGAGAATCAAGCGCATAGCCAATGCCTAGTAGTGATGCTCTACATATGTAAGACTCTTCTATTTACAAAAAGATACCCCAAGTGCTGTGCTTAGTGACTCAGTTCAGTCGCTCAGTCGTGTCTGACTCTGGAACCCCATGAACCGCAGCACGCCAGGCCTCCCTGTCCATCACCAACTCCCAGAGTCCACCCAAACCCATGTCCATTGAGTCGGTGATGCCATCCAACCATCTCACCCTCTGTCATCCCCTTCTCCTCCTGCCCTCAATCTTTCTCAACATCAGGGTCTTTTCCAGTGAGTCAACTCTGCATCAGGTGGCCAAAGTATCGAGGTTCAGCTTAGTGACTCGTGATTGACTAAATCTAAAAGGAGTTCAGGTGATTGTCAAACAGAGCCCATGAGGAACCAAATGGAGAATCAGTGCCTTTTCTGTTCTGTGGAGAACACTGCACATAGCTTGGCTGTCTTGAAAGTTTCAGCAAACTAGCTGTGCTCCAGAAGAGTGGTAATGCCTAATAGCTCTATCTAGCAGCAACCAAGGTCCTTACCAGGTCACTGATGTGGGGAAAGAGATTGACCTAATTGTGAACAACAGATGAAACCCAAATGCCTCATTCAGGCTTTCTGGGAGTTGACTTAAGTCTGCAGACACAGCTTGAGACATCACATACAGACTCCAAAAGATGCATGGAAAAGAAGTAAAGGAACCAAAAGCTCTGAAGTTTAGATTGAAGTAAAACTCCACAAAATAAGGTAGTACCTGACTCTTAACGTGTCCCTATCTGTACACCAAACACTAATGTGTCCTATGGGCGTGGGCTAAATAGTCAAATGTGAATCATAACTTAAAAACTGGCTTACTAATAGAAATTAATTTTTATGTAAAAAATACTACAGTTCTTTCATTTTCATTGGTTACAAATTTATATACAGTGTGATACCATGTATATGGAGATTTTTTAATATATATGTTTGTTTATGCATAAAATGTCTCTGGACAAAGACAGCAGTAGCTGATGAGAGTGAGAGCCTCTGGGGAACCTGGAAGGTATTTCAGAAAGGGGAAGTTGACTTATCTTGAACTTTTAATGAGCATGATTTGATCATTTTTATTGTGTACATGTTTCCTATTCAACCCATAAAATGTAAATATAAATACAAAATATTAAACATTACTGTTTATAAAATCCATTTTTTATTCAACTAAAAGCTGTATGAAGTGAAAGTGTTAGTCACTCAGTCATGTCCAACTCAGTCATGTTGCAACAATGTGGACTGTAGCTTGTCAAGCTCCTCAGTCCATGGGATTCTCTAGGCAAGAATATTGGAGTGGGTTGCCATGCCCTCCTCCAGGGGAATCTTCCCAACCCAGGGATCGAACCCATGTCTCCTGCATTGCAGGCAGATTCTTTACCACTGAACCACCGGGGAAACACTTTTATCATGAAACATTTCTTATTCATAAACCCCATAAAATGCAATCATAAATAGAACAAAATAAATAGTATTGATTTCAAACCCATTTTTCATCAAACTAAAAGACTCTATACATAATGTCAATAAATGATATAGAGCACACAATTCTTATTTTTTTTCAGATAGTAATATATATGATACTATTGGGTAAATCTACTGTTTCTAAATAGAAAGTAGGATTGTAATGATTCTAATACTCTTATAGGCCAAAATCCATTTTCCCATTAGCTTTCAGGATTCACCAAAAAAAAACAACAAAAAAACTTCTGATTATGATTCTTTCTTAATGCTTCCTTCTTTTTCTTTCATTTTTCCCTATCTACCAGGAAACTCAGATGGGCAATGTTCAATTATAGCTCCTGGCAGTATTTCCCGTTTTCTTTCTACAAATTCGTATCTGTTTTGATCTTTATGTTTATGCAGCTATGTTCCATAGTGGTTTTTATTATTAATAATCTCAAACATGTTTTGGGAGCAGAGACTGCTCAAATTTAATCTAGACCAGGTAAAATGATGGTTTGGGCAACCAATACAGAGTCAATATTTTCAAAAACTCTTAGATAAAACTATATATGTTTCTGGAATGAAATATGGAATGCATATCAATTCTCTTAAAAAAAAGCACATACTCATCTGTAATCCAACTTCAGTGATTAGAGAAAAAAGTTAATGGAAAGGCTTTGTTGATCAGTTTTAAGAGAAAGCAAAAGGCATTCTGGGCAGAATAAAATAAAAGGCATATCATGAACACATATTCAGAACTGGCCTACCTTAGAAGCTTGCCCACTGGGAAGTTATATACTAGTCTTAAAGAGTTCTTGAGACACTGAATCAGGCTCACTATTCCAGCAGTCTGAGAACAGGAAGCTTGTATTGGGGCTGTCTAATCTGCCTAATTCTATGTGGTCTTATGTGGGCCTGAACTGAAGGTACTTCAGCTCCTCCACTTCCCTCCTGGTACATCTGGCAACTCTGGATGCATTTCTGGTGCCAAAACTTGACAGAGGGTGATATTAGTATCTCTCGATTAGAGGGTTAGGATTGCTGCTACAGAGCCCACAATGCATAGGACAGCCTCACCCCACAAAGGATTATACATTCCAAAATCTCCATAGCACCCAGACAAAGGAATTTCAGTGTAGATCTATTATTCTTGGATTTCACTATGACAACTACAAATTGGCACTAGCCATCTGCCTCTATGAGGATTATATCATGTCCTGACTTTCAACACCCCTGGAAAAAAGCTCAGGGTGGATATCAGGAATGAGGCACTCTGTGCTCTGGGAAAAACTGACAGAAGGAATCTTCAGATAGTTAGATATTTACAGGAGCTGATTTTAAGAACCCAATTTTTATGTCTCCTCATAACTAGAAAAGTACTAAAATCTTTCATGGTGACATGTGCTTCTTATGACTAGCTGAAACTGTCTGCAAAGATTATGTGCTTGATTGCACGTATACCCCCTTCACCAAGTCACATATATACTGATCTTCCCTTACCTCTTCTGAGCAGTTTCTCAGAGTTATCTGAGACTCTGTCTCACAGGTTAGAGTCCTCATTTTGCCCCAAGTAAAAGTTGACTGGCAACTCTCATGTGCATATTTTTTAAGTTGACAGCTGCCACTCTTGGGGTGGTGCCAAACGCAGGGGCACTGATCCTTGTCTTTGCTCAGAAAGGAGAGAGTGGTGGGCCAAGAGTGAAAATGATTCTTATTTTCACAATGCACTCTGTCTATGCCCAGGAACATTCTGAGACCGAATTATTGGAATGAGAAGAAAAAAAAAGTTTTCTACATTAAACCCTTCCAGATTACTCCTTTGAGGTAAGAAACTGACAGTAAATCATTTGTTTGAACAGGGGTAAAGATAGAGCACACTGCACAGGATATAGAAACAGAATAACCAACACTGTGAAGATATTTCTCTCCTCTCTTATAGAGATGTTAAAAGTATTTAGCGATAAAAGGTGTGAAGCAGTATGGTTTCATCTAGCACATAAAGAGGCTAAAAATGTTATAATATGACAAAGGTATTTACTCTTGGTGGCAAGTTGAGGTGATCATGAAGATATGGAAAACCCAAAATGCAGGTAATAAAAGCATGGGTTTGTTTTGCACACCAAAGTATTCCTTTAGGCATTACCTCCTTATTCAGATGCTTTATAAGTGAGGGGAGGGGTAACGTTGAGAGCAATATTGTTTTCCTGCTCTATACATTTCTAGAGGTGTGTACTGAAATATGTAAGGAGCGATAAAGAGAAAAAGTGGGTGTATGGGCTTAGCCAATTCCCACACTTGCTGAAGGATTCTCTAAATAATTGCACAGTAGAAATACATATCATTTGTTTCCAAAGACCAGGTAAAAATAGATACAAAACAGAACATGAACAGATGTTGAAATTCTAAAATATTAGCAGTATACTCTCACTTAACTACAAGTATTTCATCTCTTTATAAATTTAATTTAAAGTGACAAATATTTAGAAACACTTTGACATTTGCTTTTCATACAACATACATCTTACTATAAGTAATGATAAACAATCTTTAGTACTATGTGTTAGAAAATGAAATTCACTTATGTGATAAATGGTGGACTCTTGAAGGGTAGCTAAATATGTTACCATAAATTATGCCTTTCTGCCATAAGGATTATTTTGAAAAAGAGCAGACACAGGAGAAGCTCTGAAACCAGAAGTTAAGTTACTGTTTTGAAAGAGAAATTTACATTTGCAAAAGAAATCTCCATTAGTAAAGATATCTTTCTCCTATGGATAGAGAAGTTGTTGTTCAGGCTCTAGGTGCTATCCAATCCTTTGTGACCCCATGGAATGCAGCACACCAGGTTTCCCTATCCTTCACTATCTCTCAGAATTTCCTCACACTCATGTTCACTGAGTCAGTGATACTATCCAACATTCTCATCCTCGGTTGCCTTCCTCTCCTCTTGTCCTCAATCTTTCCCAGCATCAAGGTCTTTTCCAATGAGTCAGTCCTTCGTAATCAGGTAGCCAAAGTGTTGGAACTTCAGCTTCTGCTTCAGTCTTCTTCAAAGAATATTTAGGACTGATTTCTTTTAGGATTGACTGGTTTGATTTCCTTGCAGCCCAAGGGATTCTCGAGAGTCTTCTCCAGCACCACAGTTCAAAAGCATCAAAACTTCATCACTCAGCTTTCTTTAAGGTCCAGCTGTCACATCTGTATATGACTACTGTAAAAACAATAGCTTTGAGTATTCAGGCCTTTCAGCAAAGTAATGTCTCTAAGTTAGTTGTCTAAGTTAGTCATAACTTTTCTTCCAAGGAGCAAGTGTCTTTTAATTTCATGGCTGCAGTCACCATCCACAGTGATTTTGGAGCCTAAGAAGATAAAATCTGTCACTGTTTCCACTTTTCTTCCATCTTATTTGCCAAAAAGTGATGGGATTACATGCCATGATCTTAATTTTCTGAATGTTGAGTTTTAAGCCATCTCTTTCACTCTCCTCTTGCATCCTCATCAAGAGTCTCTTTCGTCCCATGTTGCTCTCTGCCATTAGGATGGTATATCTGAGGTTGTTGATATTTATAGAAGAAAACTCTTAAATCACAAATAACTTATCAATGGAGAAGTCATCAGTTTAAACCTGCATAACAAACCTTACCTTTGTTTTTTCCAGGTGTCCTCCTATAACTGGCCTCCCTGCCTCTTCCCCCTCACAAACCCTTCTTTCTTTAGAATAGGATGTGTGTACTTAGTCGTGTCGGATTTGTTTAGACCCCATGGACTGCAGCTTATCAGGCTCCTCCATCCATGGAAATCTCTGGGCAAAAATACTGGAGTGGATTGCCATTTCCTATTTTAGGGGATCTTCCTGACCCAGAGATCCAACCTCCATATCTTGCATTGGCAGATGGATTTTTTTTTTTACCACTGAGTCACCTAGTCTTTAGCTGAAGATGGAATTTGAATTGGTGACTTAGGGAGTTACTCATTTTTTCTCCCTGGGTATCTCCTATGTATACATTAAATGTGCATTTTAATAAATTTCCATTCGTCTCTTGCTAATTTATCTTTTATCACAGAGATCTCAACTAAGAACTTGAAAGAATAGAGGGAAATTTATTTTTCTTCCCCTACACTCTAAAAACAAAACAATAGTAAAGAAACAGCACATCACAGAGTTGATGGATTTTAACATTTTCTCCTTCTAAGGAAGACTTTTTGCAAGAAATCAATATAGTCTAGATACTGGTATAAATAAAGACTGTCTTTAATGTAGAAACACAAAGATAGAATACCATGGGTTATGATACTTGCAAATATTTTAACATAATCTTCTTTAGTTCATTTGCATAGAGATGAGGTTCATGTATTAATCTGTTAGACATGGCACCCCTGGCTTCCCAGAAAACCATGGCAACATGACTATCTCATACTATTGTATTCAAGTTCTTCTCCTATGTTCTCAACTTCTTCCCCCTCCAAAAAAGGGAGTATTGTTTTCTTTTAAGAGAAAACTTTCAAGGCAGCTATGTAGGTATACATTTCCTATACCCATGCATTTCCTTCTGACACAGCATGGGGACATAATAAAGATCTAATCTCAAATTTTGTTATCTTTGGGAGCAATATTTATCTCCTGCTTTCTGAAGCAGATTCTTCTAAATATAGGTAACAACAACAAAAAAATGAGTAAGTTAATATAAGAAGTGGAAAATTTTATTCATGCCAAATTGAAGATTATAACCTGGGACTAGCCCTTCAGAAAGTTCCCAGAACTGTTTTGCTAGTTAGAGGTCAAATTTCAGTTATATAATTTCTTGAGACAAAGGGCTATACATTAAATGATGTATCATTGACAGTTTATGTAATCCAAATCAAAGCATACAAGCAAGTAGTGGGTAATGGGTCTTAATGGCTACAGAACCTTATATAAAGGTCTCAGGTGTGGAGCTCTATATAAAGATCACAAGACAAAAATCTCCAGAATTAACCAAACCCCACAGCAGCTATTACCATGAGCCTCCCGATCTAAATTGGCCAGTTCTGTGACCCCACATTAGATAAAATATCCATCCTGTTACTCACCCTGTAGCACCCTAACCAATCAGTTAATGCCATCCTTCCAGCAGGAATTTTCCATCTTGAGCCTGTAAAAATTGGCTACTAATCAACAGAAGGGATCAGCTCTCCCTTGGGCCAGCCTACCATTTTATAAGTGTCTCCCATTCTACCAAACTGTATTCTCCTTTCATTCTGCCTCATGTCTGGAAATTCTTTTCCAACCTGTGCACAGACCATGAGAATGGTCCCTTACAAAATTAAGAAGGAACATGACATTTAAAGGAGTTTTCTTGTTGGTGCTACAAGTATGTTGCTCTTTATAGTTGAGCAGGTATTTATTTTGCCAATGGTGAGGTTTGATCAATGGAAAGTGCAGATACACAATACACAGTAAAGGGGAGAAATGAGGCCAAAGAGAATATTTTTAAGTTTAAATTTTCTTGTCTTTCTTAAAAATACGAATTTTCTTTCACAATACCTTTCTAAATCTCCTCTTCCACTACCTCTTAAGTGTTGTATTACAGAGATGGGTCCTAGGTTCTCATCTCTTTTTGAGTAGCAGACATCCTCTAGAAAACCTCAACAATCATGATCATTGCTACTGCTACTGCTGCTAAGTCGCATCAGTCGTGTCCGACTGTGTGCAACCCCATAGACGGCAGCCCACCAGGCTCCCCCGTCCCTGGGATTCTCCAGGCAAGAACACTGGAGTGGGTTGCCATGCCCTCTTCCAGGGGATCTTCCCAATGCAGGGATCAAACCCATGTCTCCTGCATTGCAGGCAGATTCTTTACCATCTGAGCCACCAGAAAAGCCCATACAGTGCTTAGCCTTGATTAACTTAACTTTATGTAAAAGCTATTTATTTCCCCATCAGTGAATTTAGTGACTTGCAAGAAGCTTTAGGTATTAGAATTCAGCACAGAGCTGAAAGCATAGGTTTGTCTAGCTCTTATACTTGCAATCAATCTCCCTGAAGGCTTGCTATTTTCATCTTTATATTGAAAAGAAAAACTGCTTTTCTGTTACTGTTTCTTAAAAAATCTACATACATGCATAAATCTAACAGCACTATTGAGTTCACACTAGAGAAATCACTCTAAAATCTTGAGAGTAGGAAGAGAGTCAGGGACCAAGAGTGGAACTGATTCAGTCTCTATGCTCACAGACACATCATACCTTCCTGCTACTTGAATTGCACATGGGATTTTCTAGGCAAGAGTACTGGAGTGGCTTGCTATTGCCTTCTCCGTATGAGGGCTGACTCATTCACTATTAACTCTTCTCAGCACCACAATACCATCCTTAGAAACTAGAACAGTAACTAAAAATGAGTAGCTGCTTACAAATACTGCTAACTAAATAATTAAACTTTGGAAAATTGAGTTGCTATCAGCATACCACAGTTTCATCAACTCATAAAAGGGGAAAAAGGTATAACTTAATTCAAAGTGTTAGTACAAGGATCCAAGGTTCACTATGTTTTTCATAGTTTTAAATTCTCAAATATTATAGCACATTAGGTGATACTATTGGGGTGTCACCAGTGGCTCAGTGGTAAAGAATCTGCCTGCAATGCAGGAGACACAATTTTTATCTCTGGGTCAGGAAGACCCCCTAGAGAAGGAAATGGTAACCCACTCCAGTATTCTTGCCTCGGAAATCCCACGGACAGAGGAGATGGTAGGTTACAGTCAATGAGGTCACAAAAGATTTGGACATGACTTAGCAACTAAACAACAACAAAGGTGACGTTATTACTGATATTAATTAAAGGAGTGAGAGTGAGTAACAATAAAATTCTGGAGCTAAAAGTTCCATAACTAATTATATTTTGCCTTCAATCCTCCCCTAGCACATACCAACCCTGTATAAACTTAGCCATCAGAGGCTGTGTCTCCTCCTGCAAACTGACAAAGAAAACCAACCAATCAGCTCACAAATGTCCTGGTTTCTAACTCTATCTGGTACAGCACATAAACTAGGCTAGGTTGGGCTGAATAACTAACCTGAAAACTTTCAATAGCTTAAAGCAAAGGACACTACTTTTTCACACTGCATATCCATTGGTGATGGGCTGGGGATTCTCCTTCATGTTAAACATGAGACCCAGCATGACAAAGTATCCATGCTTTGGAATATTTGTTTATTGTTTGTGACAGAGGAAAACAGTTCTGGAGGATTTTTCCACTGGCAATTAAACCTTCCTTCCAGCAGTAACACTGTGCTCTTCTGTTAGTTCATCAGCTAAAAATAATTATATGGAAACAAGATGAAAGTCAGCCATGGGCTCAGAGTTTGAAAAGCTGAAAATACATGATAAACACTGCTGCTGCTGCTGGTTACTATATCTGGACCCTCTTATGGTCCCAGAAATCCTACTAGCCCCATATTTTCCTCTTTTATGTACCCATAACAGTCAATTCCAACTTCTCTATATTTTCCAAACTTCCTACTAACCACCCCTAGGCTCTAAAGATGTCTTCTCCACTGATTTGGTAGAGAAACGGAAGCTATCAGCCCCTCTAGTGTGGTCAGCTCTGTAAAAACAGGGACAAGTAACTGTCTTGTGTGCAATCACGTCACTTCTGCCTACCATAGTGCTAGCATATGGTAGTTGTCAAGAAAACATTATTGCACAAATAATTTCCTGTTAATATGAGGTCTCTCCTGTTGATGTCTGTGGTAGGCTTCAAAAAACATGCTCCCTAAAAGATATCCATGTTATAATGTCTGAGACTATATGGGGGAAAGATGTGTTTGCAGATGTGATTAAGCTGATGACTGAGTTGCAAAGATTATCCTGGATTATTTGGCTGGACACTAAATGCAATCATATTTATCTTTACAATAAGGAAGCAAAGGAAATCTGACAGACATAGAACATGAGACTGTGAAGATGAAGCTGAGAGAGTTTTGAAGATTCTGACCTTGAAGATTAGTGTGTTGTGGCTATAAGACATGGAATGCCAACAGCCACCAGAAACTGAAAGAGGCAAACTATTGTTTCCTACACAGAGTGGGCATGCTTTCTTAAACAGAGGGGGCATGCTTTCCCAACACCTTGTATTCAGACATTCAGTCCAATGGAACTTTGGCCTCCAAAGTTGTGAGATAATAAACACAACTATATTTCTGGTGATTCATTAGAGGAAACTAGTATGCAGCCATGGCACCCTACTCCAGTGCTCTTGCCTGGCAAATCCCATGGATGGAGGAGCCTGGTAGGCTGCAGTCTACGGGGTCACTAGGAGTCGGACACTACTGAGTGACTTCACTTTCACTTTTCACTTTCATGCATTGGAGAAGGCAATGGCAACCCACTCCAGTGTTCTTGCCTGGAAAATCCCAGAGACAGGGGTGAGCTGCCGTCTCTGGGGTTGCACAGAGTCGGACATGACTGAAATGACTTAGCAGCAGCAGCAGCAGCAGCAGCAGCAGCATGCAGCCAACTTAACTAGGATTTATATTTTCTAGCATGATAGGTGTGAAAAGAAGAGAAGCAAAAAACAAAGGGGAAAAGGAAAGATATGAGCATCTGAATGCAGAGATCCAAAGAATAGCAACAAGAGATAAGAAAGGCTTCCTCAGCAATCAATGCAAAGAAATAGAAGAAAACAACAGAATGGGAAAGACTAGAGATCTCTTCAAGAAAGTTAGAGACACCAAGGGAACATTTCATGCAAAGATGGGCTCGATAAAGGTCAGAAATGGTATGGACCTAACAGAAGCAGAAGATATTAGGAAGAGGTGGCAAGAATACACAGAAGAAGTATACAAAAAAGATCTTCACAACCAAGATAATCATGATGGTGTGATCCCTCACCTAGAGCCAGACATCCTGGAATGTGAAGTCAAGTGGGCCTTAGAAAGCATCATTATGAACAAAGTTAGTGGAGGTGATGGAGTTGAGCTATTTCAAATCCTGAAAGATGATGCTGTGAAAGTGCTACACTCAATATGCCAGCAAATTTGGAAAACTCAGCAGTGGCCATAGGATTGGAAAAGGTCAGTTTTCATTCCAATCCCAAAGAAAGGCAATGCCAAAGAATGCTCCAACTACCACACA
>SJYT01001928.1:50566-107700 GCA_006410635.1 Cephalophus harveyi
AGTACTGGAGTTTCAGCTTTAGCATCATTCCTTCCAAAGAAATCCCAGGGTTGATCTCCTTCAGAATGGACTGGTTGGATCTCCTTGCAGTCCAAGGGACTCTCAAGAGTCTTCTCCAACACCACACTTCAAAAGCATCAATTCTTCGGCGCTCAGCCTTCTTCACAGTCCAACTCTCCCATCCATACATGACTACTGGAAAAACCATAGCCTTGACTAGACGGACCTTAGTCAGCAAAGTAATGTCTCTGCTTTTGAATATGCTATTCTAGGTTGGTCATAACTTTTCTTCCAAGGAGTAAGTGTCTTTTAATTTCATGGCTGCAGTCACCATCTGCAGTGATTTTGGAGCCCCAAAAAATAAAGTCTGACACTGTTTCCACTGTTTCCCCATCTATTTCCCATGGAGTGATGTGACCGGATGCCATGATCTTCGTTTTCTGAATGTTGAGCTTTAAGCCAACTTTTTCACTCTCCTCTTTCACTTTCATCAAGAGGCTTTTTAGTTCCTCTTCACTTTCTGCCATAAGGGTGGTGTCAAATAGTAGAAAAAATAATCCCAAGTATATATTTTAATTTAATTGTCCAAGATTTATATTGTTTATCCAAGTGTTCTATAACTTCTGTTCTAAAGTAGATTCTTAATATTTTTATATTAATAATGGAAATGCAACAGATAGTTACTTGAAAGACTATTTATTTAAATAAAAATCAATTGTATTGAAATAAAGAGCATTCAACAACTGAAAACTATTTTTTGAGAAGTACTATATTTTGAAAGAATTTGTTCACCACACAAGGTTATTAAATATTTCTAGTAGCCTGAATTAATAGAAAGTTTCCTAAGGCATTAACTTTGTGTTTCTTACCTAGTATGCCATTTCCATTTATTTTTAATCTAAAAACAATAATAATTATTTTCAACTTTTCCTAGTAGAATTTGATTTTCTGAAATAGCATTAAATAATGATTTCACATAGCATTTGTTTGTTCTTAAATTAATTTTTGAAGAGGTTCCCCCAATGATGTCTGATTAGTAATTAAAAAGAACAAACAACAACTTCAAAATCAGCTTTGTGCTGCCTCCCTCAGCCTATCTTTGGCCAAACTGTGAAGTGGGCTCAGATTATCTGCTGCATTCATTCCTTCTTTTTACACTCTTCTTCAAAGTGCCCTCCTCAGATACCATCCTGCTCTCCTTGATTATATATTGCCTTATTACTATGTGTTTTTGGTTTTATTCCAAGATTGAGTCACTGTATTTTCGAGGCCTCAAATAGATATTTAAATAAAGCTGTGCCTAATAAGAAAAGTGGTATTGCAGATGCCACACAGATATTTTAGACTGTACATACAGCATGCATTAACTTATAAGAATAAAAATAACCTGTGGTCTTTTAAATTTTTAAATTTATTAGAATTTCCAAATATATTTTAAATCAAAGTATATCAGTGTTCACTTCTTTGATGATAAAGTCAGTCTTCATAATCTTAAGAATGTGATTTTTGTTAAATCAGAATTGACAAAGCAAAAGAAGTCCTAAAAATGACTTTATTTTCTTCTTATGATTCAGAGAATTTAGAAAAATGTATATTTAGATACATTAGTTATAATATGATGAATGGCTAAATATAGTCCTGAATTGAGGGATCAACAATAATAAAATTTTGAAGCCACTGCTTTAGCATATAACTATTTCTCTTTATGAACCTGTAGGCAAAGAGAAAGGGTCAATAGACAAAATTACCTATTGATCTCTCTCTCAGCAAACTGCATCCTTTTTTATAATAATGCATTTCCTGCTCCCTTCTGGATGTTATTGTATTGTATTGTTATTGCATCTAAAGTATACAGCAGCTATCTGGAGCCTGAAGTATGAGTTTGATTGCCTGTGGTTAAGACAAGACTATTTTTCCAAGTGTTTTAACTTTCTTTAAAAATGTTAGATACTATTATAATTTATACAGTAGTTGAGACTTTTATCTTTACTTATGTTGTATTTATAAGAGAAACTTTACAGTTGGGTCTTTTTCCATTTGATACAAAGATTGTATTTTAAATTTTATTGCTGATCATCTACTCTTGCCCAGATTTCCTATATATTCTGTCACATGTCAATATGGTATTTCCAATCTTCATGTCCACACTAATATGTTGGAGTTAGTATTCTCAACACAAAGAATGAACACAGTAAACTAAAGAGACTTGGGACAATGTAATTTGGGGTACAAGTGTGTGTGTATGCATACACATGCTTCTATGTGTGTGGGAAGGCAGGCCAATAAAGACATCCATTTCATTTTTGAATCAATTAGAAAGGGCCTGATGCTCTTAAGCATGCAATCAATGTTTATATATTGTCCTTTATTCATTTTTTTTAAAAAAAGAGTCTTTTTCTCACAAACAGATATACCAATAAAATTAAGAATTACTTTGAGAGTATTTTGTAGACAAACATTTGGGTCATAATAAAAATAAATGCATACTTGCCACAGAAAATAAATTATGTTTCATAATTTTCACATTCTTTAATTTTCACAAGTCAGGGTCTAAGCCTCAATAATGAAAGAAACTCCTTCCTTGAAGCTTTTTCTCACTAAAAAATGTACCAAGTTAAAGAGTCTATGCTTTGGCAATAGTTATCATGAGTCATGTGGTTTATATTTATTATCTAATTTTCCATTCATTACTTAATTCAGTGAGGCAATTATTATTATTCTAGGGTAGAATATAGCTTGTTCAAGGTCACACATGTCTAATAACTGGTGAAGCCAAAATTTAACCATAGGCTGCCAGATTTCATGTTCTTTCATTTTTCCACAATAATAGGATGCTTCCCTTCAGAAACGATATCTCAAGGCCATACTTCTGCAATGACTGCAGTTTAATTTAGTTACAAAAGAATCACCTGTGTTTCAAAAAAAATGAGGTGCAATATATTTAATAGCAGAAAGAAATTAAATTGGTGCTTCTGTGGGAAATAATGCTAGCTATACTTGAAACAAATAATGTTAAAATATGTATCATAGGGAATTAGTGACAAATTGTTCTTTTTCTTTGGGCTTCAATGGTGACTCAGCTGGTAAAGAATCCACCCGCATTGTAGGAGACCTGGGTTTGATCTTTGGGTTATGAAGATCCCCTGCAGAAGGGAATGCTACCCACTCCAGTATTCGGTCCTGGAGAATTAATTGTATGGACTCTAGTCCATGGGATCGCAAAGAGTCGGACACAACTGAGCAACTTTCACTTTTGCTTCTTTTCAGTATTGGGAGAATTCACATTTGGTCTAGGAAAGTGTTAGTTGTTCAACTGTGTCCAACTTTTTGTGATCTCATGGACTGTAGGTCACCAGGCTCCTCTGTCAATGGGATTTTCCAGGCAACAATACTGGAGTGAGTTGCCATTTCCTTCACCAGGGGATCTTCCTGACCCAGGGATCGAACCCAGGTCTCCTGCATTTCAGGCAGACTCTTTACCATATGAGCCACTAGGAAAATCCTTCTTGTTAGTAATAAGCATGTTATGTAATGTCAGTTGAATATTGGCAAGCTTTTTATTGGATCTATCCTGCATAATGACACAATGTGAAAAATATCGTTCCATTTGCAGGGAAGCAAAATAAAAATTTATTAAAAACATTTTATCTTCACTTAAAACCTAATCCATTTGAAAAAGTATCTTTAATATAATTGTGTCATTAAATCATAAAAATGGAAATTGTGTTAACAGCAGGATATTATCTTTTATTGAGGCCAAACAGCAGGGTTGCTGCTAATGAGAACGTCATCAACTTATCAGCAAAAGGTCAACCTAAAGAGCTCTTTAACCAATTTCTCCCTAAGTAGTTATTTTTTCCCCTTTGATGGCATATCACACTGACAAGCTAGACTTTTACATGGCTGTATTATTATGAATCAGGCTTTATGACGACAAGAAATATATATAATTGCAAGAGAGCCATTGAATTTGGGACACATTGTTCAGAAGTTAATTTCTTTCTTTGAAAGGTCTATCGGGCTCATTTTGGTAATGTTGTTGCTTTGTTCATTTATTTTAAACATTTTGATATTATATTAGTGAGTCTTCCATTCAAGACCTTGAAAGGTGTAAAGGTATTTTAAACAATGGATAAGGACATTGGTAATGTCCAAACAATGGTACTGTTTGAATAAAAACAGGGCCTTATGCAGATTGATCAGATTCTTATCTTTATTCTATTAATTGCCTTCTCTACAAATGGATAAAATAGTAATCAAAATTACAGTATCATTTACTATGAGCTTATTTTCTGCCATACACTCATCCATGTATTAGATAAGCACCCTTCATTCTGTATTCACAGCAAGCTTTTAACAATTACAGTGATTAACTTTTGTTTGCTTTTCTGTAAGTTTTTGAAGACTGTCCTAGAGCTCATAAGAGTTCACCAAGATTTGATTAGAATTGGTTTATTAATGATATTTATTAGGCTCAAGCTTTTGGAATATTAGGACACCGGAAGCCATTGAGTATATCACCTGGAAATCTGTGCTTATACCAGTAGTATGTAGCAAGCAATTATTAAAATTAGTGATAATAATAATAACTAATATTTATTACAGACATCTCATTTTCCCAATTGAATCTATTACTCATTTAATTTTGAATTAAATGATTATAAAGGATTAGTCAAAAGGCTAATGAAGAAAGCAAAATTAATTCAAATCTCACTTTAAAACCTCACTTTTAAAGTGTTGTAATGTTTAACTTTATGTGTAAATTGGCTAGGCCTTAGTACTCAGATATGTGGTCAGACATTGGTGTAAATGTACCTCTGAAATAATTTAGGTGACATTACATTTAAATCAGTAGATTTTGAGTAAATCAGATTATTCTCCATAACATAGATGAGACTTATCCAATCAGTTGAGGGTTTAAAAGAAAAAGGGACTGATTTCTTTCAAGGAAGAGGGAATTCTGTCAGCAGACTGTCTTTAAACCCAAGCTGCAAGCTCTGTTCTTTTTGAGGTCTCCAGCCTGCTAGCCAGCCCTGTAAATTTTGGATTTGCACACCTCTACAATCATCACAGACATGTGAACCCATTACTTAAAATAAATTTCTATTCCTCTCTCTCTTGCACACACACTCTATAAATAATTGTATATATGAATATATGTGAGATAGAAATATATACACACACATACAGATACACAGGTGTACACATGCCCTATTGATTTTTCTCTGGATAGCCTTAATGCAAATATGTAACACAAATCTGTAATGGCTAAAAAGTATTATTGAGACCCTCTTTGGGGAAATGGGCACAGTGTCATCATATTTTTATGTCTTAGGACACTTGCTTGTGCATATAAGTGGATTTTAAGAAGAGAGAATGCTTGTAAAAGTCTCCAGCATACATATCTCCCAGATGTGACTATTAATGTTCTGATGACATCAACCATATATGGACGATGTTTCTAATTAAGTATAAATTTTATGTGAAATTCATCTAATTTTAACTATTTATCCAGTGTTTTCACAGGTTTGGATATGTCTTACCTAGCTTGGAATTAGTTATACAGGAAAAATTTGAATACGGATTAAACAGAAACTGGGTATGCAGGTTTTATGACTAAATCTTCTGATCTAACAACATTATTTAAAATTTCAATTCAAGGACACTTGTTCTTTGGAGAAATATTTTATCCACAATTGCATTAAATAGCATGCTAGTTAAAGTCAGATGTTTCTTTCATTTTGTTTCCAGGTTTTAGTCTGGTGTCAATATTGATCACAATATCACATAGGAGTAAGCATATGTCATACTTTTTGAACCAGAGAGCTTAGCTCTGAAATGTGTGTTTCAAAGAGGATTTCAGTCTACAAAGAGAATTTAACCATTTAGAGGTTGTTATATAAATGTGCCATTTCCTTCTTCAGGGGATCTTCCCAGCCCAGGGATCGAACCCAGTTCTCCTGCATTGGAGGCAGACGCTTTAACCTCTGAGCCACCAGGGAAGCCCCTATATAAATGTAGATACAGTAAACTGTGCATTTCTCAGAGCATCCTGCCACACACTTACCTAGAAATGAATAAGACTACAAAATTCTATACAAGTACTTAACTTCAGTATAGAGAAGATTACCATCACATTTTTCTGTAAAGCAGCTTATTAAATCAATTGTATAATGATTTAATGTTTAATCTAAAACTCCTTTGCACCAATGATAATATTTGCATTAATACATTTTTGTCAACCACTTAGTAGCCTATACAAGCTTAATCATATGATTGAAAAGGGGATTTACAACTCCTGAAGTTTAGGGCAATTGAAATTGAAAAAAAAAAACTTATTTCTTCCTAATCTATTTCTTACGTAAGTACTCTTGGTCTGTTCTGGCTGCTATAACAAAATAGAACAGGTTGTATGGTTTTAAGCAACATAAACTTATTTCTAACAGTTTGAAGGCTAGGAATTCAAGGTCAGGTTGTCTTCATGACTGGGTGAGGACACTTTTCTGGGTAGCATACTTCTTTGTAGTTGCCTCAGATGGTGGCAAGGGCTGGGGGTTCTGTGGTGCATCTTTTATGAGGGCACTAATCCCATACATGAAGGCTTAACCCTCATGACCTAAGCACTTCCAGAAGACCTTATTTCCTAATACCATCATATTAGACCTCAAGATTTCAACGTATAAATTTGGAGAGAACCCAAACACTCAGATGACAGCTGTGGGTATAACTCTCATGTCGGTATCAAGACCCATGCATCCGACAGTGAAGAGACCTAAACTCTCTCTGAAGTATGCTGTTGATCTACCCTGTGTTAGCATTATAAAATGGCACCACTGGAGAAAATCATAGAAAGGAACAGTCAAAGCGCTGATGGCCCGGTTTTCTTGCATCTTTGTCTGGTCTGTTTCCACTTATTTTGACTGGTAAATTACTGCTTCCTTCCTCCTTGAAGAGAGTACCTTCTTTCCCTCTTGCATTTGGGTTTGAAAATATATGTGCTTTACTGGAGAGACTGAAGCAAAAATACAGATTTGAAGGAGATTTCTCTGTGAAGGTTCCCATTTGCAACACTGTGTTCTAGTATTCCCTTGAGGACATTCTTAGGCTGCTGGGCTGTCCTGGGAGGAGAATGCAAGATGCATAGGGAAGAACAGAGTGGAGTGAACTTCCCAGTGCAGGTCAATCAAGCAGAGTAACTTCATTTGTCCCATGAAGTTTATTTTCCAGTTCCTCAAAAGGTCTTCTGTAGTAGGACCTCTTGTGCCTACGGTAGCTGTAGCCAAGTGGTTTATGCAGAAGTGCACAGCTTAACAGATCTTGAACCTAGCCAGACAATAAGAAAATAGTATTTATACACTCAAGCCAACATAAACAAATAGCGATGAAAGACTGATCTCTTTCACGCCTAAGAAGGAAATATAATCAGTTTTCATTGTTATGAAGTAACTGTTCAAAAAATAAATAAGAATAAGTGATATTTGGAAAAGCTAAACTGCAGGTAGAGATTTGATAGCTTTACAACTCCCTCCATCGTCTAATCACACATTATTTAGATGTGCTTTGTAGAATATGGGTTTGATCTTTAGCTAGGATTTCAATCAGTTTTTCAAAGAAATATGGCTTTTTATAATCTTTATGTAAACATAATTATCTCTTTTACTTACTGCGAGACCTTTCCCCTTCATGATGCATAAGGAAAGCAAACATTTAAACGTTTACCTAAGGCAATAATTGCTACCTGCAAAGTATCAACTCATTAATAAACTGTTTTATGTACTTGCCAAAATTACAGAGCAATTTCATATTGCCTAGGAAGGCTCTACACATGATTCTTCATAATCATGATCAACTGTCCACTAAAACAGAACTATTACATTCATATTTATTTTGACTTTTTTCTTGTTTTCTTGTTTAGCTAAAACTTCACCATGGTTTAGATTAGCCCTCAGGTTACATTTGCTGAAATGAAGCTTGTATGTCTATCTGTGTGGAAGTAAGTGATATAACTATTTTACTTAATTTGAAAATTAGTAATGTTATTTCTATTTCTATTTCTTTAGCAATTCTGACTATATGTTATATGGATAAAAATCAGTAGCTAACCAAAAGCAAATTCTGTGTAGCCAAAATATAACTCTATTCCACAAATTTGTATTGAATACCTACTGTCTTCCAGGCGTTGTTTTAAATCAGCAATGAATAGAACAATCTTTCTTTTCCTGGAAATTACATTCTGGTGAAAATGTTCTACAATTGGATGTAATTGTTTTATGAGTGATTGATTAATTATTCCATTCATTCATTAAACAAAGACTCATTTAACACATATAGTAACATATTAGATCCTTTTTGACACTGGAATACAGCATGAAAAGAGAGGATACATGTGCATGTGGAGTACATTGATATAAGATTTGGAAAACTGATGGCAATAAGTGAAATATACATAAGACAGCTTGGGCTGTGATCAGTGTTATAGCTGGTTTTAGGGAAAAGAGAAGAAAAGCCACCAGAAAGTCACATCTAAGAGGCTGTTTTTCTAAAGCAGTGCCATTTGTGCTAATAACTGACAGATGAGAATGAGTAAGGCATGCAGAAACTTGGGAGAATATTTCAGCAAATTCCAAGTAAAAGACAAACAGACTATAAATCTATGCAGTGATGATTCAACACAATAGCAATCAAGAGAGTGAAAATTAAGTAACAATTAGATGTGATTTTACCGATTACATTGGCACATGTCTTGATGTCTAAAAATATCTAGACAAATGAGAACTCTTATACACAGTTTATGAAAGTTACAGTAGAGTGGAGATTAGTTAAGAACTGTTTACCAAAGATAAAGATTCTATGTCTCATGATGAAGCAGTTTCCCTTCTATAAATGCTGGAGAACTGTTTGTGCATTTGCATTGTTGCTTGCAGTTACACTGGATTCAATTGCTAAAGAATCACAAGACCCAGAATTACAATGCTCACAAGGCTATAGTTCATTGCAGGAAAAGGAATAGCACTACAGTAAGAATACACATTGCAATCTGTTTAAGCCATGCAAATATTAGTAATGCACCACAGAGAAAGAGAAGTAAAAGGTGATGGTGGAATGTATAGCAATGAATCCAGAGTAATGCCCAGGGCAAGATCATCCTGAATCCTGACCACAGTGGTAAGAAATACATTTTTTTTTTTTTTTATCCTGAAGATAACATAGAACAATTTTATACGTTAACTAGAGCCCATTAATGATTAGATTTGTATGGTGCCAGAGAGAGGGATACTCCAAGAAGAAACAGATAATACTGTCCTGTCTACTTTCCTTTTGGGAATAATACTACATACGCCCTTCATGAGTAGAGACAAGCAAGTCACTTTCCTTAATGGTTAATAGCCATTTTTGTTTGTTTGTTTGTTTAGAGCATAGTGGTACTCATATTTGCATTTTGAAGAATATTCTAAGAGCATGAGCAGGCTGTCACTTCAGGTCATGTCTGACTCTTGGTGACCTATGTACTGAAGCTTGCCAGACTCCTTTGTCCGTGGGATTCTCCTGGCAAGAATACTGGAGTGGATTGTAATGCCCTCCTCCAGGGGATCTTCCTGATCCAGGAATCCAACCCAAGTCTCTTTGCCTCCTGCATTGGCAGGCGGGTTCTTTACCACTAGTGCTACCTGAGCAACCCATTCTAAGAGTATGTAACACAAAATCCACAATATACACATAAGTAACTGAAACTCGGGTATTTAGGAAATTTGTCCTCAGGTGTCAAAGATTTGCAATCAGAAAGCTTCAGTTTAGTGATTACATAAGAGGGAAAAAAACTGGAATTCATGGGTAGACTTACTGACAAAGGGTACAGAGACTGGGTGCATAGGGTGACCATGGAAGTGTTTGAGCCTTACCAGTGGCATATTCCCCCTTTCCATTTAGGTGGATGGATCTGAAATAACATTTTAGAGATTGAGAAGTAATAAATTCTGATTATCAATGGCTACATCTGGCTGGCCAGTAAGGCCTATCTTTCCAGGGCTATTCTGGGGCTCAATGTCAGTAAAGGATATGAAGAAAAAGAGCAGTATTTGCCCGTTGCTTTATAGCTTTTCTGTGTGAGTGTTATATAGCTCTACCAATTAAATTAGTGAAGGGTTTTCCTTTTTCTTTTCTTTTGCTTTCATTTGTTGTTTTATTTTGATGTTTGGTTGTGATATTTGGCATTGCAAAAAATACCCTATGTAACTATGAGAGAAGAAACACAGAATTTCAGACACAAGGTTAGGTTTCTGATTATATGTAAGAATTGAGAGAATGAAGAGCAATGTTTATTAGTATTAACACAGTCATCATCTTGAATAACCCCATCTGTGGAAGTTCATGTAAAATTGGTGAAACCCCATTTTATATACTGTAGGAAAACTGTTATCCCTTTTGTTCTTTCTGGAATCTTGATGACATTGGGAGGGTTGGTTGTATTTTTTCTGGTCACCACTGGCTCTGAGTGCCTGCTTCCTTTCTTCTGTGCTGGTCTCCACTAGACAAAGACTTAAATCTATTTGTTTCTGAATGTCCTTCTGTATTGTTCACGGATCCTCTCCTTTTCCTGATATCTTCCCCTCACCCCTTTCCTTTTTGCTTCAGTCCTTATTTTAGAAAGGGTAATTGAGATCTGTCATCTGGAAATTTCTCTTGTTTAGAGAGCACTGGAATTTGTGTCAAGAATCCAGTCCTATATTTATCAGGTAGAGGAGAATATTCAGTAATATGCCATCAAAAATAAAACCAACCACCTCAATGAAGCATCAAACTATACAGTCTTGAACTGAATTCCCTGGAAAGAATTGTCAATGTTTATCGACCTTATAGATGAAATGTCAGATTGATGGTGCTTACTGGAGCTATAGTACCCAGGCAGAAATGGAAGGACTGTGAAGAGGAGTGGATAGGATACAGCCGGAAGCAGAGATCCATCAAGAGTTGCAGGTTCCTTGAGAGGCCTGGACTATGAAGAGGAATAATCTCCTCTTATGATGTCTGATCATACTGTTCATGAGTTCTCAAGGCAAGGATACTGAAGTGGTTTGCCATTCTCTTCTCCAGTGGGCCACGTATTGTCAGAACTATCCACCATGATCCATTTGTTTTGGGTGGCCCTACGTGGCATGGCTCATAGTTTCATTGAGTTAGACAAGGCTGTGTTCCATATGATCGATTTGATTATTTTTCTGTGATTGTGGTTTTCATTCTGTCTGCCCTCGGATGGATAAGGATAATGGGCTTATGGAAGCTTCCTGATGGGAGAGACTGACCGAAGGGGAAACTGACTCATTGGAAAGGACCATGATGCTGAAAACAATTGAAGGCAGGAGGAGAAGGGGACAACAGCGGATGAGATGGTTGGATGGCATCATTGACTCGATGGACCTGAGTTTTAGTAAGCTCTGGGAGTTGGTGAAGGATACGGAAACCCGGTGTGCTGCAGTCCATGGGGTCACAAAGTGTCGGCCACGACTGAGCATCTGAACTGAACTGAGTGATGTTTGGGATTCAGTGTAGAAAGATTAATAGTAGTTTATGGATAGGGCAGATAGAAATAAGCCTCTTAGTTTATATTTGATTGCAGGCTTTATATTTGATTTATCACACATGTGAATTTGAGTTTAGAAAGGAGGGTTTAAACCTTTGGACCAAAAGCACCCTAAGTAGTGAATGCAATTGATAAAAGAGACAGAGAAGTTTGTAAAAATAGGTTACTGAAAGATAAAAATTTGACTTCTAGAAGTAAAAAACAAAACAAAACTCAAGAGAAGAGCTATAAGACAAAACTGAGGAAATTTCCCAGAATATAAAAGGAAGAACATTTTTAAATAAATATCAAAAGTCATGACATATTCAGCTAGGAAATCTAACACTACTAATAGACATTCTAGAGAACAGAGAAATGTATAGTTGAAATAAATAATAGTGCTCTCCCCCAACCCCACAGGCATCTTTTGGTCACCAGATGTTTAAATGAAGTGAAATAAAATAAATATTCTCTTTAGTTGATAAACCTATTATTTAAATGTAATGTAACCTCATATTTCTCTACAAAGTTTATCTATAAAATGACTGATTTACATATTTTATTTCCCTGCTTGACTTATGGGTATTGAGTTTGAAAAGTCAGGTTTAGTTTAGTTTATCCACATTGTTGGTTTCAGATAAATTTGATGTCAGTTCTAACAGCTCTTAATTTACCACTTTAAACTTAATTTACCAGTTTAACTTGGTTTTTCTCAGAAACATATCCTTGATTGTATCAAATGCAATTCCAGATCATATTGTTATGATCTGCATCCATTTTCATTCCTTAAGCTATCCCTCCAACAAATCATATAATTGTGCATATTATTATTAATATGTACCATAATACATATTCTTAGAATAAACTTTACTTGAAACTCATATATTTTCATTTTATAATGGTAGATAATTTTGCAGATATTTATAATTATTTTCTTTTTATATTCATAAATGAATTTAGATTCTGCATTATTTTCGGTTACCTATTAAACTAAATATCTGTGCATATATGTCTAAATATACCGTATTTGTATGTATATCTATAACCATAAGCATGTTTTAAAGATAATAAAATAATAGACTTCTTATTATCTCCCAACAATGTACAAAAAGAAATTTTATTAGGCTTTAGCCCCTTCTCCCTTTATACTACCTTTGTGTTGTATTGTTAGTCTCAAATTTGAACATATTTTACATCTATTCTTGAGATATATATCTTGATTCTTCTTTTTCCTGTGCAGTTCCTTTAATATAGTCAATTTAATGAGGGTTATAAGGCAAAATATTCAAAATGTAGATTCAGAAAATATTTTTTCTTCGACTTAACATGAGTTTTTACTTTAAAAGGCTACTCAGAACATTATATTATCACAACCTTTCCTTCACAAACATGGGCATACTGCTTTATTTTCTTTCAGATTTTATGCTCCAGAATGCAAGTATGATAACTTGGATTTACACTGTTGAGTAGTTGTCTGATTTTCTTTGACTTCCAAGGTACACTCACATATCACAGCTTTTCTATACATTGGCATTTACTTATTTCTTTGTTTTTATTAGAGCTGCAGATGTGTATAAGAGACAGCCTTTTCCTGATATCTTCCCCTCACCCCTTTCCTTTTTGCTTCAGTCCTTATTTTAGAAAGGGTAATTGAGATCTGTCATCTGGAAATTTCTCTTGTTTAGAGAGCACTGGAATTTGTGTCAAGAATCCAGTCCTATATTTATCAGGTAGAGGAGAATATTCAGTAATATGCCATCAAAAATAAAACCAACCACCTCAATGAAGCATCAAACTATACAGTCTTGAACTGAATTCCCTGGAAAGAATTGTCAATGTTTATCGACCTTATAGATGAAATGTCAGATTGATGGTGCTTACTGGAGCTATAGTACCCAGGCAGAAATGGAAGGACTGTGAAGAGGAGTGGATAGGATACAGCCGGAAGCAGAGATCCATCAAGAGTTGCAGGTTCCTTGAGAGGCCTGGACTATGAAGAGGAATAATCTCCTCTTATGATGTCTGATCATACTGTTCATGAACAGCACATAAGCTGTCTCTTATACACATCTAGATGTGTATAAGAGACAGTTGTATCTATCCTCCTAGTTCCTCATATTTTTTCAGGATTTGTTTCAGTATCTTTTAAAATTTGTCTCTAGTTTTGTTGTTGTTGCTATTGTGATAATATAATACAAAAATTACAGTTTTAACCTCTAAGGATTCTTTCTGGTATCTATTGCAATTTTCCAACAATTAAATAGCCTTTAAAATTTCATTGATAGATTTTTTAACATTCTTTTATTACTCTATAATTTTCTATAGCAGTTGTTTTGAGGACTTGGGCATATTTGTTTTGAATATAGCTTTGTGATTCTTTTCTTTTTATTTAGAGTTGTTTTATAGGGAGCCAAAGTGATTACATATGAATTATCTTTCTTTCCTTTGACAACGGACCACCTACAAAACCTGTTTTGCATTAATTTTGTCATCTGTATAGTAGAAAATCTGCTTCAAGTCTTTGTCTTTTGCTGTAACCTGGGTTAGTTTTTGGAAGAAGGGATTGGATTATCTAGTCATATACTTTCCAAAATCATGCTTTTCTTTTTTAATTAACATTTTAAATATGATTTAAGCATAATTTATGTTTCACATGATTTTCTTGGCATAATTTCTTGCCAGTACAACAAAAACCTTCCTATATACTTGTAACTCTGTCTACATCTTTTCATATGCATCCATATTTATGTGTGTAAATGAAAAAGAGAGACAAACTTCAATTCATAAACTTTGGCACTTAAAATATTCATTTAATTAATCAACATTTTTGAAGATGAACACATTTATCAATAACTAAAGTGCTTAAAGCAATTCCTGGTCAATACTAACCGTGGAATACATTATTATTAATTATTTCTAATATTAAACCTACAGAGTTTTTTTTTTTCTTTTTTAATCTGTCTGTCTTTGTGTTGTCTCTGCATACTCAAACTCCTAGGCAGAGCTCTTTGTTTCATAGTAGAAGCCAAATAATTCAATGATTTTGGAAATCTTCCACATTTTATTCAGTATGAGAGAAGAAGCCACAGCAAGGAGATTACATTCATTGTGATTTTCAGCCTTCTAGAGACATCATCATTTATATAGACAAAGTTGTAACTAGATAATGAGGGGCACGAGATTTCACTTTTATTCTGGCACAACCTAATTTTGGCTGCTTTAATATGTCAATCCAATAAACAGAGACCCTCTTCTCAAACCAGTTTTGGGGGGCATGCTGCCTCTCTTACTCCTATTTGCCTCTTCTTATCAGGTCATCCTTTACTCCTGTAAGCCTGTCTACCCATTAGATAATGTTTCAGTTTTCTGATGTCTACAGGTTTCAACAAAGTTTGTCTATTGGTTTCAGTGACCCTCCCAGAAATTTAACATATGTTGATGAGTCTGAATGTGTGTTCATGCATGAAAGAGAGAGAGAGGCAAAAAGTGACAGAGACAGAGATGGGAGAGAAGGACAAAAGAGAAAGTTATAAAAATAATTTTCTCTTTCTCCCTTTTCCTTTAATTTTTCAAGTATGAAATTTATGACTATTGATTAACATACTCTGTTTGGTTTTTCCAACCAAAATATTCCCTAATCAAATTCTACCAAATTTGACATATTTGGCAGAGGACCACTTCTCTAGTTTTCAGTAATGATTAGAAAATTCCTTTTACATTCCCTTCTATAGGAAGAAAGAAGTTCTATTTGAATTGATATTAGAATGATATTCATATAAAAAGTATATAATCCAGTTTCTTATTTTTTAATGAGGAGGAAAGAATCAAAACTCTGAAAGCATACAATGTGTTTTAAAAAATTAATGTATCTGATAAAGAACTTTTGTGTTTATCATCTAATTGTGAAATAACTTGTGCCTCTATTATCAGATTCCTAGAAGCAGTTATTAACTAGTACAATTTTCTTATTGTCCCTCTTGATTAAAATATTAAATGGGCAAAATTTATCAGTATTTCATTTTCTTTGCCTGATATCCACAGATTTGTATTCTCTTTGAAGTATCAAATCTGTAAAGTTCTTAATGACTACATTCTCATTTATTTATTCATTCAATCCATTCAGCAAATATTTATTTTGCACCTATTTTGTACCAGGAACTTTCTTAGGTGCTGCAAATATAGCTAAGAAATAAATCAATGTCCTTGTGGAGTTGACATTTAACTGGGGCAAACAGAGCATAAACAATTCAATGTATAATATATTAGCAGTAATAAGTGCTTTGAATAAAGAATAGAGCTGCTTAATGGTATGAAACAGTGGGTGTGGACTGCGGTACTATTTCAGATAGGAATGAATTCAGACTGGATGAATTAATGAAAGATTCAAATATATTAGGGAAAAAAATTGAAAGCATAGGGAAAAAATTGTAAAAGCTATGAATTGGAAATATCATTAACATATTAGAGAGAGAAAGGAGACCATTGATTGAGGCCCAGGAAGTGAAGGGAGGAGGGGTAAGTCACAGAAGTGACCCCGAGTGAACTGGGGACTTGTGGGAGGGTTTTTGCCAGAACAGGGATATAACTTACTACATCTTCATTTCAGAATGACCACTGCAATGCTGAAAATAGCCATGCCATTACCTTAGCTTGAAAAAAATAAATGGATAATTGAGAAAAGTGTAACTCTAAAAGAATACATTAACCAGTAACTTGTCAAAATCATGCAACATTTGCTCTGTATCAAGTATGTTCAACAGAAAACTAGGAATACTAATCACCTTCCACCATTCCATTTAGTTACTGTCAGAAAATAAATTATTAATTGACTTTAGTGTGTGTGTGTGTGTGTGTGCCCAATTGCTTCTTTGTGTCTGACTATTTGTGATTCCATGGACTGTAGCCCACTAGACTCCTCTGTCCATGGAATCCTCTAGGCAGGAATTCTGAAGTAGGTTGCCATTTCCTACTCCAGGAGTCTTCCTGACCCAGGGATTGAACCTGTGTCTCCTGTGCCTCCTGAATTGGCAGGCTGATTCTTTACCACTGCATGATCTATGAATAATGTATTAAAGATACAAGCAACTATAATCAACTATAAGTAGAATATTTTTGAAAAGTTTGTGCGATATACATTTACCAGTATGTTTCTAAATTATTATAGAATAATAGACATAACAAAAGCATCTTCAAACTCTCAAAAATATTTATTAACACATTATCTATTTTAGAGGAGCACTTTCATGAATGCTTTCTAATATATTTTCTGGTCTGATTTTCTTCCTTTCCTAAATTAAAACAAAAAATCTCTCTATATTAAATCTGTTTTTATGGCTTTACTTTGAAGCTCTCCCAAATTATTTTAATTGCACTTGAGTGAAAATAAATAGGCACATAACTTAGACACCAGCTTTCCTGGCGACTTAGATGGGTAAAGAATCTCCCTGTAATGCAGAAGACTCCAGTTCTAAGCCCTGGGTTGGGAAGATCTCCTGGAAAAGGGCATGGCAATGCACTCAGTATTCTTGCCTGGAGAAGCCTCGTGGGTAGAGAAGCCTGGTGGGCTACAGTCCATGGGGTCACAAAGAGTTGGGCACAACTGAGTGACTCACACACACACGAGTCCATCAGCTATGCTTTATCAAACACAAGCATTGCAGAGAGCACAATCTCCGTCTTCAATGTACTAGAGTTTGGTAGAAAAGAAAACACATACTAAAGAGTTGCCACGACAGTATATATGCAGTAAAAAATCTAAGAGAGATGACCTTTTATTGAGATGGTCCTTATTTTAAAATATAAATATATTTTTGAGCTGCCTAATAACATTCTCTTTATTTTTTCTAAAGTAATATTTATTCAGAAAGAATATATATATTTGTACATATCTTTATACATTCACACATGTATATATCATCAAATTGTGAATATTTAAAAAGGCACCCTTAGCATAGACATATCTGTTAATATAATTATAGGAAATGTTTGTTTTATTGGCATAATTGCAGGTTGCTTTGCTACGAGTGTCCATTATAGAAGGCAACTGAGCTCACACGTGGAAGACAGAAAATTATTTCAATGAATTTCTATCTGAATATTGAGAGATACTGCTCATCAGTGGGATAAAAACTTAGAGAAAATTCCCAGTAGGGGGTTGTTTAATAAATAAAATGTAGAAAGGCCTAAGAAACTAACCTTCTATAACAAGTTGAATTCCTTGGATATTATTTGTTCTAAATCACACATGCAAAGAAAATGATTATCAATATATACAACTAACTAAATCTGTGAAATAGATGAGGAAACAGTGTAAACCGACTCAGACCTTATTTTTTGGGCTCCAAATCACTGCAGATGGTGATTGCAGCCGTGAAATTAAAAGACACTTACTCCTTGAAAGGAAGGTTATGACCAACCTAGATAGCATATTAAAAGCAGAGACATTACTTTGCAACAAAGGTCCGTCTAGTCAAGGCTATGGTTTTTCCAGTAGTCATGTATGAATGTGAGAGTTGGACTGTGAAGAATGTTGAGTGCCAAAGAATTGATGCTTTTGAACTGTGGTGTTGGAGAAGATTCTTGAGAGTCCCTTGAACTGCAAGGAGATCCAACCAGTCCATCCTAAAGGAGATCAGTCCTGGGCATACATTGGAAGGACTGATGTTGAGGCTGAAACGCCAATATTTTGGCCACCTCATGCAAAGAGTTGACTCATTGGAAAAGACCCTGATACTGGGAGGGATTGGGGGCAGAAGGAGAAGGGGACGACATAGGATGAGATGGCTAGATGACATCACTGAATCGATGCACATGAGTTTGGGTGAACTCCGGGAGTTGGTGATGGACAGGGAGGCCTGGCGTGTTGCGATTCATGGGGTCACAAAGAGTCAGACACGACTGAGTGACTGACTGAATTTAAATATGTGAAGTTTTGTGGTATTTCCAATTTATATTCTTTGGGTCTTGTACTCATTAAAAAGTGAATTGTTTTTAAATATTTCCTTGGTTGATTATTATTTATTTTATTTTGTTTTTCTTTTTTTTAAGAATATATGAGCCCCAGCTACTGCAGAATCTACAATGTTTGGTATATATATTCATTTGTTTTTATTTACTGCTATTCCAATGAACAGGAACAGGCCATATTATTTTAATGAAAAAAATTTAAGAGTAAAAGGAATCTCTTTTATATGGAAGAATGTGATCACACTTTAGAGGTGCGTCTTTCTGTGCCTGTGTGTGCATGTGTTATTTTGAAAGGCACATATATCTGTGTACTTTTATTATTTGCTGAAAGAGAAAATCCTGTTTATTTTTAATAATTTACCTTTTATTAAGATGTCTTTTTAAGACAGCATCAGTTCAGTTCATTTCAGTCACTCAGTCGTGTCCAACTCTTTGCAACCCCATGAATCGCAGCACGCCAGGCCTCCCTGTCCATCACCAACTCCCAGAGTTCACTCAGACTCACGTCCATCGAGTCAGTGATGCCATCCAGCCATCTCATCCTCGGTTGTCCCCTTCTCCTCCTGCCCCCAATCCCTCCCAGCATCACAGTCTTTTCCAATGAGTCAACTCTTCGCATGAGGTGGCCAAAGTACTGGAGTTTCAGCTCTAGCATCATTCCCTCCAAAGAAATCCCAGGGCTGATCTCCTTCAGAATGGACTGGTTGGATCACCTTGCAGTCCAAGGGACTCTCAAGAGTCTTCTCCAACACCACAGTTCAAAAGCATCAATTCTTCGGCGATCAGCCTTCTTCACAGTCCAACTCTCACATCCATACATGACCACAGGAAAAACCATAGCCTTGACTAGACGGACCTTAGTCGGCAAAGTAATGTCTCTGCTTTTGAAAATGCTATCTAGGTTGGACATAACTTTTCTTCCAAGGAGTACTGTCTCTTATACACATCTAGTCAGGAAGATCCCCTGGAGAAGGGATAGGCTACCCACTAATGTAATGGATTTAGTGTATTTCAATATTAAAAGGTTACAAAAGCCACTGTTTCCTAAAATGTAATAAAATCAGATATATTTATTTTACTTAAGTACAAAATTAAGGGATAAATCAGAAGAACACTATTCCCAAACTGCTGGAGTGTTAGCTGCAGGTGAACAGGACCAAGCACCTTGGCCACAGTAGAAGTAATACCCACTAGGCACATGTGGAGATCTTGGGGGGAAAGAAGCTGTTTACCAAACAAGGCTAAAAACAAGGACCTATAATAGCTGGGTCATATATTTGGATATCTATTAGTCTCTCTTTGGTGCTAAGCATTTGACCCATTGCCCAACAAAGACTGTTGAATTTAAATTTATAATTACCTAAAATCTTAGGAGGAAAGTTATGACCAACCTAGATAGCATATTGAAAAGCAGAGACATTATTTTGTCAACAGAGGTCCGTCTAGTCAAGGCTATGGTTTTTCCAGTAGTCATGTATGGATGTGAGAATTGNCTTCACTTTCTGCCATAAGGGTGGTGTCATCTGCATATCTGAGGTTATTGATATTTCTCCCGGCAATCTTGATTCCAGCTTGTGTTTCTTCCAGTCCAGCGTTTCTCATGATGTACTCTGCATATAAGTTAAATAAGCCTTGACGGACTCCTTTTCCTATTTGGAACCAGTCTGTTGTTCCATGTCCAGTTCTAACTGTTGCTTCCTGACCTGCATACAGATTTCTCAAGAGGCAAGTTAGGTGGTCTGGTATTCCCATCTTTTTCAGAATTTTCCACATTTTATTGTGATCCACACAGTCAAAGGCTTTGGCATAGTCAATAAAGCAGAAGTAGATGTTTTTCTGGAGCTCTCTTGCTTTTTCCATGATCCAGTGGATGTTGGTGATTTGATCTCTGGTTCCTCTGTCTTTTCTAAAGCCAGCTTGAACATCAGGGAGTTCACAGTTCAGGCTTCTCTGCCCAGCACTAACTCCCAAAAACTTGCTCAAATTCATGCCCGAGTTGGTGATGCCATCCGACTATCTCATCCACTGCCATCCCCTTCTCCTCCTGCCTTCAGTTTTTTCCAGCATCAAGCAAGGTCTTTTCCAGTGAGTTGGTTCTTCACATCAGGTGGGCAACCTATTTTAGCTTCAGCTTCAGCATCAGTCCTTCCAATTTAGATTCAGGACTGATTTCTTTTAAGACTGACTGGTTTGATCACCTTGTAGTACAAGGGACTCTCAAGAGTCTTCTCCAACATCACAGTTAAAAAGCATCAATTCTTTGGCCCTTAGCCTTTATGGTCTGACTCTCACATCCATACATGATTACTGGAAAAACCATAGCTTTGAATATGTGGACCTTTGATGGCAAAGTAATGTCTCTGCTTCTCAGTTTGTAGGTTTGTCAAACCTAGACAATACCCTGTCTAGGTTTGTCATAGCTTTCCTTCCAAGAAGCAAGCATTTTTTAATTTCATGGCTGCAGTCAAAATCTGCAGTGATTTTGGAGCCCAGGAAAATAAAATCTGTCAGTTTTTCAATTGTTTCCCCATCTATCTGTCATGAAGTAAAAATTTGATTGTTCCTTGGAAGAAAAGCTATGGCCAACCTAGACAGCATATTAAAAAGCAGAGACATTACTTTACCAACAAATGTCCATCTAGTCAAAGCTATGGTTTTTCCAGTAATCAAGTATGAGTGTGAAAATCAGACTATAAAGAAAGTTAAGTGCTGAAGAATTGATGCTTTTGAACTGTGGTGTTGCAGAAGATTCTTGAGAGTCCCTTGGGCTGCAAGAAGATTAAATCAGTCAATCCTAAATGAAGTCAGTCCTGAATATTCATTGGATGAACTGATGCTGCAGCTGAAACTCCCATATTTTGGCCACCTTATGCAAAGAAATGACTCATTGGAAAAGACCTTGATGCTGGGAAAGATTGAAGGCAGGAGGAGAAAGGACAACAGAGGATTTGATGGTTGGATGACATCACCGACTCTATGGACATAAGTTTGAGCAAGCTTCAGGAGTTGCGATGGACAGAGAAACCTGATATGCTGCTGTCCTTGGGGTCGCAAAGAGTCAGACATGACTGAGCCACTGAACTGAACTGATATGACCGGATCCCAAGATCTTAGTTTTTGAATGTTGAGTTTTAAGTTGGCTTTTTCACTCTCTTTCATCACTCTTCAGTTTCATCAAGAGGCTCTTTAGTTCTTTGCTTTCTGCTGTAAGGGTGATGTCATCTCGCATATCTGAGGTTATGGGTATTTCTCCCAGGAATCTTGATTCCGACTTGTGCTTCATCCAAGCTTGTGCTTGGATGCTTCATCTGGCTTGTGCTTAAAACTCAACATTCAAAAAACTAAGATCTTGGGATCCAGTCCTATCAGTTCAGTTCAGTGGCTCAGTTGTGTCTGACTCTTTGCAACCCCAAGGACTGCAGCACACCAGGGTTCTCTGTCCATTGCAACTCCCAAAACTTGCTCAAACTCATGTCCACAGAGTTGGTGATGCCATCCAACCATCTCATCTCAGTCGTCCTTTCCCCTCCAGCATTTTGCATGATGTATTCTGCATGCAAGTTAAGTAATCACGGTGACAATATGAAGCCTTGACACACTCCTTTTCCAATTTGGTCTCTGTTAAGTTCCTGCAGTGATTTCTGATCTAATACATTGAGGTTGGTATAACAGGTTTATTTCACCCAATATGTGAGATACAGGCCAAAGAGTTTAACTCTTTAAGGTGCTAGTAATAAATACTAGTTTATCCAAACTGTCTTCCACTCAGAGATCTCCTTAAAAGTTTAGTATTAGAGAACCATGTTAAGTTTGAATTTAGATGGTAGACCAAGTTTTTATTGATAGATTTAAGTAATTACTTAATGGGAGAATTTTGATCATACTTAAAAAAAAAAAGAAAAAAAAATGATGCAATTTACCCACAAAGATGAATGGATAAAAATAATTGGAAAGGCTAACATTTAATTCAATAAAATCCTATAAATCTTTTAAAAATCAAAAATACACCTTATATTTTGTTAACATAGGCAATCTATTTTTTAAAATAGAAATTGAAATCTTAATTGCCCATCTTGGGGCTAAAAAAGGGAATTAAATTGGGCAGGACACAAAAACGGCATCAATTGTATTTGGAGTCACTTTTTTAAACTTTGTGTCTATACAGTGTCTCTACAACACATGCTTTTATTCATACTTTGTTGAACTGGTAATGATCTACAACAGATCAAATGTTTACATGTAATATAGAAAGCAAAAAATCCATAAAGTGAGATTTTTCACTTGGAAATTAAAATGTGATGGACAAAATCTAGCTATAGCTTTTTTTCTCTATTCTCTGTAGAGCCCACATTCATATCTGATCCTTCCACAAGGAACAGGAAGGCTCTCTAGTCCCGAAGCACAGACTTCTGTCCTATACCTTAACACTCTACACAGTCATGTTTAATGCTATGCATAAAATAGATAAATAAGAGAGAGAAACTATCTAGTGTTGGTGTTGCATTTTTGGTTTCCTTAGAGTATCCTGAAACCATTTTTTTGTTGCACTGAAAATGATCTATCCAAAAAACTACCTACTTTCAAATGAGTTAATTTAAGTAACACTCTAAAAAAAAAAAAAGATTGTGATGATCAAAAAAAGTCTTTGAAACCGTAAACAGTTCCTATCTTTGGACTCCAATGTGTTTGATAGACTTGTTAAATCTTAGCTCTGGCACTTTACAGCTCTGTAACCTGGGAAAGCTTGATTTTCCTACCTGGGACTCCATTTCCTCACCTGTAAAATGGAGGTTATAATACAACTTCATAGGGGTACTGTGAGAATTAAATAGTTTGTACATATTTTAAACAGTCTGACTTAGAGCAAACATTAATATTGACTTCTATTAAAATATTTTCTTTTTTGCAGGCATGTCACATTCAATTTATCATCTTATCTTCACAATCATTTTGAGATATAGGGAGGCCATTGTGCCTATCTGTTTCTTCCAGTCCTCTCTCCCTCCCTGCTGCCTTTCATGCATCCTACTTTCCTCCTTGTTCCATTCTTTCTATTAGCATGTGAAGAGCAAGGCACCATGTTAAGCCCCAGGGCTACAAAGATAAATGTGACACTAAACCTATTTTAGAGTTCTCAAAATCTGGAAGGGAAGAAAGACACACTGTTTGAGAATATTGAAACAGAGTGCTCTACTGAATCATTTTAAGGTGATCTGTCTAGTCAGTGAGGAAGGAGGTGGTAGGGTTCAAGAGTCATAACTTTCAGCATCAGGGTCTGCAAACCTCAAATATAGGTTACTCAGCTTCTTTATTTGTTCATTGTATTTTCCTCTTGCCTCCCCCACCTTACTAACTGGAATAGCTGCACTACCTAGGTGAACAATAGCTGGTGAGGAGGTCCTATTAAATTAAATGTCATTTACAATTTTTAATATATTTGAGAAATATATTTTAGCAGATTGAAATTTGGTCCTAGACTATCTTCTAGACTTTGCAGTAAAGTGTGAATTGAATTCCATTTGCTTACAAAGATAACTTATTCCACTTTTTAAGATTCATCTTTCCGCACATCTTTTATGCAGTTCAACTGAAGGACAGAATGGAATGGAACAGATAATAAGCCAGCAGCACATAAGACTAACCTTTCTGAATACTACTACTAATAAAGTACATTTGCTCCCTTAGGTTCTGTTTCAACAGAAAAGACATGTATCCATCTCATCAAAAGGAATGTGAGAGGTCTCTAAACATCAAAATGAAAGATTCAGAAATTCATTATTATTATAGGGGAAAGAAAATAAATGTCTGGCTAATATATTTGTTGCAAAGGATTTATCACAAAACAAACAGGAAATATGGGTGCCAAAGTGGCATTAATGAATTTAAGGATTATCATAAGGGAAAAAGAGCAACAATTAATTGATGATATATTTGAGAACTTTTGACAGTTAATTCCTAATGCTGAATAGAAATTGGTCGAATGAGGTGGAAAAGAATAGCAAATGGGCCAGAGACAAAATAGTGAATTCCTTATGCAACAACATCCCCAACGGGGATTTGTGTAAATTTCAACTACATCCATATTTGATTAGTGTAGTAGATCATCATTTAAGACAAAGCTACAATTATCTATATAGTTCAGTTCAGTCGCTCAGTCGTGTCTCTTTGCGACCCCATGAATCGCTGCATGCCAGACCTCCCTGTTCATCACCATCTCTCGGAGTTCACTCAGACTCACGTCCATCAAGTCAGTGATGCCATCCAGCCATCTCATCCTCAGTCGTCCCCTTCTCCTCCTGCCCCCAATCCCTCCCAGCATCAGAGTCTTTTCCAATGAGTCAACTCTTCACATGAGGTGGCCAAAGTACTGGAGTTTCAGCTTTAGCATCATTCCTTCCACAGAAATCCCAGGGTTGATCTCCTTCAGAATGGACTGGTTGAATCTCCTTGCAGTCCAAAGGACTCTCAAGAGTCTTTTCCAGCACCACAGTTCAAAAGCATCAATTCTTCGGCGATCAGCCTTCTTCACAGTCCAACTCTCACATCCATACATGACCACAGAAAAAACCACAGCCTTGACTAGACGGACCTTATTCGGCAAAGTAATGTCTCTGCTTTTCAATATACTATCTAGGTTGGTCATAACTTTTCATCCAAGGAGTAAGTGCCTTTTAATTTCATGGCTGCAGTCACCATCTGCAGTGATTTTGGGGCCCAAAAAAATAAAGTCTGACACTGTTTCCACTGTTTCCCCATCTATTTCCCATGAAGTGATGGGACACATGCCATGATCTTCGTTTTCTGAATGTTGAGCTTTAAGCCAACTTTTTCACTCTCCTCTTTCACTTTCATCAAGAGGCTTTTTAGTTCCTCTTCACTTTCCGCCATAAGGGTGGTGTAATCTGCATATCTGAGGTTATTGATATTTCTTCCGGCCATCTTGATTCCAGCTTTTGTTTCTTCCAGTCCAACATTTCTCATGATGTACTCTGCATATAAGTTAAATAAGCAGGGTGACAATATACAGCCTTGACGTACTCTTTTTCCTATTTGGAACCAGTCTGTTGTTCCAAGCATTGCCTTTCTTTGGGATTGGAATGAAAACTGACCTTTTCCAGTCCTGTGGCCACTGCTGAGTTTTCCAAATTTGCTGGCATATTGAGTGCAGCACTTTCACAGCATCATCTTTCAGGATTTGAAACAGCTCAACTGGAATTCCATCACCTTTATATAAGAATTATTTAATTAGGAAGTAAATCTGTATCTTAAGAGTGGCAACCAGTTTGCTTAGACCTATCACATCTCTAGACTTTTATGATGGAGTGTATTAAGTTGAGTTAATTTGGCATTCTATAAATATGTTTAAGAATTAAGTCACACATTTTTAAATATTTCTAATAAGTTGAATTTTTCCTAATGTATCAAAGTACTAACATTATGAATAGTCTCAGTGCTTACTTGTGTCAAAACAAAATACAACACAAAAGGTGACTTAAAAATACCTATTTTAGTGGTCAATGTCATAGTTATTAATTCTCATGGGATGATTCTATGGAAGAGAAATTCCCTTCATTGAAGGTCAAATGACCACTAGAAATATTAAAGAAAACGGTAGGTCTCTCAGTCATTATTTTGCTGCCTCTTGATAACACTTGCCCTTCATGTTTCTTTTAGTGACTATGAGTGTGAATAATTTATAAATTTATAACCAAGAAAAATTCACAAGGAATGATAGTATCTCCTGAACTTAAATTAGAAAATAGCCAAGTTGATCGTGTTACTCTCCAGAAACAATTAATGCAGTGTTCTATGAAACCACTTTTCATTTGAGAATGTCTAAAATGGAAGGAAAATTGAAACAGATATGAAATCTTAAGTAATTCAATTTTATGTAAATTTATGTATGAAACAAAAAGCAGCACTGCAATGAAATCTTCTGGGCTTTAATTTGATTCAGGTCTGATACATATTTTGACCATCTTCTCTTCATGCACAAAGGGAAATACTCCAGATAGAACAAGTCATTGACTGCCTAATGTACATCAATCAAACTTGCTAACTTATGATGTTTCTCAAGGGTATTAGCTCTTTGGTACTCGTTAGAAATATAAATGGACATCGTGGTGTGGGTATACTGTGCAATGGAGCAGGGAGGCGTGATATTCCACGTGCCATATCCCTTCACTTCAAACAACTAATTGATGGTCTGCTATATATCTTGTTTCTCAAGGGTCAGAGATATTGTTAGGAATCCTCAGTGTTGCCAGTTTAAATTAAAAGAGATGGCAGACAGATTCATCTAGGGTGTTAAGCATAAAGGAAGGATAAAACTCTTGTCACTCTAGGAATTTCATGCTAAGGAATCTGCGTACAGGAAGCCAGAAGACTTAATTCACTCTCTTTGGTAAATTTTATTTATTAAAAATGTAACCCCTAAATAAAGAAAAAATATAGCTTATTCTGAGCAAATCATTTGGTATATTTATCTGTGAAGGCAATTTCATGAATCAACTTCTGATTAAACCACTGATAGTACAGTCAACAGAATATCATTTTTCTGAGCACAGTGTCACTAATTTGTAGAATGTTCTTCTCTCTTTTGCAAAGAAACATATATTATTTAGATTTGCTTGAATAATGAAATTTAGAGTTTGGAGCATATTTAGGTTATAAAAGAACCAATAAACTTAGGTAAGCTATCATTTATTAAATAAGGTAAAACCCATACTGAAGTCAAGTCTACCTTATTAGATAGAAATATAGTCTTGATAGTCAGAGGAAACAACTTTTGATTCAGCATAATTTAATCATCTCTTCCTGGATAAGAAATACTACTAAAAACGGGGATTTATATATATACATATATATATATACATGATGCCATTCAATGCTGAGCTACCAACTACAAAATTTGAGATGAACAGAATTCAACACAAAATTAATGGTATAAAACTCTCTTCCATGGGCTAGACTTTTGCTTAAATGCTGGAATTAATGACAAACATCGTCAAGCTTATGTTCTTATGGTAATGACAAGTAATGAATATAAATGTAAGTAAAACTTAGATATTAAGTTACCTATCTCCTGAGAAACCTCTATGCTGGTTGAGAAGCCACAGTTAAAATCTTACATGGAACTGACTGATTCCAAATTGGGAAAGGAGTAGACAAGGATTTATATCATCACCCTGCTTGTTTAACTTCAATGCAGAGTATATCATGTGAAATGCCAGACTGAACGAATTACAAGCTGGAATCAAAATAGCCAGGAGAAATATCAACAACCTCAGATATGAACATGATACCCCTTTAATGGCAGAAAGTGAAGAGGAATTAAAGAGCTTCTTGATAAAGGTAAAAGAGGAGAGTGAAAAAAATTGGCTTAAAACTCAACATTCAAAAAATGATCATAGCATCTGGTCCTTCACATCAAATAGAAAGGGAAAAAGTAGAGGCAATTACATATTTTATTTTATTGGGCTCTTGAATCACTGTGGATGATGACTGAAGCCATGAAAATAGAAGATACTTGCTCCTTGGAAGGAAAGCTATGACAAACCTAGACAGTATATTAAAAAGCAGAGACATCACTTTGCTGACAAAGGTCTGTATAGTCAAAGCTATGGTTTTCCCAGTAGTCATGTATGGATGTGAGAGTTAGACCATAAAGAAGGCTGAGCACCAAATAATTGATGCTTTCACATTTTCAAATTGCTGGAGAAGACTCTTGAGAGTCCCTTGGACTGTGAGGAGATCAAACCTGTCAATCCTAAATGAAATCAACCCTAAATATTTATTGGAAGGCCTGATGTTGAAGCTGAAGCTCCAATACTTTGTCCACCTAGTGGGAAGAGCTGACTCACTGGAAAAGATCCTGATGCTGGGAAAAAATGGAGGCAAAAGTAGAAGGAGGTAGAAGAGGATGAAATGGTTAGAGAGCATCACCGACTCAATGGACACAAATTTGAGCAAACTCAGGAGATAGTAGTGGACAGAGGAGGCTGGCATGCTGTGCTCCATGGGGTTTCAAGAGTTGGATACAACTTTGGCTACTGAACAATAACAACATCAGCTACAGATGATGTTAAACCATATGAATGAAATACAAAGTGCATTCACAGTAATGGAAGGAAGTCAGTTTTAATAGTGTTATCAGAAAGTCCTTAGGAGGGAACCATCTAAACCCAAATCTGAAAGATAATAGTGGATCAGCTCTACTAGGAACTTTGGAGGGGGCTTTCCAGAGTGGGCTTTCCCCACATCAAGGTCAGGAGTGGCGGCTCTGCTTCACTGGAGTAGCCATGAGGAGATACTCCATATACAAGGTCAGAAAAACACCAGCAAGACAGTAGGCACTTGAGTGGTGGCTGTGTGGTGCTGAAGTGGCTGTGAGGAGATACCCCGTGCCCAAGGGCAAAGGTGAAGCCCCTGCAAAATGGTAGGAGGGGCAAATCCACATTTAGAATCAAACCCCATTTCAGCCAGAGATGCTCAGATAAGCCTTGTATGCACCAGGACTCAAGAGAAAGGAGCAGTGACCCCACAAGAGACTGAACCAGACTTGCCTGGGAGTGTCCAGGAGTCTCCAGTGGAGGTGTGGATCAGTGGTGGCCTGCTGCAGGGTTGGAGGCATTGAGTGTAGCAGTACATGCATGGGATCTTTTGAAGGAGGTCACCATTAGATTCATTACCTCCACCATAGTTTGGCCCCAGGTAAATAGCAAGGAGGGAACACAGCTCCACCCATCAACAAAAAATTGGATAAAAGACTTACTGAGCATGGCCCTGCCTATCAGAACAAGACCCAGTTCCCCCCTCAGTTAGTCTCTCTCATCGGGAAGCTTCCATAAGCCTCTATCCTTCTCCAACACAGGGCAGACAGGCTGAAAAATACAATCACAGAAAACTAACCAATCTAATCACATGGACCTCAGCCTTGTTGGACTCAATGCAACTATGAGTCATGCTGTGTAGGACCACCCAAGACTGACCCATAATGGTGGAGAGTTCTGACAAAATGTGGTCCACTGGAGAAGGGAATGGCAAACCACTTCAGTATTCTTGCCTTGAATAGGATGAAAAGGCAAAAAGATGAGACACTGAAACATGAACTCCCCAGATCAGTAGGTGTCCAATATGCTACTGGAGATCACTGGAGAAATATCTCCAGAAAGAATGAAGAAACAGAACCAAAGCAAAAACAGCACTCAGTTGTGGATGTGACTGGTGGTGGAAGTAAGGTCTGATACGGTAAAGAGCAAAATTGCATAGGAACCTAGAATGTTAGGTCCATGAATCAAGTCAAATTGGAAGTGGTCAAACAAGAGATGGCAAGAGTGAATGTCAACATTTTAGGGATCAGCAAGCTAAAATGGACTGGAATGGGTGAATTTAACTCATATGATCATTATATCTATTACTGTGGGCAAGAATCACTTAGAAGAAATGGAGTAGCCATCATAGTCAACAAAAGAGTCCGAAATGCAGAGTACTTGGATCTAATCTCAAAAACGACAGAATGATCTCTGCTGGTTTCCAAGGCAAGCAATTCAATATCATGGTAATCCAAGTCTATGGCCTGACCAGTATTGCAGAAGCTGAAGCTGAATGGTTCTATGAAGACCTACAAGACTTTCTAGAATTAACACCCAAAAAAGATGTCCTTTTCATTATAGGGGATTGGAATGCAAATGTAGAAAGAAAAGAAACACCTGGAGAAACAGACAATTTTGACTTTGGAGTACAGAATGAAGCAGGGCAAAGGCTAATAAAGTTTTGCCAAGAGAACACACTGGTCATAGCAAACACCCTCTTCCAACAACTCAAGAGAAGACTATACACATGGCCATCACCAGTTGGTCAACTCTGAAATCAGATTGATTATATTCTTTGCAGCCAAAGATGGTGAAGCTCTATACAGTCAGCAAAAGCAAAACTGGGAACTGACTGTGGCTCAGATCATGAACTCCTTATTGGCAAATTCAGATTTAAATTGAAGAAAGTAGGGAAAGCCACTAGACCAATCAGGTATGACCTAAATCAAACCCCTCACAATTATACAGTGGAAGTGAGAAATAGATTTAAGGGACTAGATCTGATAGATAGAGTGATTGATGAAGTATGGATGGAGGTTCATGACATTGTACCAGAGACAGGGATCAAGACCATCCCTAAGAAAAAGAAATGCCAAAAAGCAAAATGGCTGTCTGAGGTCTTACAAATAGCTGTGAAAAGAAGAGAAGCCAAAAGCAAAGGAGAAAAGGAAAGATATACCCACCTGAATGCAGAGTTTCAGAGACTAGCAAGGGAGAGATAAAAAAGCTTTCCTCAGTGATCAATGCAAAGAAATAGAGGAAAACAATAGAATGGGAAAGACTAGAGATCTCTTCAAGAAAACTAGAGATTCCAAGGGAATATTTCATGCAAAGATGGGCTCAATAAAGGACAGAAGTGGTATGGACCTCACAAAAGCAGAAGATATAAGAAGAGGTAGCAAGAATACACAGAAGAACTATACAAAAAAGATCTTCATGACCCAGATAATCACGATGATGTGATCACTCACCTGGAGCCAGACATCCTGGGATGTGAAGTCAAGTGGGCCTTAGGAAGCATCACTCTGAACAAAGCTAGTGGAGGTAATGGAACTCGAGTTGAGCTAATTCAAATCCTAAAAGATGATGCTGTGAAAGTGTTGTACTCAATATGCCAGCAAATTTGGAAAACTCAGCAGTGGCCACAAGACTGGAAAAGGTCAGTTTTCATTCAAGTCCCAAAGAAATGCAATGCCAGAGAACGCTCAAACTACTGCACAATTGCACTCATCTNTTCAAATCCTAAAAGATGATGCTGTGAAAGTGTTGTACTCAATATGCCAGCAAATTTGGAAAACTCAGCAGTGGCCACAAGACTGGAAAAGGTCAGTTTTCATTCAAGTCCCAAAGAAATGCAATGCCAGAGAACGCTCAAACTACTGCACAATTGCACTCATCTAACATGCTAATAAAGTAATGCTCAAAATTCTCCAAGTCAGCCTTCAACAGTATGTGAACTATGAACTTCCAGATGTTCAAGCTGGTTTTAATAAAGGCAGAGGAACCAGAGATCAAATTACCAACATCTGCTGGATCATCAAAAAGCAAGAAAGTTAAAAAAAAAAATCTATTTCTGCTGTATTGACTATGCCAAAGCCTTTGACTGTGTAGATCACTACAAACTGTGGAAAATTCTGAAAGAGGTGGAAAATACTGAAAGAGGTGGAAAATTCTGAAAGAGATGGAAATACAAGACCACCTGACCTCCTCTTGAGAAATCTGTTTGCAGTTCAGAAAACAACAGTTAGAACTGGATATGGATTAATAGACTGTTTCCAAATAAGAAAAGAGTACATCAAGGCTGTATATTATCACTCTGCTTATTTAACTTATATGCAGAGTACATCATGTGAAACACTGGATGAAGCACAAGCTAGAATCAAGATTTCTGGGAGTAATGTCAGTAACCCATATCTCATCTCAGATATACAGATGACACCATCCTTAGGGCAGAAGGCAAAGAAGAACCAAAGAGCCTCTTGATGAAAGTGAAAGAGGAGAGTGAAAAAGTTGCCTTATTGCTATATATTCAAAAAGCTAAGACCATGGCATCCGTTCCCATCAATTCATGGCAAATAGATGGGGGAACAGTGGAAACAGTGGCAGACTTTAATTTTTTTGGCTCCAAAATCACTGCAGATTTTGACTGCAGTCTTGAAATTAAAAGATGCTTGCTCCTTGGAAGGAAAGTTATGACCAACCTAGACAGCCTATTAAAAAGCAGAGGTATTACTTTACCAACAAAGGTCCATCTAGTCAAGGCTATGGTTTTTCCAGTAGTCATGTATAGATGTGAGAAGTTGAAGTGAAGTTGCTCAGTTGTGTCTAACTCTTTGCAACCCCATGGACTATAGTCTATTCCTCTGTCCGTGGAATTTTCCAGGCAAGAATACTGGAGTGGGTTTCCAATTCCTTCTCCAGTAGATCTTCCTGACCCAGGGATTGAACCCTGGTCTTCCACTTTGTAGGCAGACGCTTTGCTGTCTGAGCCATCAGGGAAATCAGATGTGAGAGTTGGATTATAAAGTTGGACTGAGTGCTGAAAAATTGATGCTTTTGAACCATGGTGTTGGAAAATCCTCTTAAGAATCCCTTGGGCTGCAAGGAAATCCAACCAGTCCATCCTAAAGAAAATCAGTCTTGATTATTCATTGGATGAACTGATGTTGAAGCTGAAACGCCAGTACTTTGGCCACCTGATGCAAAGAGCTGACTAATTTGAAAAGACCCTGATGCTGGGAAAGATTGAAGGTGGGAAGAAAAGGGGATGACAGAAGATGAGATGGTTGGATGGCATCCCTGACTCAATGGACGTGAGTTTGAGTAGACTCACCACTTAAGTTGGTGACGGACAGGGAGGCCTGGCATGCTGCAGCCCATGGATTCACAAAAAGTCATGACTGAGCAACTAAACTGAACTTTCAGAGTGCAGACATGTTCAGAAGCCCAGAGTAAAGAATCGTTTTGGCATGTCTGGAAAACACGAATGGCTGAAAAATAAGTAGCAAAGACAGAAATGGTGAAAAGGAACAAAAATAATCATATCTTCAAGATAATTGTAGGCCATCAGAAACAGTTTTGTTGTTGTTTTTCCCTGAACACAATGGTAGCCATAACAGTATATGACTATCATAAACCAAATGATGCTATTACATTTAGAAAAATTCTAATTATGTAGGAGAGGTTTTTTTGTGTGTGTGTGTGAGAGAGAGAGAGATTCAAGACTTCCTATTCACATAAAGAAATAAGTCTAGAAATTCTCTTCAATATTATTTTTCTTTTTAACTATTAATATTTCATTGATATTTTAATGTTAATATTTGTTTCGTTAGTTGTTCTCTGGCTGTTTTTGTAGTTCTCTTCTCTTTCTCTCTTCCTTTGTGTTTTGATAGTTTTCTTTACTGTTATGTTTAGATTCGCTTCTCATTTTCTTTTATGTGTTTAAAATAAATGATTACTTTTTACAATGAGGTTCACTAATAGTGTCCTATGTAAATAGTAGCTTGCGTTAATTGATAACAGTTTATATTTAAACATATTTCCAAGTCCCATCTTTCTACCACCCCATATTCTATACTTTTAATGATGCGGTTTACATTTATTTCATGTATCCTTGAACCTGTCTCTTATACACATCTAGATGTGTATAAGAGACAGGCGATCCTACAGCTCTGTGCCAAGCACTGGCCCATGCATAATACTTTTCTCCTGGTGATGTAACTTAATGAGTTATTATTTTATCCCTATTCGATCCAATCCCTTACCTACGGTTTGGAATGAGCTGAGGTAGAAAAGAAATATCCATCTGAATCAGGCTCTAAAGAATTACATTTGGAAAACATATCACTAGTAAAGTTACTTGAAGGTATCACAAAATAGAAATGAATGGATTAGACAGGACGATAAAACATCTCTAAACATAAAATATAGTATAAGCAGAAAATGACATACCTAAAAGATCAATGGACCATCAGATGAGAAAATTACCTCAGAGATCATCTAAAGGCTTGCTCCCCATCCTCAGTTTAAAGGTATAAAAAAGATTTGACCTGAAGACCCACAGACAGTTGTAGCACTGTCTCTTATACACATCTGATCTTTCTACCAGCCCATATTCTATACTTTTAATGATGCGGTTTACATTTATTTCATGTATCCTTGAACTATTATAATTTTACTGCTTTTATGTATTAACTTTTATGCTTGTTTTTTTTTAAGTGATTGATTCATTGCTTTTATTATATATTGACCTTATCCAGTGATATTTTTACTTTCACAAATTTCTTATTACTAACTAGTGCCACCCTTTTTCAGCTTAAAGATGCCTCTTAACATTTTTTGTTTAGTGTTAATGAATTGTTTTAGTTTTTGCTTACTTGAGCAACAAATAAAATGTGCACAATTTTAATGTGTTTTATATTTTATAATATTATATTTGTGGACAGGTAAATAGTTGCATGTCTCTATTCTAATGACAGTCCATAACTCAAAACTCTAATTAAAGTGGCAAGATAATCACTGCTATGAGGATTAAAAGAAATCTTCCCTGACTTTATTCCTGAGACTATAGCTCCCTTTTCTCAGATTATGTCTGAGAAAGGACAAAAAAAAGCAAACAGAGAGTTACAAAGTTCATGTTACTAACAAGGAAAATCTACATACGTTCTATATATTTAATATTTTTTCTTGTAATACACTCCTCAGAACAAAGATAAAGTCACATTAGGTTTGCTATGACAATGCACCTCTGAATCTCTGACAGTCCTCATTTTACCAACAAACACAAATGTATGAGCAGAAATTATAACAAAATATTGACTGTTCTATCACTGTTAAGTGCAAACAAAATCATTTGCTTTGAATAGCTTTTTAAAAATTATCATTTATTATACCTTTTATCTCACCTATTAATATCTAGCTTCAGTGTTTTTAATTAGATTTTAAGTATAATTCTTCCTTTTTTCCCACATAATGCAGTTTAAGTAACCCATGAATATTGATTATATCCAGTTTTCATTTGAATACTTATAATTCTTATTATATCCAATGATGTAAAATTACCTTACAATTTAATGTTGATAAAGCATTTAAAAAGTAGCTACATGGATGGCATCACTGACTCAATGGATATGACACAGAAAGGTAAATATTATTTTTATGTCACTAAGTTATTTCTGACTCTTTGTGACCCCCATGGATTGAGGTGAACATAACAATACTGTTTTGTGCATTCAATTTTTAAGAAAATAGATCTCAAGTTAAACATTTGGACCACAATAAAAATGGACAATATATTTATAAATATTTGATTGGATATTTTTTAAAGATAAGAATAAAAATATCAATAACCTCAGATATGTAGATGACACCACACTTGGCAGAAAGTGTAGAGGAACTAAAGAGCCTCTTGATGAAAGTGAAAGAGGAGAATGAAAAGCTGGCTTAAAATTCAACATTAAAAAAACTAAGATCATGACATTCAGTCCCAACACTTCATGGCAAATAGATGGGGAAACAGTGACAGACTTCATTTTCCTGGGCTCCAAAATCACTGCAGATGGTGACTGAAGCTATGAAATTAAAAGATGCTTTCTCCTTGGAAGAAAAACTATCACAAACGTAGACAGCATATTCAAAAGCAGAGATATTACTTTGCCATCAAAATCCATCTAGTCAAAGCTATGATTTTTCCAGTAATCATGTATGGATGTGAGAGTTGGACCATAAAGAAAGCTGAGTGCTTAAGAAGTGATATTTTTGAACTGTTGTGTTGGAGAAGACTCTTGAGAGTCTCTTGGACAGCAAGGAGATCAAACCAGCCAATCCTAAAGGATGCCAGTCCTGAATATTCATTGAAAGTACTGGTGCTGAGGCTGAAGCTCCAATACTTTGGCCACTTGATGCAAATAACTGACTCACTGGAAAAGACCTGATGCTGGGAAAGATTGAAAACAGGAGGAATAGGGGATGACAGAGGATGAGATGGTTGGATGGCATGAGTCGGTGGACTCAATGGATACGAGTTTGAGCAAGCTCCAGGAGTTAGTGGTGGACAAGGAATCCTGGTGTGCTACAGTCTGTGGTGTTGCAAATAGTAGGACACAACTGAGCCACTGAACTGAACTGAATAAATGGAACAGCTTAATTGCCCACTGATGGAGGAATCAATAAAGAAAATGTGGTTTTTATATAGTGGAATGTTATTCAGCCATAAAAAATAAGAATCCTGGTATTTGCAAAAACATGGAAGAATGAGGAGTATATTATGCCATGTTTTTGCAAGTGCCAGAAATCTATCCTGTTTTATGACTGAAGAGCATTCCACCAGGATTCTCTGTCCCTCATTATCTATCAGAGTTTTCTGAATGTTGAGTTTTAAGCCAGCTTTTACACTCTCCTCTTTCACTTTCATCAAGAGGCTCTTCAGTTCCTCTTCACTTTCTGCCATAAGGGTGGTGTCATCTGCATATCTGAGGTTATTGACATTTTTCCCAGCTGTGTTTCATTCAGTCTGATGTTTCACATGATATACTCTGCATATAAGTTAAATAAGCAAGGTGACAATATACAGCCTTGATGTACTCCTTTCCCAATTTGGAACAGGTCCATTGTTTCATGACTGTTTCTAACTGTTGTTTCTTGACCTGCATACAGATTCTTCAGGAGGCAGGTAACACAGTCTAGTATTCCCATTTCTTTAAGAATTTCACACAGTTTGTCATGATATAAAGCCAAAGGCTTTAACATAGTCAGTGAAGCAGAAGTAGTTGTTTTTCTGTAATTCTCTTGATTTTCCTATGATCCAACGGTTGTTGGCAACTTGATCACTGGTCCCTCTACCTTTTCTAAATCTAGCTTGGGCATCCGGAAGTTCTTGGTTCACATACTGTTGAAGACTAGGGTGGCAAATTTATAGCATTACTTTGCTAGCATGTGAGGGGAGTGCTATTATGCAGTAGTTTGACAATTCTTTGGCATTGCCTCTCTTTTGGATTGGAATGAAAGTTGACCTTTTCCAGTCCTGTGGCCACTGCTGAATTTTCCAAATTTGCTGGCATATTGAGTGGAGCATTTCACAGCATCATCTATTAGGATTTGAAAAAGCTCAGCTTTTGTTCATAGTGATGTTTTCTAAGGCCCATTTGACTTTACATTCCAGGATGTCTGGGTCCAGGTGAGTGATCACACCATCGTAGTTATCTGGGTCATGAATATCTTTTTTGTATAGTTCTTCTGTGTATTCTTGCCATCTCTCCTTAATATCTTCTGCTCCTGTTATATCCATGCTGCTTCAATCTTTTATTGATTCCATCATTGCATGAAATATTCCCTTGGTATTTCTAATTTTCTTGAAGAGATCTCTAGTTTTTCCCATTCTATTGGCTTCCTCTATTTCTTTGCATTCATCACTTAGGAAGGTGAAGGTGAAGTCGCTCAGTCGTGTCCGACTCTTTGCGATCCCGTGGACTGTAACCTACTAGGATTCTCCGTCCATGGGATTCTCCAGGCAAGAATACTGGAGTGGATTGCCATTTCCTTCTCCAGGGGATCTTCCCGACCCAGGGATCGAACCCGGGTTTCCCGCACTGGAGGCAGACGCTTTAACCTCTGAGCCACCAGGGAAGCCCCATCACTTAGGAAGGCTTCCTTATCTTTCCTTGCATTCTTTGGAACTCTGTATTCAGGTAGATGTCTTTCCTTTTCTCCTTTGCTTTAACTTCTCTTTTCTCAGCTATTTGTAATTACTTCTCAGACAACCATTTTGACTTTTTTTTTTATTAGCTTGTTTTCTATTTATTTATTTATTTTGGAGGCTAATTACTTTAAAATATTGTATTGGTTTTGCCATACATTGACATGAATCTGCCATGGGTGTACATGTGCTCCCCATCCTGAACCCCCCTCCCACCTCCTTACCCATCCCATCCCTCTGAGTCATCCCAGTGCACCAGCCCCGAGCACCCTGTATCATACATCGAACCTGGACTGGTGATCCATTTCACATATGATTGACTTTTTCCATTTTTTTTTTCTTGGTGATGATTTTGATCACAGCCTCCTGTACAATGTAACAAACCTCTATCCATAGTTCTTCAGGTACTCTATCAGATCTAATTCCTTGAATTTATTTGTCACTTTCACTGTTTAATCATAAAGGGTTTGATTTAGGTCATACCTGAATGATCTAGTGGTTTTCCCTACTTTCTCCAGTTTAAGTCTGAATTTGGCAATGAGGAGTTCATGATCTGAGTCACAGTCAGCTCCCAGTCTTGTTTTTGCTGACTGTATAGGGCTCTCAGTCTTTGACTGAAAAGAATATAATCAATCTTATTTTGGTATTAACTATCTGGTGATGTCCATGTGTAGAATTGTCTCTTGTATTGTTGGAAGAAGGTGCTTGCTATGACCAATGCCTTCTCCAGGCAAAACTCTGTCATGTCTGACTCTTTGGAACCCCATGGATTGCACCATGCCAGGCTTCCCTGCCCTTCGTCATCTCCTGGAGCTTGTTCAAATTCATACTGATCGAGTTGGTGATGTCAGCCAATCATCTCATCCTTGTTTTCTCCTTCTCTTCTTGCCTTCAGTCTTTCCCAACATTAGTTTCTTTTCCAACGAGTTGGCTCTTTGCATCAGGTGGTCAAAGTAGTGGAGCTTCAGCTTCAGCATCAGTCCTTCCAATGAATATTCAAGGTTGATTTCCTTTAGGATTGACTTGACTTGCTGCAATCCAAGGGACTCCCAACACTACAGTTCAAAAAGTCATCTGTTTTTTGGTGCTCAGCTTTCTTTATGGTCCAACTCTCACATCAGTACATGACTACTTGAAAAATCATGACTTTTTATATACAGACCCTTGTTGTCAAAGTAATGTCTCTGCTTTTTAATACACTGTCTAGGTTTGTCACAGCTTTTCTTCCAAGGTGCACACATCTTTTAATTTCATGGCTGAAGTCACCCTCCACAGTGATTTTGGAGTCCAAGAAAATAAAGTCTGTCACTCTTTCCATTGTTTCCCCATCTATTTGCATGAAGTGATGGGACTGGATGCCATCATCTCAGTTTTCTGAGTGTTGAGTTTTAAGCCAGTTTCTTCATTGGTCGCATTTCCTGGGAGGTTTTATTCCCCAGGTTGAGAAACCTGTTGTGAGCCTTACAGCTTTGGAACAGTGTGGGAACTTCTTTGGTATAATTGTTCTCCAGTTTATAGGTTGCCTTCTTGACAGCTGTATTGTGAGGTTGATGGCAGTCTCTTTCAAGAGCACTTATGCCACATGCCCTGCCTTCCAGGACTGCTGCTGCCAGAGCTCCTGTCCCTGCTGCAGGCCACTACTGACCTGTGCCTCTTCAGGAGACACTCAAACCCTCAACGGCTGGTCTGGCTCAGTCTCTTGTGGAGGTCAATGCTCCTTTCTCTGGGTCCTGAAACACACAAGATTTTGTTTGTATGCTCCAAACATCTCTGGTGGTTATGGAGTTTGATTTTAGAAGTTATTGGTTCCCTGCTACTGTCTTGTTGTGGCTTCCCCTTTGCCCTTGGACATGGGGTCTCTTTTTTTGGTGGGTTCCAACACTGTTTTGCAGCTAGTTGCTATTTTGGTGTTCTCTCAGGAGAATGTTCTTCTATTCTCTCGTATCCTATTCTGTCATCTTCTTTGTTCTAGCTCAAGAGTTATCATATGTTTATCTATAAACGTAAGACCAGAAACTATAAAACTCCGAGAGGAGAACATAGGCAAAACACTTTCCGACATAAATCACAGCAGGATCCTCTATGATCCACCTCCCAGAATACTGGAAATAAAAGCAAAAATAAACAAATGGGATCTAATTAAAATTAAAAGCTTCTGCACAACAAAGGAAACTATAAGCAAGGTAAAAAGACAGCCTTCTGAATGGGAGAAAACAATAGCAAATGAAGCAACTGACAAACAACTAATCTCAAAAATATACAAGCAACTCATGCAGCTCAATTCCAGAAAAATAAACGACCCAATCAAAAAATGGGCCAAAGAACTAAACAGACATTTCTCCAAAGAAGACATACGGATGGCTAACAAACACATGAAAAGATGCTCAACATCACTCATTATCAGAGAAATGCAAATCAAGACCACAATGAGATACCATTTCACACCAGTCAGAATGGCTGCGATCCAAAAGTCTACAAGCAATAAATGCTGGAGAGGGTGTGGAGAAAAGGGAACCCTCTTACACTGCTGGTGGGAATGCAAACTAGTACAGCCACTATGGAGAACAGTGTGGAGATTCCTTAAAAAACTGCAAATAGAACTGCCTTATGACCCAGCAATCCCACTGCTGGGCATACACACCGAGGAAACCAGAATTGAAAGAGACACATGTACCCCAATGTTCATTGCAGCACTGTTTATAATAGCCAGGACATGGAAACAACCTAGATGTCCATCAGCAGATGAATGGATAAGAAAGCTGTGGTACATATACACAATGGAGTATTACTCAGCCATCAAAAAGAATTCATTTGAATCTGTTCTAATGAGATGGATGAAACTGGAACCTATTATACAGAGTGAAGTAAGCCAGAAAGAAAAACACCAATACAGTATACCGACACATATATATGGAATTTAGAAAGATGGCAATGATGACCCTGTATGCGAGACAGCAAAAGAGACACAGATGTATAGAACGGACTTTTGGACTCTGTGGGAGAGGGAGAGGGTGGGATGATTTGGGAGAATGGCATTGAAACATGTATACTATCATGTAAGAATGAAGCACCAGCCTATGTTCGATACAGGATACAGGATGCTTGGGGCTGGTACACGGGGATGATCCAGAGAGAGGAAATGGGGTGGGATGTGGGAGGGGGATTCAGGATTGGGATCTCATATACACCCATGGTGGATTCATGTCAATGTATGGCAAAACCAATATGGTATTGTAAAGTAAAATAAAGTAAAAATTAAAAATTGTAGTTGATTTTAAAAATATATATATAGAATTTTGAAGTCTGATAAGCGAAAGTGAATGGCATTAAAACATGTATACTATCATGTAAAAAAATAAATAAAAAAGAATCTGCCATTTAAAAAAAATATCTTATACATTATTTTATTAAACATTCAAATTAAGATTATCAGAAAGGGAAACTTGCACAGTCTGCCCACCCCTGTGAGAACACGTCCTATGACTAGAACATTTCTTTATAAGGAGATAAGGAGACTTCACAGCAGTAGAAGTCACATATCCTTGTTTGAAAGAATATTTTCCAGTTCTGGGCTTGACCTATACTTTGTTCTGCTTTAGGAGGGTTCATCACATGCCACCTGGCCAAGTCTACTCCTTTATCTGTTCCCAGGGAGAAGGGAATACCTCCTCAGCCTCCAGCACATGATGGCTACATGCAGACGCTCTGTGTCAGTTGCTGGGTTGACCATGGGCTACTGACACGCACTATTGAAGCTGATCTCTTATTTATGTCAGGAAAGTGTTATTCTTTTCCTTGTCTGCATTTATGTCTTTCTTAACAACTCTGACACTTGCAGTAGGTTGATATCCTGGGACTGCTTCTCCTGGTAGCAGGCATCCTCATGCCCTTTTGTTTTCCTGTATGTGGTGGGATTTCTTCTTTGGGGGTGCAAGCAGATGTTTCTTGCTAAACAAAGCCTATATGGTAGCTATTATTGTGCCTATTTGACAGATGAAGAATTCAATTTTTTCTTATTTTTTAAATAAATGTTTTATTTATTTATTATTTGGCCATGCATCATGGCTTGTGGGATCTTAGTTCCCCAACCAGTAATTGCACCATGACTCCTGGAATTGAGAGGTCTAAGTCCTAACCTGGACCACCAGGAAATACTCAAGAATTTGCTATAAAATGTATTTATAATTGTATGTTGTCATAAAACTATTAAAAAGTGATTTGGATTTGAGTCTATTGTATTTTTATTCAAAATTTATAATCATTGTTACCAAGTTTTCCTCTTATATCTGCAATTTTTCTAAATATATTCTATATTTTTACCTTTCTATAATGTTGTTGTAGCTATGTGTATAGAATTTTTGTGTTTTTCATTAAAGCATGCCAATGTACAAAGCATCAGTAGGTAGAGTTACAAAGGATAGCAGATACACATTTGACTGAAAGAGCCTAAAAAACACAGCAATTAATATTTATATTTTCTGAACAAATATTAAGCATTGAAATTTTGATACTTAGTAGCATAGAAGAGTCTTGATTGGTACCCACTTGAAATGAGGTCATTTAAATTAGTTCAGGCAGATTTCTAAGACACCTGCCTTTTATTTAACCTTGCAACAATAAGATTAAATTGCTCATCAAATTGTTCTTGTCTTGTAGGAAATTACTAATATCCAATCTAAGGAGAGTGATTTATGTAAGAAAGACAGTTTAAAAGAGAATAAAATATGAACAGTGAAATCAAATGAAAGTCTAGTTTATACATATGGTAAAGAGAAAATAGGACAATTAGAAAGGATACTAAAATTGCCACAGTGATATGCCCAATCCATAAATTATAATTTCACAAAAATGTCATAATAAAACATAATATGCTTCATCAATCAGAATATAATGCTGTCTCTTATACACATCTAGATGTGTATAAGAGACAGCTGCAGGGCTGGTTCCTTTCCTTAGGTTCTGGCTCAGGCCTTAGTCGTGGCTATAGAATTCATGGTTAAAAACTGAGTCAAATGTTAGAGTTAGAAGGAATTCAATTCCTTTCAAAGTTCTACTGCAGTCTATATCTAAAACCTCCACTATTATGGGAAGATCTATGGTCGCAAACGTTCAGAACACTAAGATCATGGCATCCGGTCCAATCACTTAATGGCAAATAGTTGGGGAAACAATGGAAACAGTGAGAGACTTTATATTTTGGGGCTCCAAAATCACTGCAGATGGTGACTGCAGCCATGAAATTAAAAGACACTTGATTCTTGGAAGAAAAACTATGATCAACCTAGACGGCATATTAAAAAGCAGAGACATTGCTTTACCAACAAAGATCCATCTAGTCAAAGCTACAGTTTTTCTAGTAGTCAAGTATGGATATGAGAGTTGGACTATAAAGAAAGCTGAGCACCACATAATATGCTTCATCAATCAGAATATAATGTTTGGAATTGATAATAAATTCAAAAGGTTTTATCCAGTGGAGTTTTAAGAAGATTATTTTTTCTAATTGGTTATTACCAGTACATGATGAATAGAAAGGATATAATACTATCATTTAATTAAAACAAAGTAACTGAAAAATAGAAATAATATGTCAAAGGTATATAACATATACAGCTAGAAAAGAATCGACAATGTACTTTACATACTATTCCATAAGAGAACTACCACATTAGTGAAAAATCAGTTATTTCTTATTTTTACACTTCATCTTAAAATTATATTGGTAGAAAATCAATGCTTTGTTTTAAAACAAACCTTAATTTTCAGCAGCTCTTGAACTAACCAAGTGCGATGATACATCCTTAGTTGGTAATTTTTGTCCATGTAAGTTACTTATATTATGCCTACCCAAGAGCAGGGGCTTCCCTGGTGGCTCAGGTACTAAAGAATTTGCCTGCAAGGCAGGAGACCCAAGTTGATCCCTGTGTCGGGAAGATCCTCTGGAGAAGGAATGGCTACCCATTCCAGTATTCTTGCCTGGGAAATACCATGGACAGAGGTGCCTGGCAGGCTACAGTCCATGGGGTCACAAAGAGTGAGAAATGACTGAATGATTAAACACACACACACACACCCACACACATGCATATCCAAGAGCAGACATGACCCTTTTTAAAGTATATGAATCCAACAAGCGAAATAACAGACAGTAAAGCAACTAATATTATACTCACGATAGAACATCTACTCTGGGTCAATTAACATTGTATACTGTTTAATTCAGCAAAACAGTGACAGTGTGGAATAATCAAAGGTAATATACATGAAGATTAAGAGCAAGTCTTTGCTGTCAGACAGACTTGGATTTTGTCACTTATGTAATTTTCTTCAAGTTAAACTTCTCTAAGCTTTTATCTCTTAATCATTAAAATATTAACAATAATATTAATAATAATGATAACATATTTTCAATAGGCTGATTGAGATGAATAAATGGTGTATTGCATGTTAAGTTTAACACATTAAAATTTTTCATTAACTGTGGGTTGTTAATCTAACAAAACTTTGTTATAAGCATTAAGTAAATACACTCTCAGTTATTAACTCTATCAATTTGTCTGTAAATAATGCTTACAAACATAGGCAAAAGGAAAAAGATATCTAATGATTTGCTTTAGTCTAGCTTTAATATACTGGCTGGGTCTAATATTTATTGAAATTTTGTTTACAAAATTATTTCTTGGGTACAAACCTCTAAGACTAGATTCATATCATAAAATGTATGGATTTGAAAAAAAAATCCTATTGCGTTTTCTTTGACCAGTCTGATTGCTATCTTTGAGTGAACTTTCAAATTAAAAAAAAATTATAATCCAAATATTTTTGATGGAGATACTAGGTTGCAAAACTAAGAACATTCTCATGCTGCTGCTGCTGCTAAGTTGCTTCGGTCTTGTCTGACTCCATGTGACCCCATAGACGGCAGCCCATCAAGCTCCTCTGTCCCTGGGATTCTCCAGGCAAGAATATTGGAGTGGGCTACCATTTCCTCCTCCAATGCATGCATGCATGCTAAGTCACTTCAGTCATGTTCGACTCTGTGTGACTCTATGAACAGCAGCCCATCAGGCTCCTCTGTCCACAGGATTCTCTAGGCAAGAATACTGGAGTGGGTTGCTATTTCCTTCTCCAAGGAACATTCTCATAGAATGGGCTAATTATTTTAATAAAAAACAAATTGTGATCCTATGTCTCTATGCATTAGTCTTACATACTTACATGATGCCAGTGAGAGGTGAGGCAGACTTTATAATTTGATAACCTGAGAATAATATGTAGGCAATATAAGGATTTTCAGGTGGCTTAGTAGTAAAGAACCCACCTACCAAACAGGAGACACAGGAGACCTGGGTTTGATCCCTGGGTCAGGAAGATCCCCTAGAGAAGGAAATGGCAAGCCACTCCAGTATTCTCACCTGAAAAATTCCCTGGACAGAGGAGCCTGGTGGGCTCCTGTCCATGGGGTCACAAAGAATCAGACACAACTGAGCAACTGGGCATGTATGTAAAAGTTTCATGGCAGCTGGCAGTAGATAGCTGCCAAAACTGCTAATCGAAAAGTTGCACTGCCATTCTCCAATTATTTTCTCCTTTGTTCCTTTCTAAAATGATGTTAGGAATAGCATTTCAATATAAATATTGTGTTAGGTAGCAAAACCTAATTGAAAAACTCACATCTTGCATGAAGTTCTGTACTGCTCAAAATTTTACTCAGGATACTGTATGAAGAAATGCTAAATGATGGGTAGGAATTTATAACATGTTACTCATGGTCACTTGTGTTTAGTTTATGATATGAAGAAAATAATAAAATTTGTAAAAAGTATCCACTTGCAATAAATCAAAAAGACATTCACATCCATATTGGCACTAATGAAACCTTTAAACATACTTGTCTTCAGAGTCAAAGAGTACATTTCAGTCATTATGCTATCATAGGGCCATGCTATACTAATCTGATTTGCCAAGAAATACACTGATTTCATACTTTACTTAATAGCTATATTCTAAAATATGGAACTTTAATTTTTTTTACCAGATATCAATCTTATTTTTTATATTTTTTAAATTTATCATATTGTGGTTTGCTTCAAGTTGAAATGGATAAAGTACCACTCTCTTCAAATAACTATTGCCTTTTACTAAATGATCCAATAAATTAATGCTTGTTTGATAGGTGTGTATACTGCCTTTGCCCCCTCAATAGGAAGTTGCCAGTGCTATCATGGAGAGCAATATTTTCTTTTGTTCTATATGTCTCAAAGGATCAACAGTTAATATAGTATTTTCTGTAACAAATTAAAGTGCTAAAGATTTGTTTCACCATATGTTCAATTTTTTGATTAAGTAGTGCCTTAAAGGACATTTTAATATGGTAAGTGCCTTTCTTGCATAAGCCAGACTTTACTTTTTAAGTGATGAGTGGCTTTATGCCATTACATTTTCATGCAAAAACAGTTGCTATACAGCCTTATAAAGACAATATATTCATCTGTGTAGGCTGATTCTGAAATACAAATACCAAAAGAATTTTGCATTGCTATACAGACAAAAAACATCAAAAGTTATAAATAATAAAGAGTTTTATAACATATAACCTTTAGAAAATAAAAGGGCAGCATTTATGAATCTAAATTTAATCAGAAAACATTTAATATTTCTGAAATAACATTCTATATAAATGATATTCATTTGCTAATTCATGTTTTTATCTGAATTTGAGGAGATTCCCATTAAACTGAAGCATATGTAATAGTCATTTCACCAGAATAAATGAAAGTAATTTTGAAGTCTAGTCTTGACCCACAAGGTCAAGTAGGCTCTCAAAACATTCTCTTGAGAAAATTTCAACAGAGGGGGCAGATTCTATGAATAATGCTTAACAATTTTCTACTTGTGGACTTGATGGAGTTACAGGCACCATACTTACACCCCTCTATGAGCAACTATAAAACTGGAAAAAGTACACTTTTAAAAACTCAACTTATTCTAGACTTCAAAAAATAGGCAGCATGTGACTATAATCCTTTAGAAAAATGGATACACTTATGAGCCCTGTTGAGCCCTACAATTTCATTGGCTTCCTGCCAGGAGGTGTTTTCTACGTAATTGTACAGAATAGCAGCCTCACTGAACTGAGGAGATGGAGACAGAGAAAGCAGATACACCTATAATTTCACAGGCAGAATAACCAAGAGGAGGAAAGTAGGCAAAAAGTGAAAGTGAAAGTCACTCAGATGTTCCAACTCTGCAGCCTCATGGATTGTAGCCTGCCAGGCTCCTCTCTCCATGAAATTCTCCAGGCAAGAATTCTGAAGTGTGTTGTCATTTCCTTCTCCAGGGGAATTTCCCAATTCAGGAACTGAACCAGGGTCTCCTGCATTGCAGGCAGGTTCTTTACATTTGGAGTATGCAGAAAGGAAATCTCTAAAAACTAGATGAATTTCTCCTTGGATCTATTGTCCAATACTGAATTGCAGATAAGTAGGATAAAGCCCCTATAGGATGGCAAAGAATGACTTTAAAGATACAAGTTGAACAATTTTCACAGCTCATACTAGGCTGAGAGACGTTCTAGTAATGACTAATCAGGGTGGAGAATCCTCCCTGAACACCTGGTGCATTTAACATGATACAGATCGTGCTTAGTAAACTTGAAATATTCCTGGATGTGGTCTGTTTTTATTTCCTAGTAACAGAATGTATGATGAGCTTCCAAAGGATCCAGATAATTGAGGAGTCTGATAATTATCTGACTGAAACAACTCCTTTTCTCTTTAAAGGAGGACAACAATACCCAGTACTCAATAATGTGTGAGTTACATTCTCCATGCTTTAGTCAAGAGTTTCTAGATATGTATGACTTCAGCTTTAGCTTAGAACATGGAAAACTACACAACAAGGTCACTCTCATCCTAACTAGCAACGATACAAATCTGGGCAATATACAACATCATAAGTTTTGAACTCCTGAGAAACACTGAGATCTCAAGGCAGCAGGTAAACTGAATTTCAAACAGTGATGATGAGCCACTCTGAGGACAGTAGAAACATATCAACTGTTTGAGCTTTGGCAGACCACTGAAGGAGGAGGGAGCAAGTCCTAAAATTATATAAGAAGAAAGCACCTGAACCTGAGGTGAATTTCTAGAGGACAAGTGTGGACTAACTTGAGTCTTGAACTGGTAGAAACCCTATATACCAGAGGAGTCCTCAGTTACTAACTGAAGTGAGGTGAAGTGAAAGTTGCTCAGTCGTGTCAGACTCTGCAACCCCATGGACTGTTTAGCCTGCTAGGCTCCTCTGTCCGTGGAATTCTCCAGGCCATGATACTGAAATGGGTTGCCATTCCTTTCTCCAGGGAATCTTCTCAACCCAGGGATTGAACCCAGGTCTCCAGCATTGCAGGCGGATTCTTTACTGTCTGAATGGGCCTCCATCAAGTGCCTATAAGAAAGACTGGGAGCAGGAGAGGTGGCCTGGGACAGCCCTCTCATTGGTACAGGCACACAGGGACTGCTGAGTTCTGAAACTGGAACAGAAGTGCCAACCAGAGCTCATTTGTGCCCCAGGCCCAGCATAAATACAGAGTAGTAATTAACTGGGAATAGAGATGAGCTCTGCCAGCACCAAGAGCCTAAAGGCTCCTATTAAAATAGGAGGCAAAGTCTGTCTCCTTCTGGGTATGACCTTCACTGTCCTGGCATGATTTGACCTGAGGAGGAACAGGTACTCAGAGAGCAACTTGGTCTATAGAGATAATTATTAAAATATATATATATACCAAGATGCATCAAAGTAAGACTATTGAAAACCAAAGATAAAGAGAACTCAACAAAAATAAAAAGAATGATTATGTACAGAAGAAAAATGAATATAATAGATATAATAAATGAGTTTATTCCTTGTCAAGATATAGAAACAGTGAACAGTTACCTTACTATTTGAAATGACTATCAAAGAGAGATAAACTGTAAGAAATAGATATTCAAGATATTAAAGTTTGGGTAACTAAGAATGGTAATCCTTAGAAGATAGGAAACAAATAGGGTTAAGCTTTACAATTGTCCCAGCTTGCTACCTAGAAAGATTCTTCAGTATAAACTATACTAATACTTTGGGCTTCCCTGATAGCTCAGTTGGTAAAGAATCTGCCTGCAACATAAGAGATCCTGGTTCTGTTTCTGGGTTGGGAAGATACACTGGAGAAAGGATAGGCAACCCACTCCAGTGTCCTTGGGCTTCCCTTGTGGTTCAACTGGTGAATCTACTTGCAATGTGGGAGACCTGGGTTCAATCCCTGGGCTGGAAAGATCCCCTGGAGAAGGGAAAGGCTACCCACTCCAGTATTCTGGCCTGGAGAATTCCATGAACTGTATACTTCATGGGATCACAAAAAATCAGACATGACTGAGTGACTTTCACTTCACTTGGGTTCAAGAATGCTTTATTTGGAATCAACTTTGATTATCTCTAAAATGTAAAAAAGTATAATTACTGAATCACATTATATATATTTTGAAGGCTTTTGAAACAATTTAACCAGTTTCTTTTCAGATTGCTCATACCAATATCTATATATATCACCAGTATATATACCAGTTCATTCTTTTCAAATTATTATAAATTGCTTTGTTTTTGCTTGCCTCTCACACTTCTTTCAAGGGAGAATTATCTTATTTTTTTAATCTCAAAGCCTAGCGTGATTCCTAGAATAAGAGATGGCTGGCATTCATAAGTTTTTATAACTTAGTATGTGTGCATGACAGGAATTATCTCTAAGTATATAATTTTATCAGGTAACTTCACAAGGCAAGTATCTTTGAGTTCAGAAGGAAGATGTGCATATTCATTATCAACTGATGAGTCAGAAATATTAGAAGATATGTTATTAAATCTGGGTGCTTTAAGATGGAGGACACAATAGTAATCAAGGATATATTAATTAATAACAGGAGGAAACAGAAAGTTGTTGATGTTAGAGATTTCCCTTAGATAAATATAAAGTTTTCAGTGTAGATGATGATTTAAAGGCAGGAAAACAAATCACTGCTTTGAATAGAAGGATGAAATTGGTAGGACAGTGGTTTTTGTTTTGGGGAGTGGCTCTGAAGCTGGCTGAAAAGTATCAATAAATTTGAGAGAAAATTTATGGGTATTTGAAAACTAGACCAAGGAGCTGAAACTATTTTTTGTGTTTATTCTTTATTTGTTGGCTGCTGGTGATGGTGGTATTTTTATTTGAGCAGTAAAGAGAGAGAACACATTTTTATTTGTTTATTTTATGTATCAGTTTAGATTAATTCACTAATACTATGGAGAATAAGTGGGAGGATGGAAAAACACTGAAGACAAGACAGATAATAGGAGACTACTAAAGTGTTAATAAAATGTTATATAAGCCTGCATTGAGTTGGTGATGGACAGGGAGGCCTGGCGTGCTGTGATTCATGGGGTCACAAAGAGTCACACACGACTGAGCGACTGAACTGAACTGAACTGAAGTTATAGCATAACGTAATATAAGTAGTCTAAAAATTGGTAGTCACATATCTACACAGGTTTATGTAGCTCTTCCTTTAACACATCCTTTTTAAAGATCCATCTCAAAAGTTTTTAATTTCTCTGCTGCTGCTAAGTCACTTCAGTCATGTCCGGCTCTGTGCAACCCTATAGATGGCTCCGCCACCCCTGGGATTCTCCAGGCAAGAACACTGGAGTGGGTCGCCATTTCCTTCTCCAATGCATGAAAGTGAAAAGGGAAAGTGAAGTCACTCAGTCGTGTCTGACTCTTAGTAACCGCATGGACTGCAGCCTACCAGGCTACACTGTCATGTGATTTTCCAGGCAAGAGTATTGGAGTGGGGTGCCATCAGCCATGATCAAATATCATCCATTGTCAAGTCTTGACTCAATATAGTTTTATGATCTAGACTAAGAATTTTTATGTTCTGTTTTGAGTCTCTTGGGAAATAAACCATGCTACAATAGGACAATGTTGTCAACAGAAAGAGATTAGCAGTGCATGAAATTGAGGAAGAAAAATAAGAAAGCACTCTTGATTGTGTTTCTTAACCAAACACAATAAAGTTGATTATTGCTACTATTATTTGGATTCTAAGTCAAATAATTAACTAGACTCTTAATTAAAAAGTGATTTAGGGGGAAAGTATTCCTACTGAATCAGAAGTAATGAGAAAACAATAAATTGATTCTATTCTTTTCAGAGAGAAATAATTAAGGGGATATGGAGAAGTGGGAGAATTAGAGAAATAAACCAAACCTGAATTGAAATCAGAAGTGGAGGGAAAGAATAAATTATTCTTTGAATTAAAACAGAGCTTTATTTTTTCCTAGAGATATAATTTCATAGTTTTTAATTTACTTAAATTGTATCAACTTAATCATCTCACATGCTAGTAGAGTAATGCTTAAAAATCTCCAAGCTAGGCTTCGATAGTATGTGAACCATGAATTTCCAGATGTTCAAGTTCTGGTTTTAGAAAGGGCAGAGGAACCAGAGATCAAATTGCCAGCATCCATTGGATCATGGAAAACAGAAAGAGAGTTCAAGAAAAACATCTATTTCTACTTTATTGACTGTGCCAAAGCCTTTGACGGTGTGGATCACAATAAACTGTAGAAAATTCTGAAAGAGATGGAAATACCAGACCACCTGACTTGCCTCTTGAGAAACATATATGCAGGTCAGGAAGCAACAGTTAGAACTGGACATGGAACAACAGACTGGTTCCAAATAGGAAAAGGAGTACGTCAAGGCCGTATATTGTAACCCTGCTTATTTAACTCCTATGCAGAGTACATCATGAGAAATGCTGGACTGGAAGAAACAAAAGCCGGAATCAAGATTGCCAGGAGAAATATCAATAACCTCAGATATGCAGATGACACCACCCTTATGGCAGAAAGTGAAAAGGAACTAAAGAGCCTCTTGATGAAAGTGAAAGAGGACAGTGAAAAAGTTGGTTAAAGCTCAACATTCAGAAAACGAAGATCATGGCATCCGGACCCATCGCTTCATGGGAAATAGATGGGGAAACAGTGGAAACAGTGTCAGACTTTATTTTTGGGGGCTCCAAAATCACTGCAGATGGTGACTGCAGCCATGAAAAAGACGCTTATTCCTTGGTAGGAAAGTTATGACCAACCTAGATAGCATATTCAAAAGCACAGATATTACTTTGCCAACAAAATCCGTCTAGTTAAGGCTATGGTTTTTCCAGTGGTCGTGTATGGATGTGAGAGTTGGAATGTTAAGAAAGCTGAGTGCTGAAAAATTGATGCTTTTGAACTGTGGTGTTGGAGAAGACTCTTGAGAGTCCCTTGAACTGCAAGGAGATCCAAACAGTCCATTCTGAAGGAGATCAGCCCTGGGATTTCTTTGGAAGGAATGATGCTAAAGCTGAAACTCCAGTACTTCGGCCACCTCATGCAAAGAGTTGACAGAAGAAAGCTGAGTGCCAAAGAATTTATGCTTTTGAACTGTGGTGTTGGAAAAGACTCTTGAGAGTTCCTTGGACCGAAAGGCGATCTAACCAGTCCATCCTAAACGAGATCAGTCCTGGGTGTTCATTAGAAGGACTGATGCTGAAGCTGAAACTCCAATACTTTTGCCACCTCATGCGAAGTGTTGACTCATTGGAAAAGACCCTGATGCTGGGAGGGATTCAGGGCAGGAGAAGAGGACGACCGAGGATGAGATGGCTGGATGGCATCACTGACTCGATGGACGTGAGTCTGAGTGAATTCCCGGAGTTGGTGATGGACAGGGAGGCCTGGCGTGCTGCGATTCATGGGGTTTCAAAGAGTCGGACACGACCGAGCGACTGAACTGAACTGAACTAATCACTATTATTTAAATGCACATACAATACTAACACTGTTCAGTTCAGATCAGTTCATTCACCCAGTTGTGTCCACCTCTTTGTGACCCCATGGACTGCAGCACACCAGGCATCCCTGTCCATCACCAGCTCTTGGGTTTTACACAAACTCATGTCCGTTGAGTCGGTAATGCCATCGAACCATCTCATCCTCTGTCCTCCACTTCTCCTCCCACCTTCAATCTTTCCCTACATGAGGGTTTTTTCAAGTGAGTCAGTTCTTCGCATCAGGTGGCCAAAGTATTGGGGCTTCAGCTCTAGCATCAGTCCTTCCAATGAATATTCAGGACTGATTTCCTTTAGGGTGGACTGGGTGGAGCTCCTTGCAGTCCAAGGGACTCTCAAGAGTCTTCTTCAACACCACAGCTCAAAAGCATCAACCCTTCAGTGCTCAGCTTTCTTTATAGTCCAACTGTCACATCCATACATGACTACTGGAAAAACCGTGGCTTTGACTAGATGAATCTTTGTTGGCAAAGTAATGTTTCTGCTTTTTAATAAGCTGTGTAGGTTTGTCATAGTGTTTCTTTCAAGGAGCAGGCATCTTTTACTTTAATGCCTGAAATCACCAGCTGAGGTGATTTTGGAGCCCCCACAAATATCTGTCACTGTTTCCATTGTTTCCCCATCTATTTGCTGGGAAGTGATGGGACCCGATGCCATGGTCTTAGTTACCTGAATATTGAGTTTTAAGCCAGCTTCTTCACTCTCCTCTTTTACTTTCATCAAGAGGCTCTTTAGCTCCTCTTCATTTTCTACCATAATGCTGATGTCATGTTTGTGTATGAGGTTATTGATATTTCTATCGGCAATCTTGATTCCAGTTTGTGCTTCATCCAGTCTGGCATTTCGCATATGTGCTCTGCATATAAGTTAAATAAGCTGCTGCTGCTGCTGCTAAGTTGCTTCAGTCATGTCCGAATCTGTGCAACCCCATAGATGGCAGCCCACCAGGCTCCCCCGTCCCTGGGATTCTAGAGGCAAGAATACTAGAGTGGATCGCTATTTCCTTCTCCAATGCATGAAAGCGAAAAGTCAAAGTGAAGTCGATCAGTCGTATCCAACTCTTTGCGACCCCATGAATCGCAGCACGCCAGGCCTCCCTGTTCATCACCATCTCCCGGAGTTCACTCAGACTCACGTCCATCGAGTCAGTGATGCCATCCAACCATCTCATCCTCGGTCATCCCCTTCTCCTCCTGTCCCCAATCCCTCCCAGCATCAGAGTCTTTTCCAATGAGTCAACTCTTCGCGTGAGGTGGCCAAAGTACTGGAGTTTCAGCTTTAGCATCATTCCTTCCAGAGAAATCCCAGGGCTGATCTCCTTCAGAATGGATTGGTTGGATCTCCTTGCAGTCCAAGGGACTCTCAAGAGTCTTCTCCAACACCACAGTTCAAAAGCATCAATTCTTTGGCACTCAGCCTTCTTCACAGTCCAACTCTCACATCCATACACGACCACAGGAAAAAACATAGCCTTGACTAGACGGATTTCCCACAGTTTGTTGTAATTCACACAGCCAAAAACTTTGGCATAGTCTGTAAAGTAGAAGTAGATTTTTTTTTTTCTTGGAACTCTCTTGCTTTTTCGATGAGCCAATGAATGTTGACAATTTGATGTCCAGTTCTTCTGCCTTTTTAAAATCCATCTTGAACATCTGGAAGTTCATGGTTCATGTACTGTTGAAGCCTGGCTTGGAGAATTTTGAGCGTTACTTTGCTACCATGTGAGTTGAGTGCAATTGTATGGTAGTTTGAGCATTCTTTGGCATTGCCTTTCCTTGGGATTGGAATGAAAACTGACTTTTTCCAGTCCTGTGACTGCTGAGTTTTCCAAATTTGCTAGCATATTGAGTGCAGCACTTTCCAAGCATCATTTTATAGGATTTGAATTAGCTCTACTGGAATTCCTTCACCTCAACTAGCTTTGTTTTTAGTGATTCTTCCTAATGCCCACATGACTTCACATTCCTGGATGTCTGGCTCTAGGTGAGTGATCACACCATTGTGGTTATCAGGGTCATGAAGACCTTAATTATATAATTCTCTTGTGTAGTGATAGTTATTAAAGAGAATCCTGTTTAATTTAACCTATGGAAGAAATTGAGAAGTTAAGTAAGAAAGCAATTGATGAGTTATGGCCTCCAAATTCATAGAATCTAAGTACATATTTTAGAGAGGTCATCAAGGGTTATAATCCTGTTTCAAAGAGGTTATCAAACTCAAATCTTAAGATTTTATTTTTAATTTAAATTTTATATAAAGAAAATACAGTTAGCTTACAACAATTCTTATTCCTGAATTCTTAAGTTTTACATTATAATGCTATGGAAAAACAATACATACAACTTTATATATAATGTTTCCCCCCCAAAAAAAATCTTTTATCATTTATCATTTATTCATTACACTCTGAAAAATTTTCACACTTATCCTCTTCCTGCTTCTCTTCCTCCCCCTCTTCTTACTCCTTCCTATAATCATTTTGTCCAAAATAGAACTAAGAATTCATTCACTCATTCATGTGTTTCATACAGATGTTTCTTGACACTCTACATTTGCATTCCAGTCCCCTATAATGAAAAGAACATCTTTTTTGGGTGCTTGTTCTAGAAGGTCATGTAGGTCTTCATAGAACCATCCAATTTCAGCTTCCTCAGCATTACTGGTCAGGCCATAGGCTTGGATTACCATGATACTGAATGGTTTGCCTTGGAAACGAACAGAGATCATTCTGTCATTTTTGAGATTGCATCCATGCACTGCATTTTGAACCCTTTTGTTGACTTTGATGGCTACTCCACTTCTTATAAGGGATTCTTGCCCACAGTAGTAGATATAATGGTTAAATGAGTTAAATTCACCCATTCTAGACCATTTTAGTTCACTGATTCCTAAAATGTCAATGTTCACTCTTGCCATCTCCTGTTTGACCACTTCCAATTTGACTTGATTCATGGACCTAACATTCCAGGTTCCTATGCAATATTGCTCTTACAGTATCAGAGATTGCTTCCATCACCAGTCATATCCATAACTGGGTGTTGGTTTTGCTTTTGCTCCATCTCTTCATTCTTTCTGGAGTTGTTTCTCCACTGATCTCCAGTAGCATATTGGGCACCTACCGACCTGGGGAGTTCATCTCTCAGTGACAAATCATTTTGCCTTTTCTTACTGTTTATGGGGTTCTCAAGGCAAGGATACTGAAGCAGTTTACCATTCCCTTCTCCAGTGGACCACTGGAGAAGAACTCCCCACCATGACCTATCCGTCTTCGGTGGCTCTACATGGCATGGCTCATAGTTTCATTGAGTTATACAAGGCTGTGGCCCATGTGATTAGATTGGTTAGTTTTCTGTGATAGTGGTTTTCAGACTGTCTGCCCTTTGATGGAGATGAATAATAGGCTTATGGAAGCTTTTGTTGGGAGAGACTACATAAAGGGGAAACTAGGTCTTGTTCTGATAGGCAGGGCCATGCTCAGTAAATCTTTAATCCAGTTTTCTCTTGATGGGTGGAGGTGTGTTCCCTCTCTTTTATTTCAGTTCAGTTCAGTTCAGTCACTCAGTCATGTCCGATCTTTGCAACTCCATGAATCACAGCACGCCAGGCCTCCTTGTCCATCACCAACTCCCGGAGTTCATTCAGACTCACATCCATCGAGTCAGTGATGCCATCCAGCCATCTCATCCTCTGTCATCCCCTTCTCCTCCTGCCCCCATCCCTCCCAGCATCAGAGTCTTTTCCAATGAGTCAACTCTTTGCATGAGGTGGCCAAAGTACTTGAGTTTCAGCTTTAACATCATTCCTTCCAAAGAAATCCCAGCGTTGATCTTCAGAGTGGACTGGTTGGATCCCCTTGCAGTCCAAGGGACTTTCAAGAGTCTTCTCCAACACCACAGTTCAAAAGCATCAATTCTTCAGCACTCAGCCTTCTTCACAGTCCAACTCTCACATCCATACATGACTACTGGAAAAACCATAGCCTTGACTAGATGGACCTTTGTTGGCAAAGTAACGTCTCTGCTTGTGAATATGCTATCTAGGTTGGTCATAACTTTTCTTCCAAGGATTAAGTGTCTTTTAATTTCATGGCTGCAGTCACCATCTGCAGTGATTTTGGAGCCCAAAAGTATAAAGTCTGACACTGTTTCCACTGTTTCCCCATCTATTTCCCATAAAGTGATGGGACCGGATGCCATGATCTTCATTTCTGAATGTTGAGCTTTGAGCCAACTTTTTCACTCTCCTCTTTCACTTTCATCAAGAGGCTCTTTAGTTCCTTTTCACTTTCTGCCATAAGGGTGGTGTCATCTGCATATCTGAGGTTATTGATATTTCTCCCGGCAATCTTGATTCCAGCTTGTGTTTCTTCCAGTCCAGCGTTTCTCATGATGTACTCTGCATATAAGTTAAATAAG
>SJYT01001928.1:108877-136850 GCA_006410635.1 Cephalophus harveyi
GGAGCTGACTGTGGCTCAGATCATGAACTCCTTATTACCAAATTCAGACTCAAATTGAAGAAAGTAGGGAAAACCACTAGACCATTCAGGTATGACCTAAATCAAATCCCTTATGATTATACAGTGGAAGTGAGAAATAGATTTAAGGGCCTAGATCTGATAGATAGAGTGCCTGATGAACTATGGAATGAGGTTCGTGACATTGTACAGGAGACAGGGATCAAGACTACCCCCATGGAAAAGAAATGCAAATGGCTGTCTGGGGAGGCTTTACAAATAGCTGTGAAAAGAAGAGAGGTGAAAAGCAAAGGAGAAAAGGAAAGATATATACATCTGAATGCAGAGTTCCAAAGAATAGCAAGAAGAGATAAGAAAGCCTTCTTCAGCGATCAATGCAAAGAAATAGAGGCAAACAACAGAATGAGAAAGACTAGAGATCTCTTTAAGAAAATTAGAGATACCAAGGGAACATTTTATGCAAAGATGGGCTCGATAAAGGACAGAAATGGTCTGGACCTAACAGAAGCAGAAGATATTAAGAAGAGGTGGCAAGAATACACAGAAGAACTGTACAAAAAAGATCTTCACGACCCAGATAATCATGATGATGTGATCACTCATCTAGAACCAGACATCCTGGAATGTGAAGTCAAGTGGGCCTTAGAAAGCATCACTATGAACAAAGCTAGTGGAGGTGATGGAATTCCAGTTGAGCTGTTTCAAATCCTGGAAGATGATGCTGTGAAAGTGCTGCATTCAATATGCCAGCAAATTTGGAAAACTCATCAGTGGCCACAGGACTGGAAAAGGTCCGTTTTCATTCCAATCCCAAAGAAAGGCAATGCCAAAGAATGCTCTGCTATTTACCTGGGGCCAATCTATGGTGGAGATAATGAAGATAATGGTGACCTCCCACAAAAGATCTCATGAATGTACTGTTACACTCAGTGTCTCCAACCCTGCAGCAGGCCCCCATAGACCCATGTCGCAGACAAAGAGTCATGGACACTCATAGGCAAGTCAAGGACAGTCTCTTGTGTGGTCACTGCTCCTTTCTCCTGGGTGCTGGTGTACAGGGTCCTGTTGTGCCCTCCAAGATTCTATTTTCCAGTCCTGTTTAAGTTCTGGCAGCTCTATGATGGAATTAATGGTGACCTCCTTCAAGAGGGTTTATGTCATACCCAAGTCTGCTGCACCCAGAGCCCCCTCCCTGCAGTAGACCACTGCCAACCCATACCTCCACAGGAGATGCTCAAAGTTATGTCTCAGTCTCTGTGGGGCCATGGGGTCCTGGTGCACACAGTTTTGTTTGAGCCCTCTGAGCGTCTCTCGCGGGAATGGGGTTTGATTCTAAACTCATATTTGTCCCACCTACCATCTTGCTAGGCTTCTCCTTTGCTCTCAGATATGAGGTATCTCCTCACAGCCACTCTAGAGCCTACCTTCTTGCTGAAGTTTCTCTGCCCTTGGACGTGGGGTATATCCGTATGGACAGTCCAGCAAAATGCAGCCACCGCTCCTGATCTTGCACATGGGGTATCTCCTCTTGGCCGCTTGCTGCTCCAGTGCCATGCAGTGGAGCTTAGGAAGCATCATTAGGAACAAAAGCTAGTGGAGGTTATGGAATTCCAGTTGACTGTTTCAAATCCTGAAAGATGATGCTGTGAAAGTGCTGCTCTCAATATGCCAGCAAATTTGGAAAACTCAGCAGTGGCCACAGGACTGGAAAAGATCAGTTTTCATTCCAGTCACAAAGAAAGGCAATGCCAAAGAATGCTCAAAGTACTGCACAATTGCACGCATCTCACACACTAGTAATGTTCAAAATTCTCCAAGCCAGGCTTCAACAATCATGAACTGTGAACTTCCAGATGTTCAAGCTGGTTTTAGTAAAGGCAGAGAAACAGAGATCAAATTGCCAACATCTGCTGGATCATGGAAAAAGCAAGAGAGTTCCAGGAAAACATCTATTTCTGCTTTATTGACTATGCCAAAGCCTTTGACTGTGTGGATCACAGTAAACTGTGGGAAATTCTTAAGGAGACTGGAATACCAGACCACCTGACCTGCCTCTTGAGAAATCTGTATGCAGGGCAGGAAGCAACAGTTAGAATGAGACATGGAACAACAGACTGGTTCCAAATAGGAAAAGGAGTACATCAAGGCTGTATATTGTCACCCTGCTTATTTAACTTCTATGCAGAGTACATCATGAGAAACGCTGGACTGGAAGAAACACAAGTTGGAATCAAGATTGCTGGGAGAAATATCAATCACTTCAGATATGCAGATGAAACCACACTTAACGGTTGAAAGTGAAAAAGTACTAAAAAGCTTCTTGATGAAAGTGAAAGAGGAGAGTGAAAAAGTTGGCTTAAAGCTCAACAGTCAGAAAAAGATCATGGGAGCTGGTCCCATTACTTCATGGCAAATAGATGGGGAAACACTGGAAACAGTGTCAGACATTAAATTTTGGGACTCCAAAATCACTGCAGATGGTGACTGCAGCCATGAAATTAAAAGACGCTTACTCTTTGGAAGGAAAGTTATGACCAACCTAGACAGCATATTAACAAGAGGAGACATTATTTTGCCAACAAAGTTCTGTCTAGTCAAGGCTATTGTTTTTCCAGTAGTCATGTATGGATGTGAGAGTTGGACTATAAAGAAAGCTGAGCACAGAAGAATTGATGCTTTTGAGCTGCGGTGTTGGAAAAGACTCTTGAGAGTCCCTTGGACTACAACGAGATCCACACAGTCCATTCTAAAGGAAATCAGTCCTGAATATTCATTGGAAGGACTGACGCTAAAGCTGAAAGTCCAATACTTTGGCCACCTGATGCAAAGAGCTGACTCATTTGAAAAGACCCTGGTGCTGGGAAAGATTGAAGGTGGGAGGAAAAAGGGATGACAGAGGATGAGATGGTTGGATGGCATCATTGACTCATTGGACATGAGTTTGAGTAATCTCTGTGAGTTCATGATGGACAAGGAGGCTTGGTGTGCTACAGTCCATAGGGTCATGAAGAATAGACACGCCTGAGTGATTAAACTGAAAAATTACATCATAATAAAATGGAAAGCAGGATAGATCTCACATATAACAAAACCTTTCCAAAAACAATTTTAATATAAATATAAACCTATAACAAATAGCTTAATAAATTTTCTATAAAGTAGTAAATTCTAGGCTGTGTGTATTAGGTCTTTATTAATAAAATATCATCTTACTTATGCTAAATCAAACTTAAACTCTAAGGAATTTAATGAGAAAATTCTTGGGCTAGCGCAAGAATGTTAGAATTGTATAAAAAATCAACTCTGAAGTATTGAGACTCTAGATGCCCTCAAAGATTTCTCACAGAATTTCTTTCTTCTCCCAGAGAATATTCTCAGCAATGTAAAAGTCTCTAGGAGTTTGAGGGTGATATTTTTACAGTTTTTTGGCAATGCAAATAGTATAAACATCCTTTCTTACATTGTCTTTGATTTACAAAACTCTAGGGAGTCACTTTTAGTTGGCCCAATAAGGATAATGTGTATATCATCAATTAGTCGATCACTTTGACTAGAAGACTGAGAATATGGTGACAGAGCTCATATAAGCAGGCTATGACTCCCTTTTAGACAACTTGGGTAAATCACAAAAGAATTCATTCTAAAAATAATGAGAGGCTACTACAGAAATAGATTGTGCTAGTGTTAGTTGCTCAGTCATGCCTGACTCTTTGCAACCCATAGACTGTAGCCTGCCAGGCTCCTCTCTCCATGGAATTCTTCTGGCAGGATTATTGAAGTGGGTTGCCATTTCCTTCTACAGGCAGATTGTGCTAAGCTGAGAATTAATTAATGCCCATTTACAACTTTAAATTAACTTTACTATACATGCTAACTATGGTTTTGAAATATATTTCTATTACTTTTTAATAAATGGGAAATTGAGAAAATTTTTAAATTACATGGATTTACAAAATAGTATAATGAAACAAATATGCTCAGTTTCTGATGAAATGAAGTGTACTTCAGATAAATAAAACATCCAATATTTGACTTGAATTCTACCATTCAAGAATAAACAATATATTGGGATATAACTTTAAAAACAATTGTTTGCATTTTCATGTACATTTCAAATCAATATCATATAATATATATAACATCCCATGATTTATTTTTCCATTTCCCATCACTTCATGGGAAATAGATGGGGAAACAGTGGAAACAGTGTCAGAATTTATTTTGGGGGGCTCCAAAATCACTGTAGATGGTGACTGCAGCCATGAAATTAAAAGATGTTTACTCCTTGGAAGGAAAGTTATGACCAACCTAGATACCATATTGAAAAGCAGAGACATTACTTTGCCAACAAAGGTCCATCTAGTCAAGGCTATGGTTTTTCCAGTAGTCATGTATGGATGTGAGATTTGGACTGTAAAGAAAGCTGAGCACCGAAGAATTAATGCTTTTGAACTGTGGTGTTGGAGAAGATTCTTGAGAGTCCCTTGGACTGCAAGGAGATCCAACCAGTCCATTCTAAAGGAGATCAGCTTTGGGATTTCTTTGGAAGGAATGATGCTAAAGCTGAAACTCCAGTACTTTGGCCACCTCATGCGAAGAGTTGACTCATTGGAAAAGACTCTGATGCTGGGAGGGATTGGGGGCAGGAGGAGAAGGGGACGACAGAGGATGAGATGGCTGGATGGCATCACCGAGTCGATGGACGTGAGTTTGAGTGAGTGTGAGAACTCCAGGAGTTGGTGATGGACAAAGAGGCCTGGCGTGCTGCAATTCACAGGGTCTCAAAGACTTGGACATGACTGAGCGACTGAACTGAACTGAACTGAATTTGCTTATATTAATAATTATATTATTGTCACCAGATAATTTTAAAAAATGAAGGGTAATACACACATGACTTGCTTCCTAACCTCTTCGTAAGTCATTTATAGCACTGTTCAGAAAGGCCTATACTCATTTGAACCAAAAACCTATTTCTAAAGACAAGACCTATTACCCTTTCCTCAGTTTATTTTTTTCCATAGACTTCTTACTATCTCATATATCAGTAATATTTTTTGACTTCTATATTTTTGCTTGCTGTTATCCCCCCAACTAGAAAGTTTTTTTTTTTTTTTTTAAGTTTTTAACATTAATGAGATTGGTCATTGCCTTTCCCTTTTCTTCTCTCTGCAGTGATATGGTTAGTGCATTTAAAGTTGTATCTTTAATATTCTCTGATTGCAGTTGCAGTTGGCATATCATGCTGGTGCCTTACTTTCCCCATGGATATATTGCATTAACATTATTGACAAAATACAGGAAATGTACCTTTTTTAGAATTACTATTCTGATTTCCTATGACAATGAAGACATGATATCATAAAACCTCATTTTAAAGCAATTTCTCTAAATCACACTTAGATCACTACACAGTGAATTCTCAAGAGTCTTGCTACCATAATGTGAACTGTTATCTACTACTTTATTTCAAAAATGATAATTTTGTATAATTCATTTTCAATATCATTTTTGTATATTTACCAATGAAGGTAGCATGGTTTAACAGAATTAACTTTAAAAAGTAAATAATTTTCATTACTTAATTCACATATAAATATAAAACAAGTTTATCTTTGTATAAGCAATACTTCTGATGTTTTTGTTTAACAGGATAAAATTATGAATACATACCTGGACTTATTGGATTTTTGGTAGTATAAATCAATGCCTTTGCAAAAAATAGGTTGCAGCAAAGTTATGAAATATTTATTCTGTAAAAATAATATCCTGGGTGCAGCAAGCCCAATAAAGAGCCACATAACCTTATTTTATTAACATGCACATTTCATTAAATATTAAATAATTTAACACATACTAGCAGTTCACAGAATGTTAAATAGCTATGCTGTTTCTCCACTCATTTCAATTTTATTGATTCTCCCTCAAAAGTAAAGCTTAAAGAATAATATAGTATTGTTTATTGTCCATCTTTTCTACAGTTTTCCCATAAGATAACAGATGTACCAAAGAGCAATATGCAAGGAAAAAGCAAATCTATGTCTTTCATCCCATGTTTAATTAATGATTTCCAAAATATTTCAAGACCTTGTGAAATTCCTGCTTGACTAAATTTGAAGAAAATAGACCGTTTTATTGTGTGGATAAATGAGAGTCACCCTTTTGCAGAATATTATACCTTCCAAATTGTAGAAATTATCTCTAATCTTGTTTACATTTCAAGTGTCATCATTTTTTTTTGTCATAGGTCAAAACATTTCCTTCAAATTGTATTTCTACTTTGGTCTTGAGTTCAATGTTTTATCGACAATAGAGCACAGGCTTTTTCTATCATGTTTCTTCTTCTCCCTTAGCACTTCCAATAGCCATCATCAGGTCCTTGTTACTTTATCCATAAGCAAAATATTCTACAAACTCTTTTTCTTTCCTTAGTTTAGCTGTATTATTTCATATCTTGTTTATTCTTAGTATTCTTTTGCTTGTATATTCAAAACCATTATACATATTTCAAAATCTAACTTGAGTCAATCTTTTAGTTCTTTGGTAATTCCTTTAAGATGAATCATCTGTTTAAATAAAACAATAATAAATAATCTATTTAAACAATAAAAATGGATAATAAACACATTTCTGTATTTAAAGAACGAGAAGTTGTATCTAAACTTTGGCACATGGCACATCTTCCTCTTTATCCTCTCCATCTCATTTTAATACTTCAAGTCCATCCTTCAGTGTCTTTAAAAGCCATATGGGAAAAAAACTAAGATGGAGTTCCAGGAGTAGAAAACAAATCATTATTAAATATTTATAAATGGAGATGTGACTGTATAAAACATTGCAGTTACTTCTCTGACTTCATTTGGAATATAAATTTAAACATTAATTAGATCATATTCTTGAAAACCTCACACTGCTGTCCTTATTTCACCCTCTATTTCTTTTATAAGTACTAGAAAAATGTTTTTGTTTTCCCACTACTCTTTGCCACAGAATATAATTATCTTCATTATTTGAAGAAAATGTTCATCATAATAACATTTTCTGCCAGCTTGCTGAATAGCATAGTATTTTTCTACTAGCTTGCTGAATCTGTATTTCTGTTTTCATATGGTTCATCCTACTCTTCAATCAAATCTCGATTGAACATAATTTTCCATTTCTTATTTTGAGTAATTTTTTAAAGTCAGTCCTCATTACCTGTAACACTCTTTTCTGGTCTCAGTCCTTAGACTTAGTGCAAGACAATAGCCTGTGGATATCAGAGTGGGAATACAGTAACAATCTGGACGTTTGTTGATTTTGTTACTTTACTAAAATAACTAATATAGGATTTCAAACTTTTTTATTGTGCAAGTCAGATGATTCTGTCAATAATAATGATACTGATGGTGAAGAAGAGCTATATTATACATTTATTAGTGAATCAACTGGAAATGAGAATTTAAGAGATTTCTTCAACATGGATTCTAGAGAGTAGTTGGGTTGATTAAAAAAAAATCAAAGGAGACTGGTTTCTTAAATAGATAATAGAAATAATAGTCTTGAAAAGGCAATCAGGAGGATGAGTTGTAATGAAGCATTGTAGAATATACTTTAAAATTGTCTACACTTTTCAGTAATGTTGAAGAAGCTGAAGTTGAACGGTTCTATGAAGACTTACAAGACCTTCTAGAACTAACACCCAAAAAAGATGTCCTTTTCATTATAGGGGACTGGAATGCAAAATAAGAAATCAAGAAACACCTAGAATAACAGGCAAATTTGGCCTTGGAGTACAGAATGAAGCAGGGCGAAGGCTAATAGAGTTAAGGAAAGTTATGACCAAACTATACAGCATATTAAAAAAGCAGAGACATCACTTTGTCAACAAAGGTCCATCTAGTCAAGGCTATAGTTATTCCAGTGGTCATGTGAGAGTTGGACTATAAAGAAAGCTGAGCACCAAAGAATTGATGCTTTTGAACTGTGGTGTTGGAGGAAACTCTTGAGAATCTCTTGGACTGCAAGAAGATCCAACCAGTCCATCCTAAAGGTGATCAGTTCTGGGTGTTCATTGGAAGCACTGATGCTGAAGCAGGAACTCCAATATTTTGGCCACCTGATGCGAAGAGCTGACTCATTGGGAAAGACCCTGATGCTGGGAAAGATTGAAGGCGGAAGGAGAGAGGGACGACAGAGGATGAGATGGTTGGATGGCATCACTGACTCAAAGGATATGGGTTTGGATGGACTCCAGAAGTTGATGATGGACAGGGAGGCCTGGTGTGTTGTGGTTCATGGGGTTGCAAAGAGTCGGACACCACTGAGCGACTGAACTGAACTGAAAATTTAAAGGACTTCAGAGAAAGCAATATTCTCACAAGCCAATACTGGATTAGAATGCAATTTTACTTGAAGACATATCATGAAGTTTAGCAGACTCAGTGCAAGAAGCTGTAGGAGTCAAAAGGGATGGAATTTTGAATATAATAGGAAATATAAAAGAAGCAAGAGAGACAAAAGTCTGGGTGGCGATAAATGATGAAGTTCAGATTTCAGATGCTTAGTTAAAACTACGGAAAGCATGGTAGAATTATTTCTTCCATTTTCTTAGGGGAAGTTGGCCTATTTCTTGGGACCTTTTTTTTTTTAAGTTGTGAAGCAAGATGAGCTGTGACTTGAGTGAGAGAAGGTCGGATAGAAGCAAACTTAAGCTTTGTGGATATCTTTTATGAGTGCCTGTAAAGGTGTTAGCTGGAGAAATTTTCTAACTGCTTGCATTTGGAGCTCTGAAAGTAGAGCTTTAACTATGTACAGATTTTTTTTCGATCTCCTTTATATACCTGAAGGCTAATTTTGTTAAATGCTAGGTGGTCAAGAATATCTTCTTTTTCAAATATTTCTGCCAAACATGTTGGAAAAGAAAGGGATGGGAAGTTATTATGTATCTATCTCCATATAGCTCTCTCACATAACTCTCTTTAGGAGACAAAAATGAGAAAGTGGATCTATCTTTTGCTCAGGGTGGGGGAGAAAAGTTTTTAGGTTTATATTTTTCACTTTTAATTACCTTCAATATTGGTCTACTTGTTCAGTCTCCTTTCAACTCTTTCTGTTTGGTATGTTTCAGTTATCAATCTCTGTTTTCTCTTATTTACCTAAGAGGACATTTTCTCTTCTAGGATCCTGCATTTGTCCATGCTCTTCCCTCTGATGACAGGCCACTATCCATTCCTTCACTTCTCCACTTCATCACCATGCTAACTCCTATTCAACTTGAAATCTGAAAAAATAACTCTTATTTCTCCAGAATAGGTTTCCTAAGAAATTCAAGTTGCTTTGACATTTGGCCTCATGGTCCTCTAAACAAATACCGATCTGTAATTAAAGATTAGCTTTTTAATATATGTCTGCCTCACACACGAGGCTATAAGTTCAATGAATTAAATCATCACCTATTTGTGTGCATATAATTTAGTTACTTTTATACTTTCATTACTTGGAATACTAGCTGACCAAAATAGCAAACAATTATTTAGCATATATAAATCAAACAATTTCAACCAATAGTTTTAAATGCTGAGCATACTAGAGCAACTGCACTTCTTAAAATTCATCCCAAAGAAATTATTAAAGATGGATCAAATATTCAGAAGAATGAACTCACAGCATTTTTATAAAAGAAAAAAATTTGAATACATATTCATGTTAAGAAACAGGAGATTGGATAAATACATTTTTTAAGTCATACAGTGAAATGTCAAACAAGCAATATGTTGTTGGAGACTATATCTTAGCTATTTCAAAACATGTCTACCATCTGTCTGTCTGTCTTCCCATCCCCCTACCTATTATCTTCTATAACAGATATAAGCTAAATATAAGTATTGAGTTATCCTTGTACTTCTTAAACTTCCTAACCCTTCAATGATATTAAAAGGGGAGTAAAATATGGTTTAAAGCAATGAGATTCAGACCATACTAACTACTCTTTATTAACTGTAATTTAAAAGTGTTCCTTGTCAATAATCTTTATTCTTTAAAGTTGACATCATGTTTTGTTAGGTAAGGAATAACATGTTTTATTCTCTGAAATCTCAACTGTGGTTATTATACATTTGGCCTAAATAAATAGTATACTGAATATGTACACAACAGCAAATTTGAAGATACATAACGTTGGAGAGCAAGATTTCCTAAAGGTTTTAATACATCTGAATGAGATGGTTTTATTTAATAAAATTCGGCAATAACAGTGAAATATCAGTGTCTACCTTATTATAATTAATGTATTGTGAGTAACTGTAAAATAGAAATGTTGTAGAAGGGACAGCTAAGCCTGTCAGTAATAAATCAACCCTTTAAGAGAAATGCTCTACACTTCATGGATGAGAACTAGAGAGGTTTCAGGCTCATACCACACTCTACTTAGGGAGGTTCAATCTTGTTATTTTTTGTATTTCATATTTTGTGTTAATACTGAAAATATCAAGTGCTTTTCTGAGTGAGGAGAGCAGTTTTAAATATTTGTTGTTAGATGAGGTTATTACATGAAGGTGACAGTAAGGGGTATGTTGGAAAGATTATTGTCTCAACTTTATTCTTTGTGAACCTGTCTGGTTTTTCTACAATACCTATGAGTTAATACTTTCAAAGTCCTAGTTAAAATGCAAATATGCAATCTGAGATAAATACAAGCTACAAAAGACATTTGCATTCATTAGCATGTTAACCCAAATCAGCTTGTCTGATTAATCAACATTTATACTTTACAACCTTTCAAATGTATAAAATAAGATGTCATTTTAAAACTGTATTGAAAAAGTAGCCTCAAAATATATATAAGGAGGTTTCTATCTTTGAAAATTTTCAATAAAGTGTTCATTAGTGCTCTGTTTTCTTCACTTCTTTACTCTCAGGAGCCTCAAAGTTAGAAGGAAATGAATTATCACCATGTATTATATTAAGTGATTTGCTAGCACTGAATAACTGATTTACAAAACATGCCCCACTGCAAAATAGGCTTTATAGTTTGCATTGTACAAAGAAGGTATAAGCATAGGTAAGGTAAATGGTTGTGGTGTTGATGGTGGTTGTTTAGTCACTCAGTTGTTTCAGACTCCTGTGACCTCTTGGGCAATAATCCACCAGGTTCCTCTGTCCATGTGATTTTCTAGCCAAGAATACTGAAGTGGGTTGCCATTTTTTTCTCCAGGGGAATCTTTCTGTCCCAGGGATCATATCCACATCTCCTGCATTGCAAATGGATTCTTTACCACTGAGCCATCAGAGAAGCCCAAGGTAAATCAGACTCAGCTATAAATTAATGAATTAAAAAGTTGTATGTCTAATTTTAAACATTTTTCTGAAATTTTCTAATGCTAGCAATTTAGAAAGGAAATTAAAGTTTTACTACCTTATTCTATGCTTCAATAATCTAAAATCATTAATAAACACTAAATATATAATGTGTGTACCATATTTATGATACAATATATATGATTTTGTTGTTTTAAAATAACATCATTTGGTCCAACCTTAAGTTTAGGGAAGCACATTGCTGTAAAATCTCACAATGAATATCCAAAACATAGTTTCAGAATGCACTCAAGGTGATAAGCCCTTGAAAAAGATCATAATGTGCTTATTCTGCAAAGATAAAGTGAAGTAAATATGATTATCTATAACAAGTTTAACCAATGATGAGTGTATGCTCACATAGAACTCCTGCATTGGCAGGTGGATTCTTTACTACCTGTCTCTTATACACATCTTATCAAAAATTCAGTTGATAAAAAAGTTTTACTTATCTGTAGACTGCCTGATTTTTCACATTAAATATTAGATGATTTTTTTATCCCATTAAGTTTATATTTTAAATGTATTTAAAAAGGTAACAGTTATTAAACTGTTATTAAACTGGCATTCAATATATATATAATAAATCTTAATTAAAGATTATTAGATATTATCCAACCAAGGTATAAATTAGATCTAAATATATTTGTGTCTAATATATTTTATTTAGGTAATAAATGCATTTTTAGGAGACATATAAATCCATATATACATGCTGCTGCTGCTGCTAAGTCGCTTCAGTCGTGTCCAACCCTGTGCAACCCCACAGATGGCAGCCCACCAGGCTCCCCTGTCCCTGGGATTCTCCAGGCAAGAACACTGGAGTGGGTTGCCATTCCCTTCCCCAATGCATGAAAGTGAAAAGTGAAAATGAAGTCACTCAGTCCTGTCCGACTCTTAGTGACCCCACGGACTGCAGACTACCAGGCTCCTCTGTCCATGAGATTTCCAGGCAAGAGTATGGAGTGGGGTGCCATTGCCTTCTCCACCATATATAAATATATCTATACAATTTAGCTTATAGACTTTAATATGTCTTTTGGCAATTGATACCAAATATTGGTACATGCTAGTGTTAAAACATGCAAAGGTAAAAAAATTTTTTTTCAATGTAATATTTTTATTTGTACTCTCATATGTTGTAGGACATCACTAGTAAATTAGACCTGACAATATTAGCTCTATTTCAAAGGATTTTTTTTTCTTAGTGTAGTTAGTGGGTATATACAAGTTCACAAGGTAATGGTCAGAAATCAGTGTATGTTTTTAATGCTATTTTACAATAAAATTTTTTAATAAAGTATTTAAAACTTTTTAAAATTATTTTAAGGATTACTGGATGTCAGCTTCTGACCAACATGAATTAACAAAGTAATTCTCTTTGGGGAGAATGTTCATGGAGTAGCATTTCTAGGATATGCTAGAAATATCCTCAAACCAAATCGCTTTGTAAAATACTAGACAAAAGGTATTGAAGGACAGTGATTTCCTGAATGATGAATAACAAATGAAGTAAGCTCTCCCTTTCCCCTAGATTCATGCTTGGGAAAATATTTAGGCTGTGATGTGGTGGCTTAGTTGCTAAGTTGTGACTGACTATGGCAACCCCACGGACTGTAGCCCTTCAGGCTCCTCTGTGCGTGGAGTTCTCCAGGCAGGAATATGGGAGTGGGTTGCCATTTCCTTCTCTAGGGGATCTTCCTGATCCAGGGATCAGAACCAGGTATCTTGTGTTGCAGGCAATGTCTTTACCAGCTGAGCCCCCAGGGAAGCCCTAGTCTATGATGTAATGAGACCAAATCAAGGTAGAGTGCCTCACCTGGAAGACAGTGCTACATGTTTGGGGAGAGAAAGGGGCTGGAGTTTGCAGATCAGAATACCGGCAAAGGGAGGGCTGGGTAGAAAAGGAACTCTAGAGTTTGAACAGGGTCCTTTTCAACACAATACTCTGGTATTGAGTACTGACCCACAAATAAATGTGAATATCTAATCAAGGCTGGAGATCTGAGCACTGGAAGAATTATAGAACTCACATAAGGCTTGGAAGAGTACCTTGCCTCCAGCCAAACTAAGTACTTCCTGTGATACTGTGATTTATAGAAGTTATTTATATATCGTCTTAATTCTCATTTCTGGCATAGAATGCCTAAAAACTGTTGGAATTTCTTAAGTGATAAGAGTGATAGAGTTGTCTTTTGTTTATTTATTTATTTTATATTAATAAGGTGACTTTTGAAAAGCACCTAAAAGACTGGACTGATTGCCTCTGGAGACAACCATGTGATTAGAGGCTTGGAACTTAAGTCCCACCACCAACTTCTGGGAAGGGGAGAGGAGCCCATAGGTTGACTGTCACTAATAGTTAACGAATTAATCACCGATGCCTATTGCATGAAGCTTCCATAAAACCCTAAAAGGATGAGTTTTATGGGTTTTCCTTTTCCCTAAAAGGAAAGCTTCTGGGTTGATGAACACGTGGAGGTGCAGGGACGGTGGCAAGCCTGGAGAATACATCACAGCTCAGTGACCTTTCCCTAAACCTTGCCTTATATATCTGTTCCATTTGGCCATTCATGATTTATATATGTCTATAATAAATTGGTAACTTAGTGAATCAAATGTTTCTCTGAGCTCTGTAAACTTCTCCAGCAGTTTAATCAAAACAAAAGAGGGGTCCTAGGAACCTCTGATTTATAATCATTTGGTTAGAAGCACAGAGCTTGTGACCGGTATCTGAAGTGAGGATGGAGGGCAATGTTGTAGGACTGAACCCTTCACCTGTGATGTCTGATGCTGCCAGACATCTGGTAAATAGTATCAGAATTGAGATGAATTGTAGGATACCAAGCTAGAATCTCAAAAACAGCTCCTTGGTGTGAAAAAAAAAACCCTGAACTTCCTCCTGCCAACACACACATTGGCACATTAAAACTGGGCCCAGGAGTCCAAAAGGATCTCAAGATTCATAAGGCTTTGGGGAGAATGTTCAGAAGGATCTTGCTAGTTAAAGGAGAAGACTGGTTGGCATTGACAACTGAATGTTGACTTAGAAATGCAGAATCTCGGCCCCACCCAGATTTACTGAAACAGATTATTCATTTTTAACAAATTCTACAGGTGATTGATATACATGTTAAAGTTTGGAAGGCACAGGATTATGCAATATTACCTTTGATTCAGTAGACGGTGAAGTCCATTAGGATGACATACCTAACATATTCACTTTTATTTTATGTATTAATAAGCAAATTTGCTCAATAAATCATCTGAAATTAGTGTCACGTTTAACAGCTATTTTAAAGGGATATGGGGCAGAGTATGAGAGGAAAAGGGGAGGTATGGGAGAATGTTTACCAATAACAGATGCATTAAACAATAAGAAAATGAAATTATGGGTGATAGGAAATAACAATAAAATTTGGAGTTTAAGGTGAGAATTATTTAATCCTTTTGGATGGCTTCAGATTATTTCCTTGAAGACATGGATCATTTTTTATATGCAGCATCTAGTTGTACATTAAAATCCCTATATTATAGGAAGTGCTAAGTAAATGCTTGCTATATGAAGGGATAACAAGTTTTTATACTTCTAATTATTTCAAGTTTATTGCAGCATGAACCACACCATAAGTTTGATCTAGTATTACCAATCAATTTTAGTTATTTAATAATAAATATTGCACTGATTGAGTCAGTTAGTAATTGGAAATTTGGAATCTCATGGAATCCACTAGACATGGATAAACTTTGCTGATATTTTCATATACTAAGATGAAAGTGTCAAGTCGCTCAGTCGTGTCCGACTCTGCGACCCCATGGACTATAGCCTACCAGGCTCTACCGTCCATGGGATTTTTCAGGCTAGAGTATTGGAGTGGGTCGTCATTTCCTTCTCCAGGGGATTTTCCCGACCCAAGGATCGAACCCGGGTCTCCGATCAAATCCAGGTCCCCCGCATTGCAGGCAGACGCTTTACCCTCTAAGGCACCAGGGAAACACTAAGATGAAAGATAAAAACAAATTACTTCGGGATCTATGATGCAGTTAACATTTATAAGCTGTAAAACACTCATTTGTCACTCATAATAAATTTCTGAAAACTGTGCCCATGACAACAGTCCTCTAGTATTTTCTAAGTAATTAATGCTCACGATAACAGTCCTCTAGCATTTTCTAAGATTGACACATATAGTTAATCTTTTGAAAATTATCTATCCTATTTTAATTGCCTTGAGGATGAGATTATGTGGGATACTACACAGCATAAATCTCTCCTTGAAATTTTGCATATGCTGTTTTAGTTACTTTGCAAGCATAACAACTATTTGGTTATGTAGGAGCAGGAGAAGGCAATGGCACCCTACTCCAGTACTCTTGCCTGGAAAATCCCATGGACGGAGGAGCCTGGTAGGCTGCAGTCCATGGGGTCGCTAAGAGTCGAGCACGACTGAGCGACTTCACTTTCACTTTTCACTTTCATGCATTGGAGAAGGAAATGGAAACCCACTCTAGTATTCTTGCCTGGAGAATCCCAAGGACAGAGAAGCCTAGTGGGCTGCCGTCTATGGGGTCGCACAGAGTCGGACACGACTGAAGCGACTTAGCAGCAACAGCAGTGTTAGCTAACCATTGCAAGGCAAGTAGCATATTATATATAGAACAGAAGCAATTCTAGACACATGGTGAGTTGTTTAACAATTACTTATTGAAGGAGTAAATGCATTCAATATTTGTATTAATAAATGTATAACCCATGAAGGTAAGTTAGTGTGTAAAGGAAGAAAACACAATAATAGATTTCTGTGGGTCCATAAGATTTTAAGTAGATAATTTCATATGAAATAAGTGGCATATTTAATAAATGACAATTTGTACTGCTTTTTATTTGGTATATATATTAATTAGACTTCTCTGGTGGCTTAGCTGGTAAAGAACCTGTCTGCAATGCTGGAGACCTGGGTTCAATGCCTGGCTTGGGAAGATCTGCTAGAGAAGGGAACGACTATCCACTTCAGTATTCTGGCCTGGAGAATTGCAAGGGGGTTGCAAAGAGTCAGACACAACTGAGTGACTTTCACTTTCACTTTCTATATTAATCAGTATCTCAGCTACAATCACAAAATATGCTATGCTTGCTAATTCATACACCTAAAATTTAAATAATTTTATACTAAATTTTGACATAATTATCAGCCTGAGTTTTTTTTTTTTTTCCCCCACTGAAATTTTGTCCCTTATATATTATGTTACAATTTTCTCAACTACTAGTAAGATACTTAATGCCTTTAGCTATTGATTAGCAGCAGTGAATTCTCTCCTAGACCCTATTCTAAGTATGTGGCTGGTAATACATAATACACAATCAAAATATGGCAAAAAAAATACTAGTGCATTTCTCAAAATTATTGCATTTTCTAAAATACCCTAAAACCAAGTTATGATGCTTGAGTAGAATTCATATAGGATTTGGAATCTTATATTTATTACACACATGTATTTTCTGACATGTATAGTACATACAGAGTTCATAGAAAATTTAAGTTGCTACACAGAGACTAAAGAAAAAAAGGAAAGACATATTTCAATTGGAGGTGAGGAATACATTTTATTGAGTGTTTTGTCCATAGTGGTTTCCATTTAGATCAATACAGTCTCTGTCAAATGTATTTCTTTTACTGGAAAAATTATAAAGACTTCTTTTCTTTTTCTATAGGACAGCAACATTTCCTTGCTACCTACTATCACTGCAGCTATTTTTTTTTAATTTGGTCTCTTACTGTCTTTAATTATGCAAGATTTTAAAATTACCTTGTTCTTCACTCCCAGTTCATTTTTTTTTTTTCAGTTATGGTTAATGGTCAAATTTACTGAGAACTAGCTAGTGGAAAACTGATCCCTAAGATAGTCAAAACCAAAAATAATATGTTTGTCATGTTTAAGAGATGAGATAGTTATTCAAAGTGCTACTTATTGTGAAAAGAAAATAAAAACAGTCGATATTGATAAAAGAGCTTTCTAAAATGGAGCTGCTAAGCCACTGAGGAAATGTTACTTATGCACTTCTCAGCCAAGTTGGAAACTGAACTTTGACCACTTATTGTCTTAATTCAGGCAGCCAGAATATCTGCTCAGTGTTCCAGAAACTCAAAATACTTATCAAATCATTATCCTAAAATAACTCACAATATATCCCGTTAGGACAAACAGGTCATTGAATCAGGTCAATCATAATTCTTGTCAAACAACTTTAACAACCTTGTGGTTTTTGTCTTTATAAACCGTTGACTCTTCTCTTCCTTGGAACACTCTTTGGGTTTTATCTGAATCTGTGTCTCCAAAATCGCAATTTCCAAGACTTCAAATAAACTCTTTTCCAATCTGTGTTTCTTGATCAACATTATAATGCTGTGATATAGTAAGAAATATATATTTAGTCTTCATCATGTCCCTGATTCCTGGCAAAGAGCTCGTAAAGCACTTGTAGTCCTGAGTAACAAGGAAGAGGGGAACATCTTTTGTTATTTGCAATAAGCCCCTTTCAAACTTAACTGAGCATTTCTAATAAAATGACTCCTGAAGGACCACTGGGTAGCTTTGGAATGGTTGAAGGAGGAACCAGCTAAGTGAGTAGAAAACTGGAACTTTTAGCCACATACTCTGACCTCAATGAAGAAAGCAGCACTGGAGACTGAGCTAATAATCAATCATGCTTACATTATGGAACCTCAATACTCTAAACAACATGGGTTCAAGTAGCTTCCAGAAGTGGCATCCTTTACTTAAATGGAGGCTCCTATCTCAATATCCTACCAAACATCTTCCTTCATACTACTTCTTCTGGCCATTCATTTGTGTGCTTTATAGTATTATTTATAATAAACTGGTGTGCATTTGTGTGTGTGTGTGTGTGTGTGTGTGTGTGTGTGTGTGCATGCTCAGTCACGTCTGACTCTTTGAGACCCAACAGGCTGTATCCTGCCAGACTCCTCTGTCTATAGGATTTCACAGGCAGTAATACTGGAGTGGGTTTCCATTTCCTTCTCCAGAAGATCCTCTCAACCCAAGGATAGAACCCATGTCTCCTACATCTCCTGCATTGGCAGGTGGATTCTTTACTACTGAGACACGGGGTAGTAGGAAGTAAATTTCTCCTGAGATCAGTGAGCCTTTCTAGCAAACCCTGATGAAGGAGTTTTGACACCACCTGTTTTATAGCCAATAGGCCAGAAGAAATGAGAGACCTGAGACTTGTGACTGACACCTGAAGTGGACATGGTCTTGTGGAATTGAGCCCTTAACCTGTGGAGTCTTCTCTGACTCTTGGTAGCTAGCATGAAGATTGGATTGGCTTTTTTAAGACACACAGTTGGTATATGCAGAGAGTTGAAGAACTACTTGGTGAGGAAAAACTACATATGTGGTGTCAAACATGGTTGTAGGTGCAAAGAGATCTTACTGCCCTAAAGTTTATTAGCTCTAAATCACTATTACATAAATATCATAAACAAATCTTGGTTTGCAGTAGGGCTAGTAGTAGGGTTAGTAAGTCTTGAACCTTAGAAGGACATGTGCTCATCTTCTCCCATAATACCACCAAAATTGCAACTCACTGCTGAACAACCATCGACAGGAGAAAGTTGGATCATGCTAAAAAAAAAATACCTCATGTTCAAGGGTGTCTTGTTCCCAACAAGACAGTAGGAGGGGTGAAATTGCATTTAGAATCAAAATTCATACCCACCAGAGATACTCAGAGGATGCAAGCAAAACCTTGTGTACATCGGGACCCAGGGAAAAGAGCAGTGACCCCCACAGGAGACAGAGCCAGACCCGCCTTTGAGAGTTAAGTGTCTCCTGCAAAGGCACAGCTCAGTAGTAGCCAGCCAGAGGGACAGGGATTCTGGCTGCAGCAGACCTAGGAGAAGGAGTGTGTGGTATAAGTCCTCTTGGAGGAGGTTGCCATTAGCCCCACCATAGAGCCACTGATCAGACAACCCAGAAACTGGAGAAAAATTATACCAAGGAAATTCTTCAGTTCAGTTCAGTTCAGTCACTCAGTTGTCTCTGACTCTTTGTGACCCCATGGACTGCAGTACACAAGGTCTCCCTGTCAATCACCAATTCCTGGAGTTTACTCAAACTCATGTCCATTGAATCGGTGATGCCATCCAACCGTTTCATCCTCTGTTGTCCCCTTCTCCTCCCACCTTCAATCTTTACCAGCATCAGGGTCTTTTCAAATGAGTCAGTTCTCCACATCAGGTGTTCTTACACTGTGTAAAAGAAGTTCTTGCACTGTTGAAAAAGTTTTAGGACCCACAACAGATTTCTCAATCTGGGAATCTGACAAAGGGACTGAGAACCCCCAGGAAATTTGACTTTGAAGGCAGTGGGATTTGATTACAGAACTTCTACAGCACTGAGGAAACAGACTCTTGGAGAGCACAAACAAAACCTTGTGCAAAACAAGGACCCAGGAGAAAGGAGCAGTGACCCCACAAGAGACTGAGCCAGATTTCCCTGTGAGTGTCCAGGAGTCTCCAGCAGAGATATGACTCCACAGTGGCCTTGGTGGGGTCAGGAACACTGAATACAGCAGTCCTGGGAGCTGTGGCTTGCTGTTATACCTTGAAAGAGGTCACCATTACCACCATTACCCCTACTATATTTTGGCCTCAGGCAAAACTACAGGGAGGGAATCCAGCCCCATCAATAAGCAGAAAATTAGATTCAAGGATTACTGAGCATGGCCCTGCATAGAGAGCAAGACCGTTTCCCCAACGGCCAGTTTCTCCCATCTATTAAAAAGCCAATGATGTTACTTTAGGGACAAAGGTCAGTATAGTCAAAGCTATGGTTTTTCCAGTGGTATGTATGAGGAGAAAGGGATGACAGAGGATGAAATAGTTGGATGGCATCACTGACTCTATGGACATAAGTTTGATCAAGCTTGGGGAGTTAGTGATAGACAGGGAACCCTGTTGTGCTGCAGTGCATGGGGTCGCAAAGTCAGACACAACTGAGTAACTGAACTGAAACGAGTTCCTCCCATCAGGAAGCTTCCGCAAGTCTCTTTTCCTCATCCATCAGAAGGCAGACAGAATAAAAACCACAATCACAGAAAACTAATCAAACTGATCAAATGGATCACAGCCTTGCTTAACTCAATTAAACTATGAGTCATGGTTGAGAGTTCTGACAAAACATGGTCCACTGGACAAGGGAATGGCAAACCACTTCAGCATTTTTGCCTTGAGAAGCCCATGAATGGTATGAAAAGACAAAAAGATATGACACTTAAAGATGAACTTCCCAGGTCGGTAGGTGCCCAATATGCCAGTGGAGAAGAGGGGAGAAATAACTCCAAAAGGAATAAAGAGGATGAGCCAAATTGGAAACAGTGCACAAGTGTGGATGTCTCTGGTGGTGAATGTAAGGTGCGATGCTGTAAAGAACAATATTGCATAGGAACCTGGAATGTTAGGTCCATGAATCAAGGCAAATGGAAGTGGGTAAAAAGGAGATAATAAGAGTGAACATCTACATGTGACAATTAGTGAACTAAAATGGACTGGAATGAGTGAGTGAGTGAAGTCATTCAGTCTTGTCTGATTCTTTGGGACCCAGTGGACTGTAGCCTGCCAGGCTCCTCTGTCCATGGAATTCTCCAGGCAAGAATACTGAAGTGGGTTGCCATTCCATTCTCCAGGGGGTCTTCCCAACCCAGGGATGGAACCCAGGTCTCCCACATTGCAGACAGATTCTATATCATCTGAGCCACCAAGGAAGCCCAAAATGGTGGACTGGAATGGGTGAATTTAATTCAGATGACCATTATATCTACTCTTATAGGCAAGAATCCCTTAGAAGAAATGGAATAGCCCTAATAGTCAACAAAAGAGTCAGAAATGCAGTACCTTGGGTCCAATCTCAAAAATGGCAGAATGATTTTAGTTCATTTCCAAGGTAAACCATTCAGTATCACAGTAATCCAAGTCTATGTCTCAACCACTAATGTCAAAGAAGCTGAAGTTGAACAGTTCTGTGATGATCTACAAGACCTTCTACAAGAACTAACACAAAATAGAGATGTCCTTTTCATTACAGGGTTTGGAATACAAAAATAGGAAGTCAAGAGATATCTGGAGTAACAGGCAAGTTTGGCCTTGGATTACAAAATGAAGTAGAAAAGGCTAACAGAATTTTGCCAAGACAACACACAGGGCATAGAAAACACCCTCTTCAACAACACAATAGAAGACTCTACGCATGGACATCACCAGATGGTCAATACGAAATCAGATTGATTATATTCTTTGCAGCCAAAGTTGGAGAAGCTCTATACAATCAGCAAAAACAAGACTGGGAGCTGACTGTGGCTCAGATCGTGAACTCCTTATTGCCAAATTCAGACAAATTGAAGAAAGTAGGGAAAACCACTAGCCCATTCAGGTGTGACCTAAATCAAATCTCTTATGACTATACACTGGATGTAACAAATAGATTCAAGACATTAGATCTGATAGACAGAGTGCCTGAAGAATTATGGACAGAGGTTCATAATAACATTGTACAAGAAGTGGTGATAAAAACTGTGCCCAAGAAAAAGAAATCCAAAATGACAAAATGGTTGTCTGAGGAGGCCTTACAAAGAGCTGAGAAAAGAAAAGTGAAAAGCAAAGGAGAAAAGGAAAGATATACCAGTCTGAATGCAGAGTTTCAAAGACCAGCAAGGAGAAATAACAAAGCCTTCCTAAGTGATCAATGCAAAGAAATATAAGAAAGCAACTGAATGGAAATGACTAGAAATCTCTTCATGAAAATCACAGATACCAAGGGAACAACATTTCATGCAAAGATGGATTCAGTAAAGGACAGAAATGGACTTAACAGAAGCAGAAGATGTTAAGACAAGGTATCAATAATAGAGAGATGAACTATACAAAAATGATCTTTTTGACCAAGATAACCAGATAACCATGATGGTGTGAGCCAGACATCCTGGAGTGTAAAGTCAAGTGGGTCTAAGGATGCATCACTGCAAACAAAGCTAGTGGAGGTAATGGATTTCCAGCTGAGCTGTTTCAATTCCTTAAAGATGATGCTGTGAAACTGCTGCACTCAATATGCAGGAAAATTTGGAAAACTAAGCAGTGGCCACAGGACTGGAAAAGTCAGTTTTCATTCCAATCCCAAAGAAAGGCCAAAGAATGTTCACATTACTATACAATTGCACTCATCTCACACGTTAGCAAAGACATGTTCAAAATTCTCCATACTAGGCTTCACCAGTACATGAGCTGGGAACTTCCATATGTTCAAGCTGGGATAACAAAAGACAGAGGAACTGAAGATTAAATTTCCAACGTCTGTTGGATCATAGAAAAAGCAAAAGAATTCTGGAAAAACATCTGCTTCAGCTTCACTCACTACCCTAAATTCTTTGACTCTGTGGATCACAACAAACTGTGGAAAATTCTTAAAGAGATGGGAATATCAGCCCACTTTACCTGCCTTCTGACAAAAATGTATGCAGGTGAAGAAGCACCAGTTAGAACTGGACATGGAACAACAGACTGGTTTTAAATTGGGAAAGAGTATGTCAAAGCTGCATATTATCATGCTGCTTAACTTATATGCAGAGTACATCATGTGAAATGCCAGGCTGGATGAAGCACTAGGTGGAATCAAGATTGCTGGAAGAAATATCAATAACCTCAGATATGCAGATGACACCATCCTTGTGGCAGAAATTGAAGAGGAACTAAAGAGCCTCTTGATTAAGGCAAAGGAAGAGAGTGAAAAAGCTGACTTAAAACTCAATATTCAAAAAACGAAGATCATGACATATGGTCCCATCACTTCACAGCAAATAGACAGGGAATCAATGGAAACAGAGACAGCTTTTATTTTGGGGGGTGCCAAAATTACTGCAGATGGTGACTGAAGCCAAGAAATTAAAAGATGCTTGCTCTTTAGAAGAAAAGCTATGACAAACTTAGACAGCATAGTAAAAAGCAGAGACATTACTTTGCTGACAAAGGTACATATAGTCAAAGCTATAGTTTTTCAAGGAATCATGTACGGATGTGAGAGTTGGACCATAATGAAAACTGAGTGCCAAAGATTTGATGCTTTTAAAATGTGGTGTTGGGAAAAACCTTGAGCGTCCCTTGGACTGCAAGGAGATCAAACCAGTCTATCCTAAAGGAAGTCAGTCCTGAAGGATTGATACTGAAGCTGAAACTCCAGTACTTTGGCTACCTGATATGAAAAGCAGACTCATTAGAAAAGACCCTGTTGCTGGGAAAGATTGAAGACTGGAGAAGAGGTCAACAGAGGATGAGATGGTTGGATGGCATCATTGACTCGGTGGATATGAATTTGAGCAATCTCTGGGGGCTGGTGAAGGATAGGGAAGCCTGGCATGCTGCAGTACATGGGGTCACAAAGAGTCAGACTTGGCTGAGTGAACAACAACAATGAGCAGAGACTTATCATTCAAACAGGCATAACAGATGGGGTGTTGAGCTAAGCATTATTGATCATTACTGAGTGCTCAGCACTCTGGTATGTTTTTTTTTTTTTTTTTCTATATATTATCTTTTTTTTTTTCTTTGAAGCAACTGTATGGGAAATATTTCATACATGAAAAATCTTTAGTAAGTAACTCATGCAAGCCAGCAGCAATTTAAAAAGAGTGACAGACAAAGACAGTGCAGAAAAAAAAATAATGGATTTACAGTTATGGAACCTAAGATGAGTTCTACATGAGGAAATAAGTCCACAGTGGGGTGATAGTGGATAAGCATGTTGGGCTGTTTATAAACATCATTAGCAAAAATGCTAAACTAAAACAATCAGATGATGAACACATACTTAGGTAGGTTCTTCATTTTGCAAACACAGCTATTAATTCTTAATCATTATAACAACCCAAGGAGGCGGGCACTTTTTTATTAGCATCATGATATTTTAGAAGAAGATATATAGACATACAGAATATTATTAAGCAAATAACCAAGGTCAAATAGGTAATTAGTGGTTCAAATACTGTCAGCCTTTTGAAGAGTGCAATCATCCAAGCCCTAGGCTATGAGCAACAGAATTTTGAGTTGAACTCCACTGGAGATTATAGGATACTTTGCAAAATAGACACATCATATTGAAGTCCAGTGTTTCAACAGCTCAAGATGAAGGGGTAAGGCATTCATTTTTTTGGAAGAATTAGGTACCAAAAGAAAATTTGAGAGTAAGATACACTAGTAAAATTAAGCTTAACTTCTTAGTAAAAAGTAAGTGTCATAGGGTAAAAAAGTATGAACCCTATGAAAACGTGATACACTAAGATAGGAGAAGCAGCCACTCTGGTCAGATATAACTTATTAATTTATTGACAAAGAGATATAATACATGTGTGTGTGTGTGTGTGTGTGTGTGTTGATAAGTGCTCAATTGTGTCTGCCCATGGACTATAGTCCATTAGGCTCCTCTGTCCATGGCATTTCCCAGACAAGAATCCTGGAGTGGCTTGTCATTTCCTTCTCCATGGGATCTTCCTGGCCCAGGGATCAAACCCACATCCCCTGAGTCTCCTGTACTGGTAGGAGGACTTTTTAACACTAGTGTTGACTATGAAGGTCTAAATACATGCAATAAAAGAGACAAAATTTGCCCAGAAGGCAATCACGATTAGTGCAATAGTTCAGTTCAGTTCAGTTCAGTCGCTCAGTCGTGTCCGACTCTTTGCGACCCCATGAATCGCAGCACGCCAGGCCTCCCTGTTCATCACCAACTCCCGGAGTTCACTCAGACTCGCATCCATCGAGTCAGTAATGCCATCCAGCCATCTCATCAAAGCATTAAATCGAAGCAGAACATGACAAAAAGATAACTGCCTAAACAGATTATAATAAATAAAGACTAGTAGATTTTCTAGATTTTTCTAATAAAATAGTCTTAATACCTTGTTATGCATTTAGCCTCCTTCTTAAAAAAATTCACACATTTTATGCAATTTTATCTTTATGGCAAAGTTCTCTGAATTTTGTCTGTATATGTCTGTATATTTATTTCTCTGAGTTGAATAAGCAGGTATCTGTCTGTATACTTATTTTAAATATGCCCAGAATTTGTGATAGTTGTTTCATTAGAAGGATAAACCCCAAGAAAATTCTCGCAGGATTTTAATGAACATGTTCCAAATAAAACTACTCAGATGATTTTGATCCTTGGATAAGACTGAGGTAAGATTTAGGCTCCTGCATAAATTAAATATTATTAGAGTATCAAAATGGTTTATTTTCAAGTATGTATCTGACATAAAAATATATATAAAACCAGGAATATGAATCAGAGTGTCAGTGAAGTGCAAGTGAAGCCAAATAAACAAGTTGTAGATTCAGTTCATACATCATTGATCAATGAATGTTCTCAATTTTCACACAGCCCAGGATCCTGATAACTTTCCTGTTGAGTGCGTAGCATAAATTTTAAATGACCTGGGGCTCTTCATGAGAATGGCTAAAAAAGCACTCTCATTGCTCTAAAGGTATTCTGAACCACTACTCCACATAATGGAAGAAACTTCTATTATAATTCTCTAGTCACCTAAAAGAAATAGAAACATTTTACATGTAAACTTTCTACTCTCAACTTTCAAATAAATGTTATGATACTGTAATAAAATGCAATCTTTATAGCTGATTAGGGGCTTCCCTGGTGGTGCAGAGGTTAAAGCGTTTGCCTGCAATGTGGGAGACCTGGGTTCGATCCCTGGGTCAGGAAGATCCCCTGGAGAAGGAAATGGCAACCCACTCCAGTATTCTTGCCTGGAGAATCCCACGGATGGAGGAGCTTGGTGGGCTACAGTCCACGGGTTGCAAAGAGTCGGAGACGACTGATCGAATTCATTTCACTTCATAGCTGATTATACATTTTCAAACTCTATTAATTGCTAATTATCCATAAAATGAGCATAACTGAAAACTCCAATTACTACCATTTTTTTAAATATTCTTGCTATGAATTTCGAATAGATGCAATCTATTCAAAATGTGCTTACTACTGACCTGTGCAATCCCACTGACTCATAAACATTTGCAACAGAGATTCTGTATCCACTAACATCCAAATAGACTGACTGATTGTGAGTCACTGACAAGATGCTACTGGAATTCTCTTTCTGTGTCTGTGTATTTGCAGATCATTTCCTTTATTTGATTTCTAACCTATAGTCTCCTGAAGTTAGTGGGGTGATGCTTCCCATGCCTTTCCACCCTGTATTCCCCTGTATCTGACAAAAATAGAAGTCTATTTTTTGTGTTTGTCCAAAGTAGAGCTAACTTTCATTTCCTACTGTGCATTTACCTCTTTGTTCTTCCTATCTTTTAATTAAAATCCTTTCTCTTTTTGCTGTTCCAAACCCTTTTTACTCCTACCCTGGAACTCTTCTTCCATGGTTGGCAACCTCCTCTATACGCATAAAGTGTTCTGTGGAGCGAAGCTTCTGTAGTCTCTCACGCCATACTAGTTAGGGTCTTTGTTCCTGATTGCCAGTCCCTCACCATTGAAACTGTATTGTATTTTTAAAAATCCTAGTGATTTAAGACTCATAGAACTTGGATATGAAACATTTCTTTCTTATGGTGTAAAAAGTCTTGTTCCATTCTGTCAGTATACTGAGCTACCCATATTCCTCTCATTTAAGAAATCAGGTCCTGACTCATTCTTAATTTCTGTGGTCACTCCTTCAATCCATCAGTATGATTTCATCATCCTCATATGTGATTTACCCAACATTCTGGCCTTTCAGTTCTTTGGTAGCCTCTTCCTTTAACTATTTTTATGCCTTTTATCCTGATAAAAAGTTCCATGTTTGTATGTTGAAACTTACTAGCAGCTAAGGTTCATTTACCTCTTAAATTAATAACTTATGTGATACTTATTAAAACAAGATAATCATCTTTTTCTAACTTTTGTCAACACAATTTATCAAGAATTACATCTTGATTTCTTTATTATTTATGCATGTTTCTGCACCCATTACCACTGTTTTGTTTTCACTCTTAGAACAGCAGGTATCTGTGATCTATTGTTTATAGTACAGTCTTTGCAATAACCTGTTATTTCCTTCTAATCTCTGTATCAGTAAAACCACCATCTACTCAGTCATTTGTCCAAATACTTGTAAGTGATCCTGAACATTTTATTCTCTTGGCTGCTCATGTCCTGTGAATTATCAAGTCCCAAGATACTGTTTTGTGAATTATTATTAACAGGTATATTTTTCCCTATTTGCTTTCCCATCCCAACATGCTGAGCCATCATTACCTTGCACTTAAAGAATATGAACCACACACTGAAGGTACAATGTACAAAATAGATAAAATATAGATCAATATTTTGGGATGTATTAGTATTCTTTTTAACTTTTCCATTTGATTCTCATGTTTATTTTGTGTTTTACTTTCATACTAATGTAGAAATTGAGGGAATGAATATTTGATATTCCATATATGGTAATCAGTTCAGTTCAGTTCAGTCGCTCAGTCGTGTCCGACTCTTTGCGACCCCATGAATCGCAGCACGCCAGGCGTCCCTGTTCATCACCATCTCT
>SJYT01001928.1:138114-150558 GCA_006410635.1 Cephalophus harveyi
GTCTTGATCCCTGTCTCCCGTACAATGTCACGAACCTCATTCCATAGTTCTTTAGGCACTCTATCTATCAGATCTAGGCCCTTAAATCTATTCCTCACTTCCACTGTATAATCATAAGGGATTTGATTTAGGTCATACCTGAATGGTCTAGTGGTTTTCCCTACTTTCTTCAATTTGAGTCTGAATTTGGCAATAAGGAGTTCATGATCTGAGCCACAGTCATCTCCCGGCCTTGTTTTTGTTGACTGTATAGAGCTTCTCCATCTTTGGCTGCATAGAATATAATCAATATGATTTCGGTGTTGACCATCTGGTGATGTCCACGTGTAGAGTCTTCTCTTGTGTTGTTGGAAGAGGGTGTTTGCTATGACCAGTGCATTTTCTTGGCAAAACTCTATTAGTCTTTGCCCTGCTTCATTCCTCCTTCCAAGGCCAAATTTGCCTGTGACTCCAGGTGTTTCTTGACTTTCTACTTTAGCATTCCAGTCCCCTATAATGAAAAGGACATCTTTTTTGGGTGTTAGTTCTAAAAGCCTTATGATAATATTTTACTGATTTGATATTGGGAAATAATTGTCAAGTAAAATCAGTTTCTTCACTGCATAATTTTTTTTAACTCTAAACTTTTTGTCACACTGTAGCAAGAAAAATATTTTTATTAATTAATAGACTTTAATTTTAGGTTCAAAAAATTGAGAGAGTCCACATATAACCCTTATCCAGCTGCCATGTACAGTTCCCTCTATTATTAACATCTTGCATTAATGTTACATATTGACAACTGATAAAATAATATTGATGCATATTATTTTTATTTTAATAACAATGATGAAGATAACAAAATAGTAATTAGATAAAAGTACTATTTCAGGTCACATAAATTTTCATAGTGGCAAGTTACTTTGAGTTTTATTTTTTAAAGCACTTAAACGTTTTAACTATTTTATTCTATAATAAAAAGGTCACGGTTTACAGTAGAGTTTACTCTTCATGTTGTATGGTCTATTGATTTTGACAAATATATAAGAACATGATTTTACCATTACAGTACATACAGAATAGTTTCACTGCCCTAAAAGTCCCCCATGCCACTACTTCATCCTTCCATTTTCCCCCTTAGACCTCTGGCACACACTGGTCTCTCTAATCTCTTCATAGTTTTACCTTTACCAAAATGTCATATAATTGGGATCATGCAGTATATAGCCTATTCTGATTGGTCTTTCACTTTGTAATATGCACTAAAATTTCCTCCATGTCTTTTCATAGCATGATCATTTAAAAATAGAAATCACATCATGTCACTTCTGTGTGCTAAGCTGCTTCAATCATGTCTGACTCTGCAACCCTATTCCGTAGCTCACCAGGCTCCTTTGTCCATGGGATTCTCCAGGCAGGAATACTGGAGAGAGTTACCATGCTTTCCTCCAGGAGGACTCAAACCTGCATCTCTCACATGTCCTGCATTGGCAGGTGGGTTCTTTATCACTAGCACTACCTGGGAAACCCCACCATGTCATCACCCTCCTTAGAATGTCTTGATTCTTTCCCATTGTTCTAAAATGAAGTCTGAAATTCTTAAAGAACACTAAGATTCTATTACTCAAATAATATTTTGTAAGAAAAAAGAACATGTCTTCACCTAAGATTATCACATAAAACAATCTTCACTTATAGATTATCAGGTGACACCCTGGTGATACTGAATTATTTTTGGCATATGACAAAATCCAGGCTTCTCAGGTGGCTGGGTGGTGGAGTCCAGTCCACCTGCCAAGCAGGAGACATGGGTTCAATCCCTGGGTCAGGAAGAGCCCCTGCAGAAGGAAATAGCAAATACTATAGTATTCTTGCTCGGGAAACCCCATGGACAGAAGAACCTGGTGGGCTACAGTCCATGGAATTGCAAAAGAGTCAGATATGACTTAGGGACTAAACAACAACAATAATGACAAATTCCCAAGGTGACTCAGATGTTCATTGAAACTTGAAAGCACTGGTGTTAAAGGCCCTCAGTAATTTTTGCTCTTCACTTTCTTTCTAACCTGACCTTGGATCACCTTTCCATCCAGAAGATCCTTCATAATGAAGAATCCCAATATGCTAAAACTAAATGCCTTTATTTTTTCCCAGATGTTCTCAGTTACTCAGTAGTGACTGATTTTTTGTGGCTCCATGGACTGTAGCCTACCAGTCTCCTCTGTCCATGGAATTTTCCAGGCAAGAATACCAAAGTGGGTTGCCATTTCCTTCTCCAGGGTTTCCCAGATGAATAAAAGTCATAAAGGATTTTTGTTTTAATAATCATGATGAAGACAAAAAATAGAATTAGATAAAAGTTCTATTCTTAAAGTCAAATAAATTTTCTTAGTGACAAATTTCTCCACATTTTATTTTTTAAAGCATTTGAGTGTTTTAACTACTTTTATTCTATAATAGAAATCTATGCAAAATGTATGAACCTTTAATATAAAATTTCACTGTGCTCCACTCCTTTTTTTCTTTCAAAGTAATCTAAAATATTTGAATCTATACAGACATTTATTCTTAGATTAGCATTTTTCATTATGATTACTCCATATTTCCTTGATGAAGAACAGAGCTGTTCCAGGTGAGAAAATAGAAAGCCATATATGTTTCAGTAATAGCTTAGTCACTTTAAAGCTCCCTTGGCTAACTTCTTTCCTTCTATCAGATAACAGCTTAAACATAATTTCTTCAGGGAAAGCTTCATTGGACTCATGAGCCAAGGTTAGATCTTTCCATTATATCTTTTATGGCACCATGGTATCCTTTGTAATATAATACCTGATATTATTTTTGTGTATGTCAATGTCACTTCTAGATTGTAAATCCCATTGGGAATGTAGGATAGAGACTAAATCTGTCATTTTGTGTGGTGTCTTTAGGACCTAGGACACTGCTTAAATCATAGACAATGCAATCAATAAGTATCTTCTTGATATATGTAAATGCAATGGTTTTATGCTGTCAGTGAATATTCTTCCCCAATCCCTAGACGTTTAACATTGTATTTCCACTGTCTTTTGTACAGAAATCAATTTTCCGAGTCAAATACTTTCAATTCTATTCAAAGGAAGAATCTAAAACTTGTTTCTTCCTAAAAAGATTATAGACTATGTTCACAATTTTGTTTGTCTTTGTATTTATCCTAAAGCTTGAATGTTGCTTCTTAAGCCAAGGTTGAACATAATTCACAAATTATTTTAAATTTCTTTTACAAAACATGGGGGCTTCCCTGATAGCTCAGTTGGTAAAGAATTCGCCTGCAATGCGGGAGAGCTGGATTTCATCCCTGGGTTGGAAAGATCCCCTGGGGAAGGGAAAGGCTTCCCACTTCAGTATTCTGGCCTGGATAATCCCATGGACTATACAGCCCATAGGGTTGCAAAGAGTCAGACATGGTTGAGCCACTTTCACTTTCACTTTCATATTCATATCATGCTTATTGATTGTTTTTAATCTGTCTCTTTTGGTAGACTCTCTTTTCAGACAAAGGCAAGGTTTTTGATTGGTGTTATTTGTTTTTTCTTTGACTGTTTGCCATTTCATAGCAAGCATGCAGCAGTTGCTCAATAAAAATTAATTCAATTTTCTCTATATCTCAAAGCTCCTTACAAAATTTATTTTATAAGCTTTATAATAGCTTTGTTTCTAGTGAAATGTCTGTCCTTTTTCTTCTATCTAAGCCTGCTGTAATGAAATGGCAGGTTCAATCACACAGTAAAACAAAGATGAAATAAAATGTAGGTCCCCTTCCCCTTAATCTTCACTCACTACTCAGATCACAGCACCAAATTTCTTTGTGGAATAATAATGGGAAACTGCATTCTAACTTGCAAGCCAACAATAACCAAGATCATAACAGAGTGCACAGCTTCAAAGAAAAACGCCTAGTACATCAACAATAAAGACAGGATAGATCCCTGAAATACTGCCTTCCTTGGGAGTCAGAATTTATATTCAAAACATTGCAGTTGCTGTGAGACACCACAATAACAGTTCTACAGCACAGATCCAAAGGTCTAATAAATTAGATTCTTCCTTGGCTCAGTCAAAAATACTGTGTTCAGCAGTTTTAACAATGGAAGCCTCATCTAATTAAATTAAGTGCTGTAGAGATTCTTGCCAGCAATACTACCTCAAGCTGATAGACTCAGGTTTGCAATATTGCTAATCTGGCATGGAGCCACAAGCATGAGCAGACACTAAGTCAACAATTTGATCTCAAGTAAGGGAAAGGCAAGAAAGGGGTAATTTTCCTTTTAATGTTGCAGCAGTCTTAACATGAAAATTTATATCTCATCTCTACCATGTATATAGAACAGTTTTGGAAGGCCTACTTATTAGTTCCCCAAAATACTGTGATTTCATTACTATTTTAGTATAAAAGCTAATTTTCCTTCAAAACCATCTACACTGAAAAATGGCAAATTTTGTTTGAAAATGTAGTTCTTTTATAATGACATTTATCATAATACCTGGAAGATTTAGTACATTTCTCTTTGTGGGTTTGCTCTTTTTCTTTTTTACCTATTAGGGTATTTGTTTTGATATCTTAAAAAATGAAATTCAAACCAAAGCTTGTCAATATTCCTGTCTCTTATACACATCTGGTGATTTTATAATCATAAATAACTTTTATATTCACTCATTTTAGTAAAGGCCTTACTGAACTCCTGGAGTATATAAATGAAAGTAAAAGAAAAGAATAGTGCAAGAATAGTGCATATTAGTATGAGCAAAGATATTGATCATTTTCAGTTCTTCTTTTCAGATGTAATATCTTTTCAAGAAGCACCTTTAAGGTTTCACTGTTTTAAGACAAAGTGAGTAAGAATATGAAACAGTAAATATGTCAATAAAGGAAAGTGGAGTAAGATCTAATTATAAGTGCAGAAGAATCAGGGTTATAGTGTCCTACTGTGGCTTGTAAAGCACACAAAAGAATTTGAGGTTTGTGGTGGAGTCAGGAGGGCCCACATAATCTAGGAAATGTAGTGAAAGGATATGTGAAACGTATGGGGGACTTTGTCAGGGCAAAGACTAAATCTTTAAACACAGGGTTGCTCTAATTCAAACCCTGAGATTCCAGTGCGCATGTAAAAGTCGTATTTTGAAGTTGCTATGTAGTATCCACTTTAAGAAAATGGATGAAAATTTCAAACATCAGTTAATTTAAGGCACAAAGGCAGAAAGTGTGCAATAATCTTCAAAATTCTTAATACAAGATTTACAGGTGATTGGTATGAAAGTTCAAGTTTGAAAAGTGTGGGATTAAGTAATGTTTCCTTTGATTTAGTGATCTGTGAAGTCTATTAGGTTAACACTCCTAAATATATTCACCTTTATATTTGTATATTAATTAGTTCATTCACTCAACACAGCACCTGAAATTAATATTACATCTATCAGGTGTTCCCAGGGGATACAGGCCAAAGAAACTTAGGGAGTGGGTATGGGAGATTGTTTAATAATAGCAAATGCACTGATGTTCTTCCTCTAATCACAGTTTAATACTTCATTAAACCATTTTATTGAGTCAGGTTATATAATTATATCATTTATATGTGCCATTCTATTGAGCAGAGTTATTAGGATGATTTTAGTTTAATATGCTATCCCTTTCAGATAGCATAATGAGTCTCCATATATTTATTTAAGGTGATCATGAAAATTTCCGATCTATGCCATTCAGTGGTTATCAGTTACTAGTAATAGCTGCCCGTGCGTGCTCAGTCTTAGTCGTGTCTGACTCTCTGTGACCCTATGAACCATGGCCCACCAGGCTCCTCTGTCCATGGGATTCTCCAGGTAAGAATACTGGAGTGGGATGCCATTTCCTTCTCCAATGATAAAGCATGAAGTGAGTGAAGTGAGTGAAGTCGCTCAGTCGTGTTCAACTCTGCGATGCCATGGACTGCAGCCTACCAGGCTCCTCCATCCATGGGATTTTCCAGGCAAGGGTACCAGAGTGGATTGCCATTTCCCTCTCCATGCTATGTGGCAGGCGGGGTAATAGCTGCTAGAATGCTTTATATTATCTTGTCAAACTTTTTCTAAATATCTCATCAGAGTTTTTGTGTTTAAAAATGAGTCCATGGCCAAAATTATAACTGAGGTACCCCAGGTATTCAGGAAAATACCTAATCACTAGTACTTTCCTAAATGTAAAATTTCATCAAATTAATTTGGTTAATTAATTCATTCACTGTTAGTAATAGCCATTCCCTTCTCCAAGGGATCTTGATCCAGGGATTGAACCCAGGTTTCCTGCATTGCAGGCAGATTCTTTACATCTGAGACACCAGGGAAGCCCCAGTTTGTATTACAGACATTTAACAATAGTATAAGCATGCAAATCTTCTATAGTTCTTTATGGATCAACCACAGATTATCAAAAATAAAGAGGACTCTTCGTATAATCAGGATCAAGTATCGATAAACACCAAAATCTGTATTTAACTTTACAATAGAAAACGCTGTCAGACACATATGGTATTGTTTGTAAAATTCTCTTGGCCCAACTCTTGTCCAAGCTACTGATGCAGAAAAGCAATGCCAAGCATGCTTTAACCAGTTTAGCACAGAGATAGGTCTTGTCCAATGCAAAGTAAGTCTTCCTTCCAGCTCCAGATCGCCTATGACTCCGTGGTGCAGGATGCCAAGGGAACTAACTCAACACTCTCGTATATACAACAACAATGGCTGGAGGATTAAGTTCAATGGGCCATCTTTATTCAGTAGGGGAATTTTTTTTAATACAAATTTATTTATTTTAATTGGAGGTTAATTACTTTACAATATTGTATTGGTTTTGCCATACATCAACATGAATCCACCACAGGTATACACATGTTCCCCATCCTGAACCCCCCTCCCTCCTCCCTCCCTGTACCATCCCTCTAGGTTATCTCAGTGCACCAGCCCCAAGCATCCAGTATCATCAGTGGTGGAATTAAAGGCCAGAGATAAGTGCTTTCCCAAGGCAACCCTTCTGAAGCACATTTTACAAATCCCACACTGTCTAGTCACAGCAAGCACCAGTCCCATGTAGCAGCTGCAAATTGGGTAACACATCCTCCTATCTTGCCTTCCTTTTTTGTTTCCACATGTTTGCCACTCTTGCTCCTTTGAACCACTTTCTAAGTAAACTATCTGTGCAAACCACTTTTGCCTGTGCTCAGCTTCTAGGGAAAAAGACTACATGTATATGAAAACATTCATGTTCAAGTGCTCACTTCTTATTAGCTTTTTCCTCTCTAAAATATATATAACTTCTGGAGCTATACCCATGGAGTTTATTGTCTGTGTTATTTTCTTGCTCAAGTGTTGAGTTTCCTATGTGTGACTCTCTTTTGCCAGCACATCTGATGAAACATGAAGAAAATCTTATGGATGTCATGAAAGAGGTGTCTCTTTCATTACAGAATTTAAACCTCTCACTTTCAGACCTATTAATGTGTAGTAGAGAGCATTGGCTGGAATCAATAAACCCCTCAATCAAAGTACGAAATAATATCATATCATCAGACGATGTAATGGAGTTGAAAAGGGTCAGAAAAGGGCAGCCAGAATGATGCAAGGGATGAAGTAGCTTTCATGTGAGTTTAAACTAATCACCTGATCATAATATGACTTGGATTTAACTTTTTCTAGGGTCAAAATTCTTTGTAAAGTCACAAAAAGATAATATGTTCTTCAACTTTCACAATATTAGAACTATGATGCTAGCTTCAACCTCTAAAAGATGCATTTGAAGGTATGTCTCTAAAAGTGCCCCTTCAATCTATGAGTGGGGCAGTTATTATTATCCCACGAGGAGTTATCTATAGAAAACTTTGATAGGATCACATAAAATTATGTCGATAAGTATTCCTAACTAGATAATATAAGAATCTGGCACAACGCAGAGCGTATCATCAATATGTTAAGGTTGTTTTCATGGTAGGCAAAACATCTTCATATAAAATGCAGTTTTGGGTCACTTGCAGAGAAAGAAAAATTTGACAGTGCTGTTTTGAATTGATAATCCATGCTCAGATAGAGAAAAGAGAACATTAAATGTGTTTTATCTTGTCATCAATGTTGGATCAAAATCATTATTATATATAAAAATCTTTGTCCAAATTGCATTTACCTATTTACTTTCAGAATTAAAAACATCACTAAATTTTACCTGGAGAGAAAATCAGATTCAAAAAGAGAAGGAATACTCTCTTTCATTTTAAAATGCCCATAGATCTTTAGGATTTAACTACATGCTACATAATGACCTATGAAGAAGGAAAGAGCTAAGTCTAGTTTTTATAGAATTGCTCTTACCTACTAAATATTGAGTGTTTGGTAAATCTAATTGTTGTTTGCTGAGACCAGATATACATCTTTTCAAAATGAATCATATTCTTTTTGTTTCTGTATATATATATATATGTCACTGAAATTAAAAATATATATATTATATATATTTATATGTATACCATGACATTAAATGATGCTGCTCCCTGGAAGAAAAGCTATGACCAAACTAGACAACATATTGAAGAGCAGAGACATTACTTTATTGACAAAGGTCTGTCTAATCAAAGCTATGATTTTTTCAGTAGTCCTGTATGGCTGTGAGAGCTGGAGCATAAACAAAGCTGAAAGCCAAAGAATTGTTTTTGAACTGTGGTATTGGAGATGACTCTTGAGAGTCCCTTGGACTGCAAGGAGATCAAACCAGTCAATCCTAAATGAAGTCAGTCCTGAATATTCATTGGAAAGACTGATGCTGAAGCTGAAACTCCCATATTTTGGCCACCTAATGCAAAGAACTGACTCACTGGGAAAGACCCTGATGCTGGTAAAGATTGAAGACAGGAGGAGAAGGGGACGACAGAGGATTAGATGGCATCACTGATTTGATGGACATGAGTTTGAGCAAGCTCCAGGAGTTGGGATGGACCTGGAGGCCTGGTGTGCTGCATTCCATGGGATTGCAAAGAGTCAGACACAACTGAGTGACTGAACTGAACTGAATGTCACTGATATTTTCAAGGAGAATAAATATTATTAGTAATAGATAAGAAGTTTTGAAAGTGTTAATCACTCAGTTGTGTCCGATTCTCTGTGATTCCATGGACTGTGGCCCACCAGGCTCCTCTGTCCATGGAATTCTCCAGGCAAGAATAATGGAGTGGGTTGCCATTTCCTTCTCCAGGGGATCATTCTGACCCAGGGAATGAACCTGGGTCTCCTGAACTTCAGGCAGATTCTTTACCATCTGAGCCACCAGGGAAGCCCAGCCACCAGGGAAGCCCAGATAAGAAGGATAGACACATTTAATGAGGCATTCTGATAGAAATTGTGGATGATTTCTTAAATGAAAAGTTCACATCTGAATAGAATGTTTTATTTTTGTTGAGATCAGCTGTACTGTTTTGTAAATTTAATTCTATTTTAGGACTTATATGTAAAATATATTCACATAATTTTGTCTCGAGACAGCCAATGTTACTATGTTCTTGTATATCTTCCAAGTACAATCTATGCATACACAAAGACCTATCTTTGCTTTGTTTTCAGATGTTTCTTTTAATAATTTAAAGACTGATAAAATTGATCCAATGGCAATTTTTGAAACTTAACCATACAAAATTTTTTCTCTTCAATATGTTTTGCTATTACCTTGAACAGGAAGAAAAATTAGTGTATGTCCTTTTTCTCCCTTTCCATTTTACCACCAAAGTTTATTGATTTATTGTGCATAGAGTTGACATTTTGTGTTTGGGATAATTAGTTTTAGTTTCTTCAAAAAATTTTCAGCTGTATAATTCCACACAGATTCATTTCTCACATACATGAAGATTGATGGAATTTGAGAAGCCTCCTCCAATCTGCTAGTGACACCATCTGGAATGTGTGGCCTCCAGGGAAACTACAGCAGCTGAAGAGAAAGACAGAAGACACTGGCTCTTAAGAGCCCAGAAGTGACACATGCTGGTTCCACTTACAAGTCTCAGAATTAACTGGGAAACAGGCAAAGTAGAGGAGAACAGTCAATATTAGTGAACGCAAACTTTCTGCATCATGGCTAATATGTTAAACGTACTTAACACTGTTTGTTTTAATGTATCAACTTGGAACAGCTTCATGTGATGGGAATGTTAAATGCACAGAACATAAATACACTTTTGAATAATCATCATCTATCAGCCACACATTATCTCCAAAGATCAAGAAATAAGATGTTCTTTGCTCCCCAAAACTCCCTTGGTGCTCAGTAAAAATCACCACTCCCGCATTCCGGCCTCAAGGCACCAGTATCCCAAGAGCAAATGCACTTTTTCAGCTTCCCTTATTTTGAAACATGTAAACAGAATCACCCAAGTTTTGTGTTTCTGTGAGTGAGCTTTTTGTTCAACATCATATTTGTGAGATGTATCCAAGGTGTTAGGCAAGTGAATCATGTCATGTACAGTGCAGATATCAGATAGCGATTTGTTGGGGGGAAGGCTTGCAATCAGACAGGCATTAGAGCACATGCAGTATGGTGAGCTCATTTTTGCCAACACAGGCACAAGACACATGTTCTGTATGATCTGTAGCCAAAATTTGAGCAGAGAGGAGTTGGGATCAGCCAGCAAGTTGAGCATGCCGCCAAGGTACTGCAAGAGAGAATGAGAAAGGGGCCCTCACACTACCTAGTATTTTTATAGGTTAGCCTAAAATAGAATAGGGAATTTCTATATTAACAAGCTTCTCTAAGTAACAAGGAATATACATATATGGATAAGTCCTAGTGGCGAGAAACATCACCAGCCACTGCACATGCAGAGGGGCAAGGTCTGTATCCCAAAGGTCCATTGGAAGGAACAGTGTCAGAATCAAGAATGCTGAAATCAACCTTCCTCTGTATCTAAGTCCAGTTAAGTCTACTCTCTATTAAGCTACCAAAAGTGGGAAGGAAGTCAGCCCTCAAGGCCATCCAGATTTCTCTCTCATCATGTTGCATATAGATGAGTTCTTTTCTTTATTGTACAGTATTTTATTGTATGACCATTCCATGTTTTATTTTATCTGTTCTAATCTTATCCACACTTGGATAGTTTCCAGATTCATATTCAAGCTATTAAGAATGGAACTGCCTTGGATATTCTTATACATGTCTCTCAGTAAAAATGTGTACATTTTTCTTGGGTCTAAATCTTTTAAAGGGATTTCTGGGTCCAAGCACATGTTTATGCACTCCTTTAGCAGAAAATGCTTAAAATCAGATGGTTAAAAGGAATGGGTAAAAGAGTCTATATACTAATCTTCCTATGTTTACTAATTTTCATATTAGTCAGGGTAATGAATGAAAAGATATTAAGACATAAACATTTAGTTAATTAAATTTTTAAAGTTTAAGATTAAGAAATATGCTTTTAGGACTTTACACTCATATCCACAGTGTCAGCGTTCCTCTTCCACTACATCCTCACAACACTGTGTGTTTAGATTTCTTCATTAGCTCTTCTAGTAGAGGCACGAAAAATTCAAAGGGTTAGTCGCTCAGTTGTATCCAACTCTTTGTGACCCCATAGACTGTAGCTCGCTAGGCTCCTCTGTCCCTGGGATTCTCCAGACAAGAATACTGGAGTGGGTAGCCATTCCTTTCTCCTGGGGATCTGCCCAAACTAGGGATCGACACTGGGTCTCTGGCATTGAAGGCAGGTTCTTTACTGTCTGAGCTGCCACAGAAGCCCAATAGAGGCATAGAGGTGTTGTACTGTAGTTTTGATTTCCATTTTCCCATTTAGCAATGAGGCTGAATACTTCAGCTTCATTCATTTTGTGAATATCTTCTCAAGTATCTTGCCAACTTTATTTTTGGATCGCTGGTCTTTTGTAGGAGTTGTTTATCTATTTGGGATGAGCCTTAGTTGAATGTATCTGTTGCAAATATCATTATTCACATTGCAGCTTGACTTTTTACTATATTAGCGGGAGACTGTTATTTGTTGCATACTAGTTTTTTAATTGCTATGGCTTTCTGTTGAGCTGTTTTATTATTCTGAAAGTTTTGTTTGCATCTCTAATAGCACTTCTCTAAGTTAACCTCATCTGGCATTAATATAGTTGTGCACCTCCTTTTTTGGCTTAGGGTTTGCACAGAAAGTTTTTCCTTCTGTTTATTTTACTCTTAGAATATCTTTATATTTTACATGTATCTTATGTAATGAATGTATAAAAGATTTTTTAAAAATTCCAGCCTCAATATATTTGTCTTTTATTTAGAGCATTTAGTCAGTTTATAAACATGTTTGGTTTAAATTTTCTATCACCCGGTTTGCTTTCCACATCTACCCTTCCTGTTCTATGTTATTTTTTATTCTATACTATTTTATCTTCTTTATTTAACTATGTAATATTTATTGTGGGATATTTCTTTTTTTCTCA
>SJYT01001929.1:8032-58972 GCA_006410635.1 Cephalophus harveyi
GGTGACAATATACAGCCTTGACGCACTCCTTTTCCTATTTGGAACCAGTCTGTTGTTCCATGTCCAGTCCTAACTGTTGCTTCCTGACCTGCATACAGATTTCTCAAGAGGCAGGTTAGGTGGTCTGGTATTCCCATCTCTTTCAGAATTTTCCACAGTTTATTGTGATCCACACAGTCAAAGGCTTTGGCATAGTCGATAAAGCAGAAGTAGATGTTTTTCTGGAACTCTCTTGCTTTTTCCATGATCCAGCGGATGTTGGCAATTTGATCTCTGGTTCCTCTGCCTTTTCTAAAGCCAGCTTGAACATCAGGGAGTTCACGGTTCACGTATTGCTGAAGCCTGGCTTGGAGGATTTTGAGCATTACTTTACTAGCATGTGAGATGAGTGCAATTGTGCGGTAATTGGAGCATTCTTTTGCATTGCCTTTCTTTGGAATTGGAATGAAAACTGACCTTTTCCAGTCCTGTGGCCACTGCTGAGTTTTCCAAATTTGCTGGCATATTGAGTGCAGCACCTTCACAGCATCATCTTTCAGGATTTGAAACAGCTCAACTGGAATTCCGTCACCTCCACTAGCTTTGTTCGTAGTGATGCTTTCTAAGGCCCACTTGACTTCACATTCCAAGATGTCTGGCTCTAGATTAGTGATCACATCATCTATATATACCTATGCATGTGTGCTAAGTCACTTCAGTCATGTCTGACTCTGTGTGACCCTATGGACTGTAGCCTTCCAGGCTGCTCTGTCCATGAGATTCTCTAAGCAAGCATACTGGAGTGGGTTGTTGTGCCCTCCTCTCCAGGGGAATCTTTACTACCCAGGAATCCAACCTGCGTCTCTTATGTCTCCTGCATTTGGGAGCCTGGTTCTTTACCACTAGCACTCCAAGGTTCTTTACCACTAGCACTCCAAGGAGCCCGTTTTCTTGGATTTTCTTCCCATTTAGGTCTCCAAAGAGCACTGAATAGAGTTCCTTGTGCTATATAGTCACTTCTCGTTAGTTATCCATTTCATACATAGTGTCAATAGTGTATATATGTCAATCAGTTCAGTTCAGTTCAGTCGCTCAGTCGTGTCCGACTCTGCGACCCAATGAATCGCAGCACGCCACGCCTCCCTGTCCATCATCATCTCCCGGAGGTCACTCAGACTCACGTCCATCGAGTCCGTGATGCCATCCAGCCATCTCATCCTCGGTCGTCCCCTTCTCCTCCTGCCCCCAATCCCTCCCAGCATCAGAGTCTTTTCCAATGAGTCAACTCTTTGCATGAGGTGGCCAAAGTACTGGCGTTTCCGCTTTAGCATCATTCCTTCCAAAGAAATCCCAGGGCTGATCTCCTTCAGAATGGACTGGTTGGATCTCCTTGCAGTCCAAGGGATCTCAAGAGTCTTCTCCAACACCACAGTTCAAAAGCATCAATTCTTCGGCACTCAGCCTTCTTCACGGTCCAACTCTCACATCCATACATGACCACAGGAAAAACCATAGCCTTGACTAGACGGATCTTAGTCGGCAAAGTAATGTCTCTGCTTTTGAATATGCTATCTAGGTTGGTCATAACTTTTCTTCCAAGGAGTAAGCGTCTTTTAATTTCATGGCTGCAGTCACCATCTGCTGTGATTTTGGAGCCCAAAAAGATAAAGTCTGACACTGTTTCCACTGTTTCCCCATCTATTTCCCATGAAGTGATGGGACCAGATGCCATGATCTTCGTTTTCTGAATGTTGAGCTTTAACTTCCCAATTCCTCCCACCTCCTCTTTCCCTCTTAGTATCCATACATTTGTTCTCTGCATCTGGATCTCTATTTCTGCCTTGCAAATAAGATCATCTATATCATTTTTCTAGATTCCACATATATGCATTAATAGATGATGATATTTGTTTTCTCTTTCTGACTTACTTCATTCTGTATGATAGTCTCCAGATCCATCCACATCTCTACAAATGACCAATTTCATTCCTTTTTATGACTGAGTAATATTCTATTGTATACCACATCTTTTTTATGCATTCCTCTGTCAGTGGACAGTTAGGTTGACTTCACATCCTGACTGTTGCAAATAATGCTGCAATAATCATTGGGGTGTATATGTCTTTTGGAAATATGGTTTTCTTTATGTATATACCCAGGAATGGGATTTCTAGCTCATATGGTTGTTCTATTTACAGTTTTTTAAGGAACCTCCATACTGTTCTCCATAATGGCTATACCAATTTACATTCCTAACAACAGTGCATGAGGGTTCCCTTTTCTCCCCAGCCTCTCCAGTATCTATTGTTTGGCCACGGCCATTCTGACCAGTGGGAAGGTATACCTCATTGTGTTTTGATTTACACCCACAGATCTTGATTCCGTATTCTACCCATAGTATTCCTGAATCTAATATCCATCTGCAACCATGAGAATAAAAAATTATGAACAAAGAGGTAAGAGACATGTTCTTAAAGTTACAAAGTTTGAAGTGCCATAATAGAAGTTTCTGTCAGAGGAGAAGTAAGGTTTAGATGAAGAAGATACCAATTTAATATGGATAAAATCTGGGATATCTATAAAGCAGATGGCCTTCAGAATAAGGGTCAGAAACTTAGAGTGGTCTGGAAAATGATGTAAATAGAATAAATGGACCAGGTAGATATGGGTAAATGGTCATGGATGTTCTCAAAGTGGATGTTACTCCTCAGATTCAGCTAAAAGTGAATGTCACTCCTCAGATCCAGCCTTTAAGGCAAAAACTGCCTGTAGATATGCTCAAAACTCCCTAAAATCACCCATAAGTTAGGGAAACAATACTTGAACCCCTCAAAGAATAATTCTTCTTATCACATTCATGCTATGACACCAAGTTAATTGGTATTTTCCATATTATATCTTTTTTCCAGTTGTATATTAAATGATGGAGCTGGAACATTCAAAGAAACAACTGTATAATCATTTCTCTTGAGAAAGAGGTTGGATTCCTGTGAGTTAAGTGTATGTATGCTATTCTCTTGTATATTCCATGATCAAAGTAAAACTATAGTAGAGCATTTTATTTTGTGCAGAAAGACAACATGTATCTCACTGAATTAGTAGAAGTCATGGCCACCAGCCACTGACCATGAGCACCTTTAGAATTTTAATCAGTATCGCTACGCTGGTAAGCCAGAAATGTATCAAGCCATCATCAGTCAACTGCTCATAAAACTGTCAAAAAATAGACAGAAGAATGAATAAAGTAAGAAAAGCAAGGGGAGCCTCGAAAGGATATTGTTGGCTTGTGACAATATGTGAAGTTAAAGTGAACCAACAATTGCTGCTACTGCTCCTAAGTCACTTCCGTTGTGTCCAACTCTGTGTGACCCCATAGACGGCAGCCCACCAGGCTCCTTTGTCCCTGGGATACTCCAGGCAAAATACTGGAGTGGGTTGCCATTTCCCTTTCCAATGCATGCAGGCATGCTAAGTCGCTTCAGTCGTGTCTGACTCTGTGTGACCCCATGGACAGCAGCCCACCAGTCTCCTCTGTCCCCAGGATTCTCCAGGCAAGAATACTGGAGTGGGTCACCATTTCCTTCTCCAACCAACAATTGAAATACAGTAAATAAGTTCCATCTCGGTGGCGTTGGTGAGGGCCTGAAATGTTGCTTCTAAATATCAAAGTAGCAGTGAACCTTGGTCTTCACTTTCTTCTGAACTTGACTCTCCAAAGTTTCAGATCTGACTGTTTCACTGCACCAAGGCATTTGGGAAACAGAATCTTCTTGATGGCATTCAAGTCTAATATTCTACTCTGATGTGCACAGTACAATTCAGTCAATTGTTTAACAGAAACTAAGTATAAGGGTCAGCAAACCTGGCTCAGCTATGAGGCTACTGAAAGAGTCCAAGTTTGTAGATTTTTTTAATCTCAAATAAACTGTGATTGGATTTCAAGGGTTTAAATGAACTCTACAATGAAGCAGTCCAATAAAACCACCTTTAAAAAGGAAAAGCAACAAAGGGATCAGAATTCTCTGATGATAACTGAAGTTATTTTGTGCCAGAAAGAATGATCTAGTGAAACTGTTAGAATCTCATCAAGACCACCATTTGTATGTTAAAGAGCTCAAATCTACACCTGTCTTCTGTAAAACTAACATTTTCTGTCTTTTAAGAGAGCATTGGATCTCAAATAGAGTATTAATAAATTAATTGCTTTCCCTTCCCTGTCTTTCCCCCAACTCTCATGGCCCACATTATTTTCATGGACAGAATCCTATGCAGGGAGAAGGAAGTGGGAAGATGTGAAAAAAAGCATTCCATGGGAGAAGAAATTTGCCCACACCTAGTCATTTAATTTTCGGCTTCTCTTCATCCACTACCATTGTATAGTCTGTTTTGAGAAAATGGAGAAGCAAAAAACCCTTCCTAAAGTTAGACTTCTGATATTTGAAAGCTTGAGTCAAATTTCTATGGAATAAGAGAAGATAATTTGTTGTCACGTGTTACTATCAAGTGAATAAATAGACTGGACCATAAAACATAGTGTCCCAAATCCAGGAAAACAAGTTTGTGTGCTGGTGTGAGTGGGGGAAGACTTCCTTATACTAATGAAGAAACATCTGTGACTTCTCCAAATTGGTTCAGAAAAGTGACTGGCAGGGGTTTCCCTTAGAAACAGACTGATCTAACAAGTAATATATATTCATTTTCAGAAGAAAAGGAATGTATATCCAAGAAGTTTGTTCAGTTTTTCATTATCCATATGATGTACCCAAATGAACTTCTTGTCCAACCCAGTATATGTATAACTGAATCACTTTGCTATACAGCAGAAACTAGCACATTGTAAATCAACTACACTTCAATCAAATAAATCTTAAAAATTAAAAAAAAAATTAAAGGAAAAAAATGTTTATTAAAGTTTCATACTTCTGCTACTTTACAAGGCACAGCTCTAAGCAGAGCAGGAATGACCTACATAACTTTATATAGGAGGACAGCCCAGACTCTGAAAAAACAAGGTGTAGCTGTGGTTTGTCTGCCTTTCCTAAATGATTCCCACGTTCACACTTCTTTTCTGGCCTAAGCCACTTAAGAGGAAAATGAAACTCCTCAGTGACAAGGGAGGGAGGGAGAGATATAAACATCTCATGAAAGACTGACGTTCTAGATGTGGTCAGCATCTAGTGGGTTTTGATTATCCAAGCTCTTGACTTGGCTTCCTTCTCTCCTGCTTGCCCTTAACTTCTGTCATTGCTTCTCAGGCCACCACTAGAGAGAAGGTAGGAAAGACCGGGTATGAAACAGAGCTAAAAGTGTAGTCCTGTGGAGCAAACCTGAAGCTTTGGGTCTGGCATAGCTCTTAGTGTTTCGTAAAATCTTCTCTGATAAATTATGAAAGGAAAACAATACTATTACAAATTAGATTGGTGTAATGGTCAGAAGCAATGTGGTAGTCTGAAATTATTATTATATCAGAGTACAATTTTAGAAGTCTTATCTAACTAAAAATAGGGTTAATCCATTAGGGATAAAATCCATGGGTAAAAATTAATCAAATTCAGAGAAAAAATCTTCAGGTTTTAAAAAAGTCAATTACATTGTCACATTATGGCTGCCAACACATTTTTTTGGTCAGAAACAAATGAGAATTATTAATATATATAAAATTGCTTTGCAAAGTTTGAATTACTACTCATATAAAATAGTGTGCTTTTTTTTTCATTTTTGGTCAGGTTGACCACTCTAAATTTAGTTTCTTGTAATCAGCCTCATAAAACACGTCTGGAAGTGTGTGTTCCAACCTTCTATGATATTTACTGAGCAGTGACTATATTCCAGCTATTGTTCTCAGACCTGTGGATACAGCAATGAATAAATTTTAAAACTTCTGCTCTTACAATAGGTGTATGGAGGAGGACAGAGAAATAAATAAGAAAATCAACATAAATAAGTTGGATTAAAATAGCATTTTGGTTGTAAGAACATCAAACAGGATCACATAAGGAAGAATGAGTGAACTACTTTAGCTTAGGTGTTCAGTGAAGGCCTCTCTGACAAGTTATCATTGAGCTGAGACTTTTGAATGTTAGAAAGGAATCTTCAGAGGTAAGGATGAGCTTACTGTTTTGAAGGACAGAAATGCTAGGAAGACTCAGTTCAGTTCAGTTCAGTCGCTCAGTCATGTCTGACTCTTTGTGACCCCATGAATCGCAGCACACCAGGCCTCCCTGTCCATCACCAACTCCCGGAGGTCACTCAGACTCACGTCCATCGAGTCCGTGATGCCATCCAGCCATCTCATCCTCGGTCGTCCCCTTCTCCTCCTGCCCCCAATCCCTCCCAGCATCAGAGTCTTTTCCAATGAGTCAACTCTTCGCATGAGGTGGCCAAAGTACTGGAGTTTCAGCCCAGCGTTTCTCATGATGTACTCTGCATAGAAGTTAAATAAGCAGGGTGACAATGTATAGCCTTGATGTACTCCTTTTCCTATTTGAAACCAGTCTGTTGTTCCATGTCCAGTTCTAACTGTTGCTTCCTGACCTGCATACAGGTTTCTCAAGAGGCAGGTCAGGTGGTCTGGTATTCCCATCTCTTTCAGAATTTTCCACAGTTTATTGTGATCCACACAGTCAAAGGGTTTGGCATAGTCAATAAAGCAGAAATAGATGTTTTTCTGGAACTCTCTTGCTTTTTCCATGATCCAGCAGATGTTGGCAATTTGATCTCTGGTTCCTCTGCCTTTTCTAAAACCAGCTTGAACATCTGGAAGTTCATGGTTCACGTATTGCTGAAGCCTGGCTTGGAGAATTTTGAGCATTACTTTACTAGGAAGACTGCTGCTGCTGCTAAGTCGCTTCAGTCATGTCCAACTCTATGCGACCCCAGAGACGGCAGCCCACCAGTCTTCCCCATCCCTGGGATTCTCCAGGCAAGAACAATGGAGTGGGTTGCCATGTCCTTCTCCAAAGCATGAAAGCAAAAAGTGAAACTGAATCTGCTCAGTCATGTCCGACCCTCAGCAACCCCATGGCCTGCAGCCTTCCAGGCTCCTCCATCCATGGGATTTTCCAGGCAAGAGTACCGGAGTGGGGTGCCATTGTAGGAAGACTCGAACCTAGTAAACAAGAGGGAGAAAGTTATGAGAAATGTTCCAGAGAGCTATGCAGCAGCCAGATGGGATAAGATCTGGTAAATCAGAATATCGAGTTTGGATTATATCTAAGAGGAAAAGGCATTGAGCATTTTAAGCATAGGACAATATAATCTGATTTACGCTTTTAAATGATCACTTTGCTTCCCCTTTTGTCCATGACTGACTGGGTTGTTTATGATCAGTCTTCCCACTAAGAACTAGAAAAGAAACGATAAGACTAACAGCTAACTTCTTAACAGACATATGAAATCTAGAACACAGTTGAATGATACTTTTAAAATACCAATTAAAAAAAAACAACAACCTGCCATCTTAGATGTTGTTATATATTATCTAGGTATACACCAATAAAAATGCATACATATGTGTGTGAGTGGACATACACACACTCACACACAGATGTTCATAGAGGTATCACAACAATCCAAACTGGAAGCAATTAAGATTCGTTCTTAATGGATCAGATAAATAAATCAAGGTATAGGCTATACACTGAAACACTATAAAACAATGCAGCTAAATTAACTCTGGCTATGCATAATAATGTTTAAATTTCTTGAACATAAAATCCAACCATGAAGGAAAAATAGACACTTAAAATAAGCAAATTAGTGTGATACAGGTTCAAATATAGACAAACAACAAAGCAGAATATAAAATAAGTGAATAAGGAAATTCCCTGGTTGTCCAGTGGTTAGGAATCCACACTTTCACTACAAGGGATGTAGGTTTGAACCCATGGTCAAGGAGCTAAAATCCTGCATGCCACACAGTGCAGCCAACTATATAAATAAATAGTAAAATAAATGAATAAGAACAATTAAAAATAAAAAAAGAGAGGTACCCATGCTGGTAAGACAATCAATTATAGAAAAGAATGAAAAAAGAAAAGGGTGATGCCTGTTACAAAGAAATGTCAATGGCCCAGGTGAAGAATGGCAGTTATCTGGACTTAAAAGTTAATCAAAGTACTCTTATGAATGTAAAGATGCTTGATTTATGGCCAGTGCAGCACTCCAGAGTAGTGAAAACCCTTCTCTTGGTAAGGGTGCTGGTTCAACTGAATACTCATAGAGAAAACAGGACATAAGTTTGAGCAATCTCCATGAGTTGGTGATGGACAGTGAAGCCTGGTGTGCTGCAATCCATGGGGTTGCAGAGAGTCAGACAAAACTGAGCAACTGAACTGAGAGAAAACAAAACTGATCTCTATCACACACCATATATGAAAATGAATCTCCAGATGGATAGTATGCTAATTTTGAAAGAAAACAATGAATATAGAATGTAAATAGAGTATGTTCACAAATTTGATATAGGAAAATATTTAAACCTAAAGACAGTAACTGAAAAAAATACAATTTGCTAAATCATACCATCTTTAAATAGGAACTTTGTCTTCAAATAGGTGAAGAGGCAAGCCACAGAATGAGAAAGTCTACTTGTAATGGATGTATTTGACAAAGGGCACATATCTAGATTATGAAGAATACCTACTAATCAGTAATACAGACAATCCAATTTAAAAATAAAAATGGGCAGGAGACTCAAGTACTTCACTAGAGAGGATATCCAAATAGCCAGTAAACACTTGAAAAGATGATCAACCTTAGTACTTATAAAAAATTAAGCAAAAAAGTTGCACTGTAGTACCAATACACATCTGTCAGCTTGAGTAAAATGAAAATGACATAATACAAAGTATTGACAAGTATGTGGAGCAATTCGGACTCTTACACCCTGCTGGTAGGAATACAAAGTGTTATCCACAATCTACAAGCAAGAAATTCCACTTCTAGGCTGCTACTGCTGCTAAGTCACTTCAGTCGTGTCCGACTCTGTGCAACCCCATAGACAGCAGCCCACCAGGCTCCTCCATCCCTGGGATTCTCCAGGCAAGAACACTGGAGTGGGTTGCCATTTTCTTCTCCAATGCATGAAAGTGAAAAGTGAAAGGGAAGTCGCTCAGTTGTGTCCAACTCTTCGCGACCCCATGAACTGCAGCCTTCCAGGCTCCTCCATCCATGGGATTTGCCAGGCAAGAGTACTGGAGTGGGGTTCTATCACCTTCCCCCACTTCTAGGCTACATTCAATCAAAATGTGTACATATATGCATGAACCCCTTCAGAGATCACAACCTTGTTATTGTGAAAGCGATTGTATAACTCAAGGAAGCTATGAGCCATGCGATGAAGGGCCACCCAAGACAGATGGGTCATAGTGAAGAGTTCTGACAAAGCATGGTCCACTGGAGGGAAAAATGGCAAACTACTCCAGTATTCTTACCACCAGAACCTCATGAACATTAAGAAAAGGCAAAATGATATGACACCAGAAGATGAGCACCCCTACCCCCAGGTCAGAAGGTGTCTAATGTGCTACAGGGGAGATGCAAAGGGCAATTAATAACAGCTCCAGAAAGAATGAAGCAGCTGGGCCAAAGTGGAAATGACTGTCAGTTGTGGATGTATCTGGTGGTGAAAGTAAAGTCTGATGCCGTAAGGAACAATATTCCATATGAACCTGAAATATTAGGTTTATGAATCAAGATAAACTGGACGTGGTCAAGCTAGAGATGGCAAGATTGAACATCACATCTTAGGAATCAGTGAACTAAAATGGATGGGAATGGCAAATTTAAATCAGATGACCATTATATCTACTACTGTGGGCAAGAATCCTTTTAGAAGAAAAGGAGTAGCCCTCATAGTCAACAAAAGGGTCTGAAATGCAGTACTTGGGGGAAATCTCAAAAATGATAGAATGATCTTGGCTCTTTTCAAGGCAAATGATACAGTGTCACAGTATTGCAAATCTATGCCCCAATGACTGAGGCCAAAGAAGCTGTAGTTAACCAGCTCTATAAAGGTCTTGTAAGACCTTCTAGAACTAACATCAAAAGAGATGTCCTTTTCCTCATAAGGGATTGGAATGCAAAAGTAGGAAGTCAAGAGACCTGGAATAACAGGCAAGTTTGGCCTTGGAGTACAAAATGAAGCAGGGCAAAGGTTAACAGAGTTTTGTCAAGAGAAGGCACTGGTCAGAGCAAATACCCCTTTCCCACAGACCAAGAGATGAATATACACATACACATCACCAGATGGTCAATACCAAAATCAGACTGATTATGTTCTTTGCAGTTGAAGATGGAGAAGCTCTATACATTCAGTAAAAAGCAAGAGCTGGAGCTGACCATGGCTCATATCATGAGCTCCCTGTTGCAAAATTCAGACTTAAATTGAACAAAGTAGGAAAAACCACTAAGCCATTTAGGTATAACTTAAATCAAATCCCCAGTGATTATACACTGGAGACAATGAATAGATTCAAGGGATTAGGTCTGGTAAACAAAGTACCAGAGAACTATGGATGGAAGTTCATAAGACTGTACATGAGGCAGTGACAAAAACCACCCCAAAGGAAAAGAAATGCAAGAAGGCAAAGTGGTTGTCTGAGGATGCTTTACAAAGAGCAGAGAAAAGAAGAGAAGCAAAAGGCAAGGGGGAAAGGGAAAGATCTACCCAACTGAATGCAGAGTTCTAGAGAATATTAAGGAAAGATAAGATAACCTTCTTAAACGAACAATATAAGGAAACAGGGGAAACTATGGGAGAGACTAGAATCTCTTCAGGAAAACTGGAGACATTTCATGCAAGGATGGACACAATAAGGATGGTAAGAAATGTTAAGGACCTACCAAAAGCAGAAGAGATTAAGGAAAGGTGGCAAGAATATACAGAAGTATACAAAAATATCTTAATGACTCAGATAACCCTGATGGTGTGGTTGCTCACCTAGAGCCAGACATCCTGGCATGTGAAGTCAAGTGGATCTTAGGAAGCATTACTAAGAACAAGAGCTAGTGAAGGTGACAGAATTCCAGCTGAACTACTTAAAATCCTAAAAGATGCTGCTGTTAAAGTGAATCATGCATTATGTGTAATTCGAATTTGGAAAACTAAGGTCAGTTTTCATTCCAATGCCAAATATGTCCAGTCTGTCATACAATTGGCTCTCATTTCACATGCTAGTAAGTTAATGCTCAAAATCCCTCAAGCTAGGCTTCAACAGTATGTGAACCAAGAACTTCCATATGTACAAACCTGATTTAGAAAAAGAAGAGGAATCAAACATCAAACTGCCAACATTCTTTGGATCATAGAGAAAGCAAGAGAATTCTATAAAAACATCTAATTCTGCTTCATTGACTATGCTAATGCCTTTGACTGCATGGATTACAATAAACTTTTGAAAATTCTTAAAGAGATGGAAGTGCCAGACTATCTTACCTGTCTCCTGAGAAACCTTTATGTGGGTCAGGAAACAATAGTTAGAACTGGACAGGGAACAGCTGGCTGGTACAAAATTGGGAAAAGAGAACGACAAGGCTGGTATATTGTCACCCTACTTATTTAAATTCTATGCAGAGTATATCATGCAAAATGCTGGGCTGGATGAAGCAAAAGCTGGAATTCATATTACTGGCAGAAGTCCAACAACCTCAGATATGCAGATGACACCACTCTAATGGTAGAAAATGAAGAGGAACTTAAGAGCCTCTCAAAGAGGGAGAACAAGGAGAGTGGAAAAGCTGGCTTGAAACTCAACATTTAAAAAACTAAGATTATGGCATCTGGTTCCATCACTTCATGGGGGGACTATGAAGTGGGTAAAGCAGAAGCAGTGACAGAATTTATTTTGTTGGTCTCCAAAATCATTGCAGATGATGACTGCAGCCATGAAATTAAAAGACACTTTAGTCCTTGGAAGGAGAGCTATGAGAAACCTAGATGGTGTATTAAAAAGCAGAGACATAACTTTGCCAACAAAAGCCTGTATAGTCAATGCTATGATTTTTCCAGTAGTCATGTACAGATGTGAGAGGTGGACCATAAAGAAGGCTGAGCACCAAGTAATTGATGCTTTTGAACTGTGGTGCTAGATGAGACTCTAAGGAGTCCTTTGGACTGCAAGGAGATCAAATCAGTCAGTCCTAAAGGAAATCAGTCCTGAATATTGATTGGAAGACTGATGCTGAAGCTGAAGCTCCAATACTTTGACCACCTAATGCAAAAAGCTGACTCAATTTCCCTAAATTAAATCTATTATTTCCCTAAAAATAATTTCCTCTAAATATTCCAGACTTTAGAAAAGACCTTGATGCTGGGAAATATTGAAGGCAAAAGGAACATGGGGCAGCAGAGGATGAGACTTTTAGATAGCATCAGTGACTCAGTGGACATGAATTTGAGCAAACTCCGAGAAAGTAAAGCGCAGAGGAGACTGGCGTGCTGTAGTCCATAGGGTCACAGAGTGGGACATGACTTAGGGACTGAACAGCAAGGACAGTATGCATATGAAAGTAAGCATGCATGCATGTGTATGCACACACACATACACACATATGCACAACATCTTTCATAATAGCATCAAAATGAAAACAAACCGAAGGTCCATCATTAATGATTCAGTTCAATGAATTGATGTATATTCATGCATTGGAATACTACAGAACGATAGAACTAATCAAGCTTCTGCTACATACAGCAACATGGTTGAATTTCATAAACACAATATTGAACAACGGATGTCAAATACAGTGGTATATACATATGAATATATATATTTTCCAGTCACATAATTATAAATGAAAGGAAAAATTGATTTATGGCATTAGTAGTCAGGAAAAGACCCTGGTGTTGGGAAAGATTGAAGGCAAAAGGAGAAGAGAGTGGCAGAGGATGAGATGGTTGGACAGCATCACTGATTCAACAGACCTGAACTTGGGCAAAGTCCAGGAGATAGTGAGGAATATGGAGGCTTGGTGTGCTGCAGTCCATGGGTCACAACGTATCAGACACAGCTTAGCAACTGAACAACAAGAGGATAATATTTTCCTTTGGGGAGAAGAAAAGGATAACAATAGATAAGTATTCATATGAAAGGTTTCTGGGATTCTGGCAATGTTTTATCTCTTACTTTGGTGTCCATCGGGATTGTGCTCCTGTTGTTATCATTTAGAGACCTGTCCATTTATAATGTATTCACCTCTGTACTGTGTTATAGTCTAACACTTAAATTTCACTTTGCAGTGAAGAGACTTAGTAATAGAGGGAATGCAAAGAGGTGAGAAGACCTGTTACAAAGCAGTTCCAGTTGCCCAGATGAAAAAAGACGGCTGTTTGGACTCAGATATGAACAATACAAATGGAGACAAGTAGGCATATCAGAGATACGTTGGTGATAGAATCAAACTGCTCTCTTGATGGATTCAATACAGAAGTTTTATGGATTATGGATAACTCCTACCTAATGAATGGATGGTGGAATTAATACCCAGTCCTAAGGCTTTACTGTTTGCCAACCACTATTTTAGATATTCTGTAGACATTAACTTGTTTGATACTCATAATACTTTCCCTCTGAGATGATGAAAACTGTCTTCAGCAATTCCACTTTATGAATAAGAAAATGGAGATGCTCAGAGTTTGAGCAACTTCCACAATATCCCATAGTTAGAAAGTGTGAAAGTTGAGACTGAAATAAAGAAGACTGAATGCAAAGTCATCTTTAACTGCTATGAATACTGCCCAAGAGAAAGAGAGGAGAGAAGTACTCCAGTTTTGTATTGCTGCAAAAAGCTTAGTGAGTTAAGACAGCAATCATCTTATTATATCTCACAGTTTCTATGCATCAGGAATTCAGGATCTCTCACGTCATTGCAGTCAGACAGTACCTAGAGCTGGAACAGCTGGGGTCAGCAGTAAGGGAATTAAAGTGTCTGGGGGCTGGCTAAGCATTATATTTCTCCAGGTAGCCTCAGGTCCTCTCCCTGGGAACATTCCATGTGAGTCAGATTGGTCTTCCTCACAGCATAGAAGTAACAGGGACTGTTTTTGTGGTAGATCAAGGTTCCAAGAGAATCAGATGAAATCTATATTGCCTTTATCACACCCTCAGAACTTAACATCACTGTTGCTGAAATCATAAGCCCACCGATTAATATATTCAAGAGGAGGAAACACAGGCTCCCAATTCTAGATGAGAAGATTATAAACATTACACTGTAAGAAGAGCATGTGGAACAAGAGATATGGTTGCAGCCAGCTTTGCAAAATAAAATATGCCAGATGAGAAGAGTTTAAACAGGGAAGAAGGAAGAATAGATCCTGACAAAGAAGGTAAAATTTTTACAACTAATACAGAAAACTTTCATTCAACAAATAATTGTCATACACCCCGTATGTGCTAGACACCACTAAGAATTATAAAGGGTCAAATGTGATCCTTTGTTAAGCCAAACATGATCGTTGAACTAAAGAAGCCAAAATTGGCTAGGTGGGAAAGTTAAATATAAAACACAGAGTGGGAAGATTTAGGAGTTCCTATACAACAACTGAAGCGACTTAGCAGCAGCAGCAGCATACAATGACCACAGCAAGATCCAGGTGGTTTTACAGTGTAGAACTGGGGTATGAAAACTACAGCTCGAAGTGGAAATCCAGTCTATAAGCTGCCTTTCCAAAATCTTATTGGAAAATAGCCATATCCACTCATTTACATATTATCTATGGCTGTGTTATGCTACAAAGACGAAGTTGAGTAGTTAGGACAGAGAACCTGTGGCCCACAGAGCCTGAAATATTTACTATCTGGCTCTTCACAGAAAACATTTGTCTAACTCGGGTGTAGAATATTGTGCATCCACTCAGATGAGAAACAACTGGAGCCAAGAAAGAAAGCCCCAGATTTCCGGCCCGGCAGAGAGGAATGCACAAGGGCTTCTAATTCGGGAAAATAAAATTATTGGCCAACCACTTGCTAGCCTCATGAGCTTGAGGAATTTATTTTATTTCTCTAAATTTTAGTTTCCTTTCTTAAATAAAAATCTTAGTTGTGCTCTTACTGCCCAGGATGATCCTGTGAACCAAGTAAGATGGTGTAGGAGCAAATGCTTCATACCCTGTGAAATGCTAAACATATTCACTTACCTCTTTTATACTCTTATTTCCTCTCAAGTTAAGCTTTGCTAATGGTCTTTCATCTCATCTTTATTTTTACACTCAGGGCATTGGCTTTTATAACTTTAAATGAGTACATCTTTTCCTATTTTGATTACAATTGTCATTCTCTGTTCTTTGGTCCTTTTTTGCTTTAAGACAAAACCTGGCGTTCTCCTGTTGGTTAAGAATCCACCTTCCAATGCAGAGGGTGTGGGTCTGATTCCTGGTGAAGGAGCTGGGATCCCATATGCCTCAAAGCCAAAAACTCAAAACATAAAAGAGAAGCAATATCGTAACAAATCCAATAAATGGTCCACATCAAAAAAATCTTTTTAAAAGTCCTGATTTCTCCAACTACTCTTACATTTCTGTTACTTATTAATTACTCCTCTCTAACAGAGTCTTCACTACTCTCTTTTACCTTGAAATTCTTTTTAAAAATCTTTTTCCAACCCATATTTCTACTTTTTCTCATATTGATTTTGGAGGAGTGTACTGTTAGAAGCGGAGAAGGAAATGGCAACCCACTCCAGTGTTCTTGCCTGGAGAATCCCAGGGACGGGGGAGCCTGGTGGGCTACCGTCTATGGGGTCACACAGAGTCGGACACGACTGAAGTGACTTAGCAGCAGCAGCAGCAGTACTGTTAGAAGAAGATACCAAAATCCTCTGATTCTTTTTGACAAAGTTAAATTGACCCTGTCCCACAATTGCTCAAAAATATTGGTACATTTTAATTATGGTACAGTCTAAGAAGTCTTGAGAAGATACTTCTATAGCGATACTTGGGAATCTCTTTCAAATCAATGAGCCCATGACAAGTTCTGGTCAGTTTAATGACCAGAACAATTTAATTCAACTTCATTATATTCTTACACATCTAAACCTCACCATCATTCATTGTTGGGCCTTGATTTTCTATATCCTTCATCCTATCACCACATTAGCTGCCAATGTATCTAAGTCTAGTCACAGGTAAACTCCTTTTGCCTTCCTTTCACTAAGCAATTTCTACCCAATTTACAATCTTCAAAGGACTGGACTGGTCAGGAAACTGTGACCACATGGATTTTGAGTAGTTTCAAAACTTCCATAGTGAAATATCCCATTCAAAACGGTAATCATTTCACCACTTGGTTCAGATGAAACTGAGCTCTTGCACTTCCCAGCCAGCTTGTCATTTAATACACATTCCATACACAGGAAACGTCCATGACCAGAAACCTCACTAAATAACTATGACAATAAGCTCAAGAATGTTATGGTCAAGAACACAAAAAGAGCAGGAGGATTTCACGAGTTCTTCCAGGGAGAGTCACAATAAAAATCCTAGGATTTCATGGTGAAGACTAACTGGGAAACTAACTGTGAATGATAATACAACAGAATTCCTGGCCAAAATTTAGTCAGCATTACAATCTAGTCGAGGAAATGAATGACAATGATGAAATTCTTGCAAACAGTGTGTAAATGTCAGATTTGGGCCACTGGGAGGAGTATGGATGTATTTGTGTGAATAAGGTAAAGGAAAAGCATCTAGAAAGAGTTTGAAGGGGAGTAAGATCAGTCTGCAGCCATGAAATTAAAAGACGCTTACTCCTTGGAAGGAAAGTTATGACCAACCTAGATAGCATATTCAAAAGCACAGACATTACTTTGCCAACAAAGGTCCGTCTAGTCAAGGCTATGGTTTTTCCTGCGGTCATGTATGGATGTGAGAGTTGGATCATGAAAAAGGCTGAGCGCCGAAGAATTGATGCTTTTGAACTGTGGTGTTGGAGAAGACTCTTGAGAGTCCCTTGGACTGCAAGGAGATCCAACCAGGCCATTCTGAAGGAGATCAGCCTTGGGTGTTCTTTGGAAGGAATGATGCTAAAGCTGAAACTCCAGTACTTTGGCCACCTCATGCTAAGAGTTGACTCATTGGAAAAGACTCTGATGCTGGGAGGGATTGGGGGCAGGAGGAGAAGGGGACGACAGAGGATGAGATGGTGGATGGCATCACCAACTTGATGGACATGAGTTTGAGTGAACTCCAGGAGATGGTGATGGACAGGGAGGCCTGGCGTGCCGCAATTCATGGGGTCACAAAGCGTCAGACACAACTGAGCGACTGAACTGAACTGAAGATCAGTTGCAGTGAGTTTTTAAATATTTTACTTAGGGAAAAGTTCTACCTCTATGACAAACACACTGTGTTACAAATTCCTTATGAAATTTCTTTAGATGAAATTTGTTCTGGCTCTGGCCACGTTACAGCCTTGAGCAAACTTTTTAACTTAAAGCAATTTGTATGAAACTTCACATCCACTGGACCTTGAAAATGGTCAATTATATGCTTTGTTGAATGAATAAATTTGTGTTCTGGCAAAGGAAAAAAAAAAGGTCAAGAGTAATGCAGTTTCTTTAATTTTTTTCCCATTTTTTGCTTTTTTGTATCATGTTTAGTCTTGTCTATATGATTTAGTTGTGTATGTTATAAATCTCCTGCCCAAAGTATTCCTGACCAGTCCTAGAAGAAGTATGATGTTATGTTAGGATAACTCAGTGAATTGTAAAATCTCAGTTCTCAGTTCAGTTCAGTTCAGTTACTCAGTCATGTCTGACTCTGTGACCCCGTAAATCACAGCACGCCAGGCCTCCCTGTCCATCACCAACTCCCGGAGTCCACCCAAGCCCATGTCCATCGAGTTGGTGATGCCATCCAACCATCTCATCCTCTATCGTTCCCTTCTCCTCCTGTCCTCAATCTTTCCCAGCATCAGGGTCTTTTCAAATAAGTCAGGTCTTCATATCAGGTGGCCAAAGTACTGGAGTTTCAGCTTCAACATCAGTCCTTCCAATGAACCCCCAGGACTGATCTCCTTTAGGATGGGCTGGTTGGATCTCCATGCAGTCCAAGGGACTCTTAAGAGTCTTCTCCAACACCACAGTTCAAAAGCATCAGTTCTTCAGCATTCAGTTTTCTTTATACTCCAACTGTCACATCCATACATGACCACTAGAAAAACCATAGCCTTGACTAGACGGACCTTTGTTGGCAAAGTAATGTCTCTGCTTTTGAATATGCTATCTAGATTGGTCATAACTTTCCTTCCAAGGAGTAAGCATCTTTTAATTTCATGGCTGCAATCACCATCTGCAGTGATTTTGGAGCCCAGAAGAATAAAGTCAGCCACTGTTGCCACTGTTTCCCCATCTATTTCCCATGAAGTGATGGGACTGGATGCCATGATCTTAGTTTTCTAAATGTTGAGCTTTAAGCCAACTTTTTCACTCTCCTCTTTCACTTATATCAAGAGGCTCTTTAGTTCTTCTTCACTTCCTTAGAAATAACCTAGCACTGTGGTTTCAGAACAACCACACCCTGACTCAAGCTCTCCAAGATTAAATCTTAATAGGCCCATGGCATTTTAAGAAAAATAAGAATGATGTTGGTGTGCATACTCATATGTGTTTGTGTGTGCCTGTGTGGTATGTTTGCCAACTTTTGTTTCTTAAAAAGAACTGCCCATTTTATTGCATTAAAATGCTCTTTCTCTTAGGAAGTGCTGATTGTAGTAGATGCTAGCTCTGTGTGTGTGTGTACTCAAGCCTTGGCAAACTAAAATAATGGCAGTACTCTGTTTGCCCTACCCACCAACCCTGCCAAGTTTTTGAAATTGTGCTGGTATGGTACACATAGTATGAAAATCCTACTTCCTTTGCTCCCCAAATTATCTTATCTAACTAAAAGCTTGTTGCACTAATAAATAAACCCAGAGAGATAGTTTGGGGGGGAACCCTCTTTTAAAATTTAGCAGAGAGGAAAATAAGGAATTTCCTCTATTCATGTTCCTTTCTCCCACAAAGTATCAGAAGCCTTTCCTAAAACTTGAGTTTTTCCCTTTGGATACAGTTTGGGCCCGACAGCCCATCCCCCCTTCACATTCCTGGCATCAGCTGCAGTATTTGTGGGTAGGATGGAGTCTACTGCCTTCCTGTTGAATCAGCAAAGAGGCACTTGTTAAATGGTGTCCAGTCTCCTACAAAGGAAGACAAACATGGCATATCTGGAGCTATTCCAGAGATTAGGTTCAGTGGGTATCAAAAATTCAATCCTGACTGTTCCTGTGGCCTAGAAGTACACTAATGTTGAAAACCCGGTCACCTTTTCCATTCTTTCTTTACCTATATATATTAGATATGTTTACCAGAAGATAGTATTCAAGAGCATTGTCCCCATGAAAATGGAATACCTATGTCATTGCATCCTGAACAATTTGAGGCCAAAGAGCATAAAAAGAAAATTAGATGTTTTAACGTGGCTCAGTGTATACCAAGAAACAGCCAACCAAAATATACATTTTTCCTTTCACATACTAAAAGTATCTTCAAAGATGATAGATTGCTAAGAACCCTTAGGAACAACAATAAATAGGAGGTGATCCATTCACTGGGAATAGATAAATAATTACTGTCCTTCCTATTCAAAGATGACTTTGTGGACAAACTGTTTACCACTAAGTGTAAGTGTCACCAACCAGAAGTCCTTTCCACATTGTGCTTCATGAAGGTAGCCCTTGGGTTTATAGGTACTGACACTGAGCACCCAAACTACACAATATATTACCTATTTCTAGGACACTAGCCTTCCCAGGATTCCATTCATTTATTTATCAAATATTTATTAAATGCCTACTGTGTGCATGTCACTGTGTAGTAATGCAAACATGTATGAGATACAGTTCTCATTCTTGAAGATATTAGTTCACTTTAAATATCTTGAATATCTACTGCATGTTCAGTGTTATGGACTAAATTATGCCCCTCAATTCATATGCTGAAGCCCTATCCCCCAAACTGACTGTGTTGGATATTCAGCCTTCAAAGAGATAATTAAGGTTACATGAGGTTGTAAGAGGCAGGAGGTGAAGGGGATGACAGAGGACAAGATGGTTGGATGGCATCACCAACTCAACGGACATGAGTCTGAGTAAACTCCAGGAGTTGGTGATGGACAGGGAGGCCTGGCATGCTGTAGTCCATGGGATTGCAAAGAGTCGGACACGACTAAGTGACTGAACTGAACTGATCTGAACTGAAGAGGCTTCCCAGGTGGCACTAGTGGTAAAGAACCCACCTGTCAGTGCAGGAGACATAAGAGACATGGGTTCAATCCCTAGGTCAGGAAGATCCCCCGGATAACAGCATGACAACCCACTCCAGTATTCTTGCTTGGAGAATCCCAATGGACAGAGGAGCCTGGAGGGCTGCAGTCTATGGGGTCACAAAGAGTAGGACACAACTGAAGTGACTTAGTGCACACACATGAGGTCATAAGGTGGAGCGGAGGAGAGCTGTGAACAACAGAAAAGGCCTCAGCATCATGAGAAATAAATTGCCAATTGTTTAAGCTACCTAGCCTGTGGCATTTTCTAATAGTAGCTCTAAGCAGACTGAGATACTAGGCATTGTACACCGTGTATATACATACATTCACATGTTATGTGGTGCTGTCTTATTTAGAGCCATGTTCTGAAGTATGTCTTCTGTTATAACCCAGATTGGTTCTAGTTTGAGGAGTGGAGTTATTTGTTTTGTTTTCTCAGGATCTATGAGATTGTTTTCTCTGTGTTGCTCTTCTGGAATCTGACTTCCTTCCATAAAGACATCCTCAAAAACTTGGTTGTCTCAAGCTATTGTATGGCCACACTGAAGCCGTCCCTCAGGTCCCTCTTCTGAGATGGTATGATCCTCTTCTCTGTATTTCCTCTGTTATGTGCATCAAGACTTCATTCAGAGAGGACTGTAGGCAGAAATCACCACCATTCACATGAAGCTGTCTGTGACTGATAACACATTTTTCATCTGAAGATTAAGGGTACACCCTTACCTTGCTACCTAGTGTGTGGTCTACAAACTGCTAGCAGCAGGCTCACTCGGTAAACTGTTAGACATGCAGGATCTCAGGACCTTCTAGGTTGATTTGTGTGTACAACAGAGTTTGAGAAGTTCTGCTCTACCGGTAGTTAAAATATTTAGTTAGCCATGTGTCCTTGACACAGGCAGCACCTCAATGAGACTCAGCTCTAGCTTCCATAAAATGGAAAAAAGCCATTCAGCTAATCTTCCGCTCCATTCTGCCCTTCCAGTCATCTTGCTTCGCTGAAGTTCGTTGTCCTCGCCAGGTGTCATTGTCCTGCCTTGCAGTGTCTGCTGCCTCCTTTCAGGAATGTTTGGTCACAAACGCAGCCTCCTAATCCATTTGCCTGAGTGCCACTCCCTCTATTCTGAAACATGGTTTCCTCCAGTTAAAGAAATTTCCGATTCCTTCCTCACCTGAGATCTAGACCTACTGTTATGCCATTCTTTAAATCTCAAACTTTCTGATCACCAGTGGGTCCCCCTTTCCGCTTTACTAAGCGCTTTACTTAAATTGACTCCAGCAGAAACTCTTCCCAAGGTAAGAAGAGCTAAAGCTTTCATTACTTCAGATCTTTTCACAATTAGAGTGAAAATTTAAACATATTTATGTGTGCAACTTACAACCAACTAAAAAAAAATTAAAACCACAAAGAAAAATTTTAAAGAAACTGGATATTCCAGGGAATAATAAGTGCTCTGCATACCACCAAGTACATTTGTCCTAAGGCAGGATGATCTACTAATGGTTTATGAGTGGAAGACTCAAGAGTTAGACTATCTGAGTTCAATTCCTGATACACTACAGAATAATTATTTTAAAAAATAACTACCAAAAATGCCTATCTTAAGAGCAGGAGTGAAAAGAAAGTGAAAGTGAAAGTGAAGTCGCTCACTCATGTCCGACTCTTTGCGACCCTGTGGACTGTAGCCTACCAGGCTTCTCTGTCCATGGGATTCTCCAGGCAAGAATACTGGAGTGGGTTACCATTTCCTTCTCCAGGGGATCTTCCTGACCCAGGGATCGAACCTGGGTCTCCCACATTGGAGCCAGATGCTTTAACCTCTGAGCCACCAGGAAAGCACCTTGTGAATTATCTGGTCATTTGCATACTCAAAGATACAACTGTTTATCCTAGCTAATATCACAGTGCCATAAAAATTGATTCGGCTCCAAGAATATGAGAATACTATAGCTCCAAGAGAATATTACTGACACACATGTTAGAGAATAATGCCAGACAGTGTGCACCCTGACCTCAAGGTTTGAATCCTAGCTCTGCCATTTAAGCTGTGTAGCTTTGAACAAATTTCTTTTTTTTTTTTTTTTTGAACAAATTTCTTCACTTCACCATTAATTTTTCTCATTTGCAAAAAGGAGATAATATTAATGTCTATATTATAAGATTGTTTAAGTGATTAAATGAGTTGTTCTTTGTGAAAGTACTTACACTATTCCTAAATACAATGCCAAAATGTCAGTTATTATTTTAATACCATAGCCTATCAAGTAGAAGAGCTTTTCCTAGAAAGTTATCTTCCATAACCATCCCCAAGCCCGGCTGAAAACTTGACCTTGTATATATCCCTTACCTGGGATAGATAGCCTGCCCAATATTGTTCTAGAAGCCTTTGTATATTAAAGAAATGAAAAAATTGAGAGGAGGTGTCTCAAACATTGGGTAAAATTGATAAACATGATAGATAAATAAATCTGTTATTTCAGTTATCCGTTGAGCAAATTCAAATTATTCCCTAGGTACCTACTAATTGCCATGTACTGTCTTCATGGAACTAACAAAAGCAAAGATGTGCCTAAAAAACTAGACTCCAAAATAAACATACAACTATGGTAAGTGCTTTAAAGGAAAAACAAATCAAACAAACAAAAACACATGTTCTCACTCTGTTGCAGAGACTAATAAAAGGCCCTACTGTGAGAATTAGGTCATAGCAGCAGTGGAAGAATCCAGAAAAAGAAACTCCTTTCACATGCATTTCCTGAGGCATTCTAAAAGAACCACAAGTTCCAAGTGGTCAAATCCTTCTTAGAGGAATTCTCTTAAATGATTCTTCAAGCTTCACTGTTCACACTGTCTTATTCATTATAGACCCTGGCAGAGCCTTCTGTTTCAGTGAAGAAACTTGGTGTGTGTGCCCTGTTCACACCTTTGTTCTCAGAACCTAGAACAGTGCTAAGTATATCAGGAACGCGATAAAAAATAGTTGAACGGTTGAACTAGAAAATGAATAAGTGAACTAATTGTGAAACTATTTTTGCATAGCATTCATTAAAACCCTCGAGAACTAGTGCCCTGGGCAAGACATGGGAGGCCGCTGAGGAACACTGTCATGAAGAGGAAGCGGAGACCCGGCCCTCACACAGACCGCGCACGTCCATCACTAGTTGGGCAGGAGTGAGGCGCGAGTGTCACGACCGCGGCTAGGGGACAGGAAGGAAGCGAAAGCCTTCCTCTTCCTGCTTCAGTCTTGCATAAAGACATCACGAAATCCCTGTGATGGCCATTTCTACATTTTTTGCCTGCATTCCACCCCCACCTTCTCTACCCATCTTTAACGTTTCCTTTATCCTATTTGAGGTCTTCTTCTATTCTGATGCCTGATTCATTTAAACCATCTTTAACAGCTGTTTTTAGGTCTCCAGACATTGTTGAGTGGGGTTCAGAAATTTTCCCCTCACAATGTTCACATTGTCACGTGTTAAATCTGGACCATATCTGATCCAGGGCCAATTCATCATGCACTGAATTAATCATCGAGATAGTCTCTAATTGTAACAGCATGAAGTGTTAGCGCCATCCTGAGGCTGGATAGTTGTGGTTTTGAGAACCACATTCAGAAGTTTGTTCAAATAAGTAGTATGGTTGATATTTCTATCCCCAAATTAAGGCCCCTTTATAGTTACAGAAAGCAGATTAATGGTTGCCAAAGGCTAAGGGGAGGGGGGAAGGGGAGTGACTGCTTAAGAGTATGAGGGTCTCCTTTGGGGGTGATAAAAATAATTTGGAACTAGATAGAGGTGATAGGTGCACAACATTATGAATGTACTAAATGCAATAAATTATGCACTTTACAATGGTTAAGCTTATGTGAATTTCACCACAATGTAAAAATGGCCCTATAAGATACAAAGAAGAGAATGCCCCCTTAACAAAGAATATAATCTCATGCACCCCAAACTCTGAGGATGCCTGAACTGAGTGATCATTCTGCTTTCAGTGGCAAAAAGAAAGTTGGAATATTGGCTTTGCTAAGGCAAAGAAGAGCTGTGGTCACTAGGCATTTGTTACCAGAACTTTTTTACTCACTTGGGATATATGAATTTATCTATTTAAAGCAGTTTTTGAGCAACATGGATGGACCTAGAGATTATCATACTGGAGTGAAGTAAGTCAGACAGAAAATGTAATGTCACATAGTATCATGTAATATCATATAATATGTGGAATCTAAAAAATAATGATACAAATAAAGCAGCTTCTGGATCTCAGGATGGTGTCACAGTGGCAGGGCACTGAGGTAGCAAGAAAAGAGCACAGTTGCAAGACCCATTTTAAAAATATTTCTGTGAGTCTGGAACTAAAATATGTATGGGTAATAGGTATAGGAGAGGAATTGCTAGAGTGGGAAAAATACAGCTGCAAGGAAGAAAAAAAGGGGGTGGGAAGAAATGACGGTTTCTTTAAACACAAGTATTAATCACAGTTCAGATGCAATTCAAGGTATGAAGCCACAGCTGTGAAGGGGAGGGCAGAAGGAAGACATGATTATTATTTTAAATATATTTATATTAAATCATTACTGAAAATAGGAAACCAGACAAGAAATTTGCAGCTGGGAGTAGGGCAAAGGGAACTTAGTCTCCTATCTGTTGAAATGGATGTGTTAAATGGGTCTTCACACAGGTCAAAGAGGGCATCCTCTACAGCTGGAAGTGGGAGGACTGCTGGAGAAGGCTAGTTTGTCTACCTGTCACTTTAAAATATGCTCTTTCCCTTTCAGTTTGTAGGCACTTCTTGCAAAATAGAGAACTTATGAAAATGAGAAAAGAACAATTAGCTTCCTAGCTGGGTTACTCTGATTTTTCAGCTTTAAGAAACTCCATGGATTTTGTAACACAGTGTCATTTTTTCATTCTTCTGGAGGAAAAAGTCAATATTCTTAACAGTCTTTGGATATTAGACATGGGAGTCCTTTAGGGCAGAGACTAAAGGAGACTAACCTCCTAGATTAATTTCTGAGTCCCAGAATTACCACATTTATGGATGGATGAGTGGATGCATGGATGAATGGATGGTTGGATGGATGGATGAATAGATCCTCTTACGAAAACAGGACCAATCATACATTAAAAAGAAGATATAGGCAGCACCTAGGAAGAAATTGGATTTTAGGTTAAAGCTGTAGAATGAAAACCCTTATAGACAGAATAAGCATGCGACAACACATACATTAACTTGGGTATCCCTTCCTGTTTCTACCTTACAAGGAGACATTCAGCCCATCACGTTGCTCAGGAAATCATGCCAGCTTATCACTGGCTTTTATAATCTCATAGATCTGAATTCAAATACTGGTTCTGTCCCTTACTGGCTGTGCAACTTTGAGGGAGCAGCTTTTTTCTGTTTTTGTTGTATGATTGGGTTCTTGTTTGTTTTTGAGTAGCTTTATCTTTCTGAATCTAAAGTTTCTTATCTTGAAGTGAAGTAAAGTGAAGTGAAATTTGCTCAGATATGGCCAACTCTTTGTGACCCCATGGATTATACAGTCCACGGGATTCTCCAGGCCAGAATACTGGAGTGGGTAGTCTTTCCCTTCTCCAGGGCATCTTCCCAACCCAAGAATTGAACCCAGGTTTCCCACATTGTGGAGAAGGCGATGGCACCCCACTTCAGTACTCTTGCGTGGAAAATCCCATGGATGGAGGAGCCTGGTGGGCTGCAGTCCATGGGGTCGCTAAGAGTTGGACACGACTGAAGTGACTTAGCAGCAGCAGCAACTCCCACATTGCAGGCAGATTCTTTACCAGCTGAGCCACCAGGGAGGACCTTATCTTATGAAAATGATTATGTTAATAAAAATCTTAAAAAATTGTTGTGAAAATTAAGTCAGGTTATGGAAGTAGAGGACCTGGCATGTAAGAATATTTCTTAAAGGATTAATTCTTTCTCAAGTTGATGAAGTAGTGTGCTGAAGCCAGTTTGTACCACCTCCTGTGTACAATTGTTTTATATCTCTTATCAGCTATGTGTTCATCAAGTTGGTAGCTTGAAATACACTATAGTAGGAGTATTTACACCACAGAAGTTGGCAAAGACGATGCCTAGGATTTTTTTTTTTTCTGGAAATACAATTCTTAAACTTTTGCCAGTATACCACTGACTAACATTCTAAATGAAAATGTAGATGATTAAAGGAATTTGGGGTTGGGGCACAAGAGAATTAAGTGCTAGCCCAAGTTTTGCAAAGTACTCTTTGTATGGTTTTGAATAATTCACATTCTGGGTCTAATGTTTCCTTATCTATTATCCCTTGCTCTTGTTTGAAAGAATTAATACTGTTAAAATGGCAGTACTACTCAAAGCAATCTACAGATTTAATGTTATTCCTATCAAATTACCCATGAAAATTTTCATAGAACTAGAACAAATAACCCTAAAATTTATATGAAACACTAAAAGACCTAAAATTGCCAAAACAATCCTGAGGAACATAAAGTTTAGACAGTGCTACAAAGCTATAGTAATCAAAACAGTGCGGTATTGGTACAAAAGCAGACATGAGTCAGTGTAATAGAATAAAGACCCAGAAATAAGTCCACACACCTATAGGTAATTAATCTTTGAAAAAGGAGGTGAAAAATATAAAATGGGAAAAAGACAGTCTCTTTATCAAGCAGTGCTGGGAAACTTAGACAGCTGCATGTAAATCAATGAAGTTAGAACACACTCTCATACCATGCAGAAAAAAAACTCAAAATGGCTCAAAGACTTAAGCATAAGACATGACAGCATAAAACTCCTAGAGGAGAGCATAGGCAAAACATCCTCTGTTATAAATCATACCAATGCTTTCCTAGGTCAGTTTCCCAAGGCAATAGAAATAAAACCAAAAATAAACAAATGGACCTAATCAAACTTATGCATTTTCACACAGCAAAGAAAACCATTAAAATAAAAATAAAAATAAACCTATGGAATGGGAGAAAATATTTGTAAATGATGAAATGAACAGGGTTTAATTTCCAAAATGCTCAAGCAGCTCATACAATTGGACAACATAAAAAACAAACAACCTAATCAAAAAATCACTTTAACAGGGATTTCTTCAAAGAAGACATATAGATGGCCAGTAGGCTCATGAAAAGATGCTCAATATCTTTAATTATTATTGTTGTTTAGTCACTAAGTCATGTTCCACCCTTTTGCAGCCTCATGGGCTATAGCCTGCCAGGCTCCACTGTCCATGGGATTTCCAGGCAAGAATACTGCAGTAGGTTGCCATCTCCTTCTTCAGGATATTCCTGATCCAGAAATCAAACCTGCACCTCCTGCATTGGCAGGCAGGTTCTTTACCACTGAGCCACCAGGGAAACCCATTACTAATTATTAGAGAAATACAAATCAAAATTACAATGAGGTACCACCTCACACTAGTCAGAATGGCCATCATTAAAAAGACCACAAATAACAAATGCTAGAAAGGGTGTGGTGAAAAGGGAATCTTCCTATCCTGTTGATGGAAATGTAAGTTTGTGCAGCCACTATGGAAAGCAGTATGGCGGTCCCTCGGGAAACTAAACATAGAATTACCATATGATCCAGCAATCCCACTCTTAGGCATATATCTGAACAAAATTATAATTAAAAAAGATACATGCGGCCGCTACATTCATAGCAGTACCATTCACAATAGTCAAAACAGGGAACAACCTAAACATCCATTGACAGATGAATGGATAAAGATGTGGCTCATATATGCAGTGGAATACTGCTCAGCCGTAAAAAGGAACACATGGATAGAATTAGAGATTTTCATACTAAGTGAAGTAAGTCAGAAGGAGAAAGCCAGCTATCATATGATATCACTTATGTGTAGAAGAATCTAAAATAAGGCACAAACTAACCCATCTGCAAGAGAAACAGGCTCACAGACATAGAGAACAGGTTTATGGTCGCCAAAGGGTAAAAGAGGAAGACAGATAGACTGGGAATGCGGAGTTGGTAAAGGAAAACTACTGCATTTAGAATAGCTAAACAACAAAGTCCTACTCTATAGGACAGGGAACTATATCTGATCTCCTGGGATAAAACATAAAGGAAAGAATATTTTTAAAAAAACTGAATCACATCACTGTATAGCAGAGAGTGTCACAACATTGTAAATCAACTATATTTCAACTTTAAATAAAGCCAGAATTCTCCACTTAAAAAATAACTTATCATGTCTCCTAATATGTTCAAGACATATTTTTATAACTTAAATGGATCAGACTAAGAAGAATTATAAAGAAAGACCCATGGCAGATTCATGTTGATGTATGGCAAAACCAATACAATATTGCAAAGTAATTAGCCTCCCATTAAAATAAATAACCTTATATTAAAAAAAGAGTAAGAAATAAAACCATGCATTACTATTACTCCTTGATATTGCTGAAGTGTGTTATAAGGGACTGATAAAATGTTAGGCAAAAAAAAAATAAAAATAAAAACTAACTCTGATTTTAAAGTATGTTTCTTTTGATATGAGAATGATCATTCTTACTAATTTAAAAAAATCAAAATGGCAAAAAAATGTATTATCTATAAAATGAGAGGATTGAGATAGATCAGGTTCCAGTTTCTGATAAGGATGGGTTGCTATTTGTATATTCCTGCCACTAAAACCTAAAAATGCTGAATTATATATATATATATATATATATATATATATATACACACACACACATACTTAAAAACATCAAAGGATGATGAATAATTATTAAGACAAAGCTGAAAGAAAACAAGAAACCTACGCAATAAGCAGGAAAGAGTTGCTGATGCCCTGAGAGCATTTGCCAATTCCAACAAATTTTTATTTTGCTGGCCTGAATGGGAGACAGAAATATCAAAGCCTGTACCCACATAATGTGAAGTATTTAATAAGCTAATCTCTTCATAATAAATGGACACTTCAAGATAAAGCTTCTCTCCCATGCTCTTATAATCCACTTTCCATAGCACAGGAAATCTGAAGTCTTGAACTTGGGTGAAAGTAGTCTTAGACTTTAGTTCTTTCATGTGCTTAAGAGAAAATCCTTTCAGGAAAAAAAAAAAAAAACGACTTTATCCTAGGCCTTGAGTATCCCTAAGAATATATCATAGTCAGAGATAACCAAACATTTAAGGAAAGAAAGCACCATGGGTGAGAACCAGCAAAAGTAACTAGCAACAGAAAACATATCCACAAAAGCCTCAGACATTAAAATTATCAGTCGCATACTATAAAACAACCAAGCTTAACAGATAAGCTTGATAACACATGCAAGGTATAAGGAAACTATGAAAAGTAGCATAGCATATTTTAAAACTCAATATAACTTCTAGAAAACAAAAATGGAATGGCCAAAAGTGAGAAATAATATCTTAAGTCAAAGTGGCAGTCTGAGAGCCAAATCTAGCCTGAATACTAATAGAGGATTTGGAAGGTGTGGCCCACAGTGTTCAAATAAAATCTAGAACCAATCTTTAAAAATAGGAAGATTTCACATAAAATTCCAATTTTGAGCTTCTCTTCTAAATGGAGATCTGGTAACTATGAGCCAATTCATACAAGACAACAGTCTACTAAGATGGAGCCCATGCTCTCCAAATGGCCACAGTCCCTGCCACTTTTATCTTTCCATCACTGACGCTGGGTGAGTTGCCATTTATCAGGGGTTAGCAAATGCTTCGGAGAAGGCAATGGCACCCCACTCCAGTACTCTTGCCTGGAAAATCCATGGACGGAGGAGCCTGGTGGGCTGCAGTCCATGGGGTCGCTAAGAGTCGGACACGACTGAGCGACTTCGCTTTCACTTTTCTCTTTCATGCATTGGAGAAGGAAATGGCAACCCACTCCAGTGTTCTTGCCTGGAGAATCCCAGGGACGGCAGAGCCTGGTGGGCTGCCATCTATGGGGTCGCACAGAGTCGGACACGACTGAAGTGACTTAGCAGCAGCAGCAGCAGCAAATGCTTTCAATAAATGCTCATATAGTAAAAGATTTTAGGCTTTGCATGCATTCAGTCTCTGTCAACATAACACAAAAGCAGCCATAGATAATACATAAATAAATGAGTGTTGTTATGTTCCAATAAAACTATTTACAAAAACAGGGAGCAGGTTGAATTTGACCATTGAGCTATAGTTTACAGACCCCCACCACATATATTTTCACTGGGACTACTGTTTTTCCCAGAGTAATATTTCTCCTTACTTGTGGCACTGTGAACAGTGAGAAAAAAAATATATATATATATGTATGTATTTATATATATATATATATTTCTAGAAAAATAGGCAATATCATAAAATTGGCCTTCTCCACTCATTTGCGTTAACTGTGTGGCTTCTGTAGACTTTTGTGTTTGTGTCACCAAGTCTAAATGAGCCCTACAGTTCCTTCCAACTCTATAAATTTACAGTCTGATGACTGTTATCAATGTGGCCAGAAGTCCAACTCCTGGAAACTATGCCCTCCTCATTTCTTTTATCAGCTACCAAGCCCTCCATAAAATCCATAAAATCATTTGTTTTGAAGTTAAAACAGATATAAAAGAAAATCATTTGGGGAAGGGGAAAAACAGTAATTTTCTATATGCAGAAGCAACAAATAAGGATAAAAATGCTTGTTGTTCCTACTTTTGTTTCCTTTGCTACAATCTAATTTTTATGAGGGTTTGCTTACCAAGTACATAACAGAGGAAAAGATGATGAACCCTATTCAAGTTCTTTAAATGTCAGATAATCTTAAAAATATTAACACTCAAAGACAAAAATAGATTATTTCCACAGTTTGAAGTCAACTTCCAATCTGAAAGTTCACTGCAGGCAGAATTTTGATTCAGTTCAAGTTGTTCTAATGGCTTTGCCCTTTTCCTTGACTCAAATCATAGTGAAACATTTTTTATTGTCTCTTAAACAAAAATCATAGTCTCGATAAAAATGAACACAAGGAAAAAATAAACAACATTCTCTTTATGACTACTTTCTGAACCCATTCTGAAATACAATTCCATGAATACAATTCTTTTATAGCTAAAGACATCTTATATAGGAACTGACATACTGACTGAAGTTAAGTCAGACACAGACAATTATTATATGATATTGCTTATATGTGGAACCTTTTAACAATGGTACAAATAAACTTTTTAACGAAACATAAATAGAGTCACAGACATAGAAAACAAACTTATGGTTACTAGGGAGCAACATGAGAAGGGTTAAATTGCGAGGCTGGGCTTGACATACACACACTGCTGCTGCTGCTGCTGCTAAGTCGCTTCAGGCGTGTCCGACTCTGTGCGACCCCATAGACGGCAGCCCATCAGGCTCCCCCGTCCCTGGGATTCTCCAGGCAAGAACACTGGAGTGGGTTGCCATTTCCTTCTCCAATGCATGAAAGTGAAAAGTCAAAGTGAAGTCGCTCAATCGTGTCCGACTCTTTGCGACCCCATGGACCACAGCCTACCAGGCTCCTCTGTCCGTGGGATTTTCCAGGCAAGAGTACTGGAGTGGGGTGCCATTGCCTTCTCCAATACACACACTACTATATATAAAATATATAACTAATAAGAACCTGCTGTATAGCACAAGGAACCATACTCAATACTCTGTAATGGGCTATATGGGAAAAGAATCTTAAAAAAAAAAAAAGGAGTGGATATATGTATAAGCACAAATGATTCACTTTACTGTACACTTGAAACTAACACAACATTGTAAATCAACTATATTCCAATAAAATATTTTTAAAAGATGCATTAATTCATGACAAACTACTCAAAGTTTGAATGAGAACACTGGACCTCTGCAGAGTTCATTCTCTCTTTTTTAGGGCATATAACTTTTATTTATTATACTACAATGGTAGATACATGTCATTATACATTTATCAAAACCCATAGAATATACAACACCAAGAATGAACCCTAATGTAAACTATGGCTTTGCGTGACAATAGTGGAACAACACAGGCTCATCAGTTGAAACAAAAGTACTTCTATGGTGTGGGATGTGAATAGCAGGATAGTTTGCACATGTGTGGAGACAAGGAGTATACGGAACTTTGTATTTTCCACTCAATTTTGTTATGAACCTAAACTTGCTGTAAAAAAAAGAAAGTGTATTAATTAAAGGAGACATTCAGAATATATGAAGAACCCTTACAACTTAGTAGGAAGATAAGCAACACAATTAAAATGGATAAAATATTTGAAGATATTTCACCAAAAAAGATATATAAGTAGCTATGAACTGTGTAAAAATACTCAACATCATTAGTCATTAGGGAAATGCAAATTTTTCACATGGCCAAGCAGTTCTATTTCTAGATATATATGCAAGAGAAATAAACACATGTATTCACAAAAAAGCTTGCACATGAATGTTTATAGTAGGGTCATTCATAACAGACCTAAACCGGAAACAGCTCAACTATTTGTAAACAAAATATGACAGTGGAATATTACTCAGTGATTAAAAGGAGTAAAGCACTGACATGTGCCATATTATTGATGAATCTCAAAAACAGTGTGTTAAGGGAAAGCAGTCAGTCACAACAGAACTACATATTGTGTGATCCTATTAACAGAACATTTCCAATAAAGGCAATTCATAGGGGAAAGTAGCTTATTGATTTCCTTAGGTTAGGGATGGGAGCAGAGATTAAATGAAAACAGGCAGAAGGCAAATTTGCATACTGATTAAAATGAACTAAAACTGGATTGTAGTGATGGTTGCACAACTCTTTATATTTTCTAAAAACAATTGAACTTATATGGGATTAGTTTTAAGGTACATAAGCAATATCATGATAAGTATGTGTAAGAAGCTAAAGACCAAGGAGGGAAAGTAATTTACTTATCAAGGGGCTAGGTTCATGAGAGTCAGAATCAGAAATAAGAATTCATAGCCAGTGGACTTTCACTATGAGATTCTAAGGTTCATAGACCAACTGGAAAAAAAATTTAATGGAATACAGCTTTAAATCATTTTTGGAAAAAAATGTGAGATAAAAATTATTAACAAATGGATAGAAATATGAGCAGATAAACAGATATACACTTTAGACATTCAACATCACTAAGTCCAAGTGGCTAATAATCAAATATGAATTTTATTACAGGATCTTTATGTTTTGAACTGTCTACTTTCTTGTTCAGTGTGGTTCATTCTCCCTGCGTGTGTAGAAATCCCATCTCCCAACTCACTTTGGAAGCTCTCAATGATGACAGACCATGGTTTCCTACTTGGGAGAGGGGGAGCTTCCTTAACCTGCTATTATACAGACAGCACTGCTTCAATCAGCACTTGGGTACCCTCCAGCGTCCCATGAAGTCAGCTCCACTGAATTCTCCATTCAGCTGTGTACTCGTTACAGTTTATTGGAATTCCTAATAGGTCACTCAGCTTAATCAAAAGCACCATCTTTATTTTCCTCACTTTTTCCAACTCCAGGGACCCCTCAAGAGTTGTCCAGGAAATAAGAATCTCAACTCTATATACACAAAAAGGAGCCTGCTTTGATTTTTCTTTTTCAGTCTCCATAAAGGAAATAAAACTGCCCTTGAAACCTGGAAACAAAATTTTCCCTAAGATGAAAGGAAACTCTTATTTTTGCTTTTAAACTGCAATATACCAGTTCAGTCGCTCAGTCGTGTCCTACTCTTTGTGACCTGATGGACTGCAGCAATCCAGGCTTCCCTGTCCGTCACCAACTCCCGGAGCTTGCTCAAACTCATGTCCTTCAAGTCAGTGATACAGTATATGGATTGAGCATATAAGATGAGAAGGACATTTTTCTTAAATACCAAGTCTCAATTTCTTTTTGTGCTCAAGAAAAAAATATGGAGCCCTCTGGTGGTAGAATTACTATACTCACAATTAAGTTCCCTGACAAACTTCTCTTAATGGCAAAAACCTATATTTCACATTCAGAAACTTGACAATTCTTAATCTTCAAAGGGGCCTTTTATGAAAAGTGTGTGCAAGCTTTACTTTATATAATTCTTTGTGCATTTTCCTGTCAGGAGGTTTGAGGCCAATAAATATTTAAAACCATGGAATAGTACTTCCTAGATAATGTCAAAATGAAATTAGGAATTAGAAATGAGGTTCAGAATCACTTTGATGATTAGTAGTTGACTCTGATAGTCCCTAACATCCTTAAATATAAAATAGTTTCACATATTAAAATCTTTTGTAACTATTTTGGTTTATTTACAAACTTTACTGCATCTTATGCCCAGTGTTTAAATCTCTTCATTAGTAGATGAACCTGTTCTTTTGTGTAACACCATGTAACAGGTAGCTTCTAAGATGCAATGAGTTTCTGGAGGTAAATTATGCTACTGCTTTTCTTCTTTTGAGAGAAAACAAGAGAGAGATTCATTATAAAAAACTGCCACATGCAGTTCTAAAGATGGATGAGTGCCAAGATTCACCGGGTGAACTGGCAAGCTGCAGATCCAGGAGAGCCAGTGGTTTAGTTCCAGTCTGAGTCTGAAGGCTTGAGAAGTAGGTGAGCAATTGATGTAGTTCCTGTCAAAAGGCTGGCAGATTTGAGACCCAGGAAAAGCAAATGATTCAGTACCTTGGGGGATTGAAGTCAGGAGGGTTGGAAGTCAGGAGACAAAAAACTGATGTCCCAATTCGGAGGTCATTAAACAGAAATAATTCTCTCTTATTCAGGGGTCTTTTTCAGGTCTTCAAATAATTGGATAAGACCCACACACATTACAGAGGGCAATCTGCTTTACTTGGTTTACCAATCTGAATGTTAATTTCATCCAAAATCACCCTCACAAAAGGATCCAGAATAATGTTTGACCAAATACCTGAGCACCCAGTAATCTAATCAAACTGACACATAAAATTAAGCATCACACATTCAAAGGGAAAAAAGATGCATAGTTGCACACAGTGGACCAAAGATAAGAACTGCTGTAGACTTCCTATCTGAAACCATGCCAACAAGACAGCAAACTAGCATCTACAAAATGCTGAAGAAACTGTCAACCCAGAATTCTGTGTGCAGCAAAAATATCCCTCAAAAGTTAATCTATGTGTAGCATAAAATTGCATAGAAGTAAACACACACACACACACATACACACACACACACACACATACAAACAATAATGCTACCAGTTTTGTAAGATGCCTTCTAATTCCCAGGAATTGACCTATATCTTTTGGACCATAAATCTAACTGGCTTTGCTGATTGATGGAAAGCAGAAAAAATACCGTTTGTTTCTCATATTTTTACCCCCTCACTACAGAAAAACAAGAAAACACAGATGACAGGATAATAGCCATTAACAGTGAAGGTTCCAACTGCCTGATAGAAACAAGGAATACAAAAGTCAACAATTGCCTAATTTGGCCCTGAAAGTTTTTGTTTTATTTTATGTAAACACCTAGAGCTCAGTTCGAAATTTGTTGACTCATCCAATACCAGTTAAGGAGTATCACTTCCTGACAGCAGATTTGCTTCAAAGGCTCTGCTGAGGTAAAAGGTCAGAAGTAGGTTAGACATGTGCATTTTATATAGCTCACCACACAAGCACACTTTATCTAATCATTACTTGTGCTATTTCCTTAGAGCTTGCACTGGCTAGTTCTTAGATTTGTGTGTTACTTTCAGAAAATCAAAAATCTCCTCTCCTCTTCAAATTTAGTCACACAAATTGCATCAGTTCTTAAAGAAAGCCATACCTCAAGACCTCACAAAGAGGTATCTATTACCAGGAGCTCTAAGCAAATGTTCTTTTAATTAGCTACATTTATCTTTAATCCTTGTTTTGACAGAAACTCTAACATAAACATACATTACCAATACATAAAGCCCAGCTCAAAGTATGGTTAATTTTTATATTTGACAGAGCCAGTTGGAAAAAATAACTGTGGCCTTTCTCCATCTTTGTGTGATGTCACTACAACCTAGTCTTAGAACCTAAAACAGAAACAGTGGCATCTGCAGCTAAAGTACAATAATGATTCTTAAACTGCTCCTTAAAAGTGGCAATAAAAATCCTAATAAGACCTCTGGGCCTTATGTCGAAGCAGCTGTAAAATCAAGTTGAATAATTTCTGCAAGGACTACAGTAATTATAAAACTGATTAAAGTTTACCTACACTTCATTCCTAGAGGGTTTTCACCAAGGACTTAGAAACCAGATGGTTCAAGACTATGCATGATGGATATATTCCATGAAGCATGTCCGTTGTCATGGAAACAACAGAAATAACATTATCTTTACTGTCTATTCCTTCACAAAACCATGAATTTTAAGAGTTGTCGCCAATTTAAGCACAATTCAAAGGAACACTTTAGGTATCAGGTCTAAAAGGGGTGCCCCTACCCATGTTTTAATACTAATGCTAAATTCTGAGGACTGAATTCACTAAAAATATCTTTAGTGAATCGATTCACTTTCTACAGCAGTGTTTAAAGAGAGCCTTCAAGTTTCTTTTGGAATTTTAATACCCTGTAGAGAATTAGAAGGACTAAAGAACCTGAAGAAGTGAAGGTGGGTCTTAGAGAGTGCTCATCTTCTAGAAGAAAGAGTGTTTGGGGGAGAAATTTCCTTCTTTGTGGAAAAGCCAGTCTTGCTTCTCCCTGGAGTTATCTCCTCCAGTTACACCCCAAGTTTATCCCTATCCTTATTCTAAGGAAGAACCTTACCAAACTTATTTTCTCCTCTTCATTGTCTTCAGCCTCAGTCATAACAACCATTAAGAATAATCAAACACGTCTCGAACACTTACTATGTGCCTAACGTGCATCATGCCAATTCCTCTTCACCACCACTCTGTATCACCCTTACCTCTGTTTTATAGATAAAAGGACTGTGGCTTGAGCAGTGCTTCTCAAACCATAATGTATACATGAATCATTCAGAATGCAAGACCTGGAGCAAGGACCAGACTTCTGCATTTCTAATAAGCTGCATCCATATAAATGGATGCTAGCCCATAGATCACACTGTGTAGCAGACTTTGATGGTTAAGAAACATACCCCCAAACACCCCAAACTATTAAGAAGAGCCTGAGTCCATAATTTCCTGACTCTAGAATTCCAGCTCTTAATCACTATGCTCGCCTATCTCCCAGTTCATCGTACACATCACAACAGCCTCTACTTAAGTAAACAAGACCAAATACTTTGTGCCATGAGATTTATCATCATTAGTTCTAACTCAACTTTGATGATGATCCAGAAATGACACAAGAAAAAATGGAAAATGGAGGCTCTGCTATATAATACATTTGGAAAACGTTAAAAATAGTCTCATAGGTAGTAGTGTTTGCCTTCAGATGGCTGGGGTGAGCTACCGGCGTCAGAACCCATTTATCATGTTCTTATGTCTTATGAATCATGATGACAGTAAATGCCGCTTCTCACTAAGAGAAGCTGAAATGTCCTCACACTAACTTTCGCAACCTTCCCATCTGGGGCTTGGACACAACCTAGATTATGCCAATCAACTGAAGAATCCTGTGTTAATTTTCCATTGTTGCTGTAATAAAGTACTACAGTGTCTTAAAACAACTTGAATGTATTTTCTTACTCTTCTGGAATCAAGAGTCCAATGTGGGCTTCACTAGGGTAAAGTCAATGTGCCCGTAGTGCTGGCTCCTTCTGGAGGCTCTGAGCAGGGAATCTATTTCCTTGCCTTCTGTGGCTCTTAGATGCTGCCTGTAATCCTTGGCGCATGGCCCCTGCCTCGTATCACTTCACACTCCTGCTTCTATCATCACATCTTTCACTTAAAAAAAAAAATTTAAGTATAGCTGATTTATAATATTGTGCTAGTTTCAGGCGCATGCAGAGTGATTTAGTTATAGATGTATGCATGTATGTCTATACGTTTTCAGACTCTTTTCCATTGTAAGTTATTGCAAGATGTTGAATATAGTTCCCCGTGCTATTCAGTATGTCCTTATTGTTCATTTACACATTTCTTACTATTCACTGATCTTCATACCTTCTTTTTTTAATTTTAAATTTATTTTTTAATTGAAGGATAATTGCTTTACAGAATTGTGTCTACCTTCTTTTTATGAGAACCTTTGTGATTACATTGGGCCCACTCAGAAAATCTGAGATAATTTCCCCATCTCTGAATTCTTAACCATATTTGCACAATCTCTTTTCCCAGACATGATAACGTATTCATTCACAGGTCATAGGAATTAAGACATGAATATCTTTGGGGCCATTATTCAGATTACTCCAGACCCCAAGATTTTTAATTGGAAGATAATAAGACAAAGAATGGGAACTGTGGAGAATCCATACTGAGAGCAGAAAGTGACTCCAGAAGGCACTGTCTCGTTCCCAAGGGGGCAGCAACACCTAGTGAATGTCAGTACGCACAGTAGAGCCAGTCAAACAGGTGCACAAAGGACTCTGTGACGGGGCAACATGTGTTCCCCAGACTGTGTAGTCTATCAAGGTGATCCTGGTGCCCCTAACCTTCATTGTTTCTGCCCTTTCTCCAAACCTGGCTCTACAATATTCCTACCATTTCTGTGAGCCTCCCTACATCCTTTTAATACTTTCCCCTTCTACTTACATCAGTCAGAATGTGTTTGTGTTGCTTACAACTAAGAATCACTATTAAATGTTCCCTTCCAATAAAAAAGGCAAACTAGCAGAAACCAGATTTTGGAGATATCAGAGTAAAAATATTTATTTGTGTTTTTTTTTTTCTAATGCTTCCAAATTTTCCTTGACCACAACATATATATATATATATATTTGCAATATGCTCTTCCTAAACAGTGTGCCATAGTAAAGTATTGAAAACTTGCTACTTCCAGTTTTACAGATATGGAAACAAAGGTTCAGAGGGCTTAAATAAGTCATCCAAGGTTACACAGCTAATATGTGCCAGATACAGGATTTAAAACCTTATCTTCCCCATTAAAATGTCTGTATAGAAATAATTTGTTACAAAGGAAATAATCAATTTCTAAATATTTGAATGTCATAATTTTTAAAGTTTCATTATAATTATTCAGTCTTTTTATGTGTTTGCAAGTCACAGGCTTTCCTAATATGATAGCATTACCAGAGAATGTGATGGGGGGAAAGAGCTTTCTGGGGTGATTATCACTAATTTTAGAGTGATTATCACTTTATATTATAACTTATTTTGTATATACTTTATAGAAAGACCATTTACAGGGGTAATATTTTAATATCCAATCATGCAGGGGAGGTTCTATTCCCCATAACCCCTCTCTTCAAATGGCTGTAAGGTCTCTCACTATGTATCTCCCTGAAGGAAGGTACTGTGGAGACAGATAGCTCAGTTGGTAAAGAATCCGCCTGCAATGCAGGAAACTCCGGTTCTATTCCTGGGTTGGGAAGAGCTGCTGGAGAAGGGATAGGCTTCAGTATTCTTGGGCTTCCCTTGTGGCTCAGCTGGTAAAGAATCCACCTGCAATGCAGGAGACCTGGGTTCGACCCCTGGGTTGGGAAGATCCCCTGGAGAAGGGAAAGGCTACCCACTTCAGTATTCTGGCCTGGAGAATTCCATGGACTATATAGTCCATGGGGTCACAAAGAGTCAGACACAACTGAGCGACTTTTCACTTTCACATGGAGAGAGAAACACTACACTGCTGGCTTTATAGTTCTGAAATCAAAGTTTGTAAGTCATGGCAGAAACAAGTCTTAAAAGCAGCAGATTTTAATTGTAAGAGTCAGGTAATTGAAAGAGTAAAAAAAAAATTTAGTTTTCAATTCAAGAGGCTGATTTCAGTTCAAAGGGTCAAATCCCATGGGACTCAGAATGTATAATTTATACTATAAAGTAGGGGAAACACAAAGTAATGGAATACTACCTATCTACCCAAAAGGAGGAGAAGACAATGGCATCCCACTCCAGTACTTTTGCCTGGAAACTCCCATGGACGGAGGAGCCTGGTAGGCTGCAGTCCATGGGGTCGCTGAGTCAGACACGACTGAGTGACTTCACTTTGACTTTTCACTTTCATGCATTGGAGAAGGAAATGGCAACCCACTCCAGTGTTCTTGCCTGGAGAATCCCAGGGACGGGGGAGCCTGGTGGGCTGCCGTCTATGGGGTCACACAGAGTCGGACACGACTGAAGTGACTTCGCAGCAGCAGCAACACCCAAAAGGAAAAGAGGGCTCCATCACCTCGTAAGAAAGGAAAGGGAGCAGCAGCACCATCACCCCAACATGGACCCCAGAAGCAGCATCATCATAGAAACTTCAGAGGAGTCTGAGGCATCCCCAACAGAAGAGACCACTTTCCAGCCGCTTCCCAGAGAATAAGCTAGAAGGCTGCAAGCCACACTGGGAATCTCTGCCTCCCACATGGTCCCTAAACAGTAAATGATTGAAAAGGGTTTCTGGAAAGACAGACCTCCAAGAAGCCTCACAGAACCCCAAACATTCTGAAGTGTTGTGGGGAAAAACCTCCAGCCTCACCTCTTACTCACCCCCACTTCCTCTCCTTACCCAAGCATGCAAACAGCATGGCCAGAGGTAATGAGGTCTCCGGTGATATGAGGACAGTAAAGAGTCAAGAGAGAACAGAGTGAAAAAAGCCAACACCTGGGACCACGGAGGAGCTGCAGACACCAGCCGTGAGTGATGCAGCCTTAGACAGGATGTCCAAGGCCTGCCTGACGAGATGGCTGCATCTGGAAGAGGTCAAAAGCACAGGAGGCGCTCAGGGACGCGCAACAGCCTCCCCACACACCCACTGTGTGTGTCATCTCTGATTTACGGCCTCCTCCAACACAGGAAGAAGAGAAAAATCTAGATGAGGGGAAAATCTTGATTTGGGTAATTAATTACTTACTCCTTCCACAGTAAGGGACAAAGTGTTAGATTAGAAGTTAGTGAATTTTCTAAAATTGGCAATATTAAATTCTCTACTCTCAAGCCAGCATAAATTTTGAAATCTAGCATGAGTTTAATTATAGACAGAAAAAAAAAATGCTTTATCCTGTTTTCATATATTGAGCTCGTGACGATGTAAAATGTATACTCAGTGCCCAAGTCTCAAGGAAATGGGAACTTCCTCTCGGGACGGTATGACTTGTTAGGGAATTCCTTTTTATTATTCAGAGGACTCTGGCACACCCCAATTATAGCATTATGTCATAAACTTGAAAGGAAGTTTATTTCTGTGGGAGAGAAAGAAACTGTGGAACAGGTGGACATTACCTCCATCAGGGGCTAAAAGACAAGAAGGCCTCATTGGTGACGACTTCACTTTCGAAGGCAGAAGTCGTGAGCTGCCTGGCAGCTTATGGGCTGAAACAGTTTTGTGAGCCACTCATGGCTCATGAGGGAACAGGTGGGGAACTGCTGGTGTGGGGGAGGAAGCAATAAAAATGCATGAGTGTAGAAGAGAGTTGGAATGGCAAAAAGACAAAATAAGCTATAGTTTCATTGAAAAAGAAAAAAAATTGTAAGCATCAAGAAATAGATTCTGTGGATTCACAAGGGACTCTTCAAAGATGTGAAAGCAAAAAGAACTCAATATTTTAAATTAAATAGAAAAAGGAAAAGAAACCAACTGAAAAAACAGTGGATTGGAGTTTTTAGCAAAGAGGGCTGAAGATCATTCTAAATAAATCAACACTATTCAAATTCTTAAGAGAAATGAAGACTTCCGGAAATGAAACAGGGGGTGAGAAAAGAAAGACTTAATATGTGTAAGAATATAAACAAACCAAAAGGTTCTTGCAAGAAGGCATGTCTCATGTTAAATAATTTTCCCGGGAAAATATAATCATTAGTTAGTGCAGCAGAAAGAGCCTTGGAAATTATCAAAAGTCAAATATATTAAATTGTTCATTAAAACTGTTTTAATATTTAGAAGAAAAATTTTAAATGATCAGTTAAGGTGGGTCCAAATAGTGTGAATTCTGTTTAAGGTGAAGGACTTCCCTGGTGGCTCAGGGGTAAAGAATCTCCCTGCAGCGCAAGAAACCCAGGTTCGATCCCTGTGTTGGGAAGATCTTTTGGAGGAAGTCATGGTAACTCACTCCAGTACTCTTGCCTCGAGAAAGCCCATGGAGAGAGGAGCCTACAATCCATAGCATCAGAGTTGGAAGCAACTGACACATTTTGAAGTCATGCAGAAACACACCATTTTACTAGTCTATTTAGTTTCTCTATTGTAGGGACATAACAATAGGTAAACATTGATCAAAACCTAAGTGAGGCAGGTATAGACAGTTTTATCCCTCAGTTCCTCATTTTAGAAACAAATTGTAGTAGTCCTTGTGAGCTAGGAGACCAATACGTTAGAGTAGGAAGACTCTGGGCTTACCTTCCCTCAGGAACGCATCATAACTACAAAAATATGAAGAATAATCTTAGTGAAATTGGCCTTGGGACTAGCAGAGAAGCTCTTTTACAATGAAGGCTGAGAAGAAAGAACCACATAGAATCTGGTAGGAAGGGAGGAGAAGCAATTTGATCGGGGACATGCACTCTAGTGAGAGACACAAAAGAGGAGAGGGATTTTAGAAGCTTGGAGATGCTCCCTAGGAAGCAAGGGATTCAGGCTACTTGCTAAGCATCCTAGCCCTGCAGTTCAACTCCAGGAAGACAATCCTCCTTAGCTAATTTGAAAATCAATGGGGGCTATAAGAAAGTGAACCTCTGCTCTTAAAAACCACTCACACAGATTTGCTTAACTTCCAGTATCACTAGGAAAGTAGCTGATTGATTGAAAACTGCCTGGGGCTCTAGCCAACCTTCTAAGACAGCCCGGGAAGTTCCCCAGCCTGCACCAGGCCCCTGCCCTAGTCTCAGCCCTTCTTGGTCTGGCACTCCTCTGGACTAAGGCAGAGGTTGCCATTGCTTAGAGTGTGCATGTTGACAGGGACTGGGGCCAGGAAGGACCCTATCCTGCCTCTCACCAGGACAGAAGAAGCCACTGAGTGGACCTACTCAGAAGAGAGTGAGGCTAACTGCCAGTGTTAGGGGGAGCACACCGACAGAACCCGCCCACCCTGGCCAGGCTCCCTAGCAACCATCTGCATGAGTTGTTTTATGACAGGAGGTCCTGGTAAGGAACACGGGACTAATAAGCCACCACCAACCGGAGGAGTTCAGGAAAGGTCAAAAGGAGACACCATGTGTCCGTCCACCTCCCAGAATCCCTCTCACTGGCATCCATCTTAGCTGAACAAGGCGTGCACCACCAGGAGGGACTCTGAGTCAGAATGATTGTCCAAAGACAACCCGGAAACTAATCCCATCACCGTAAAACCTGAGACTGCGAGCCACATGGCAGAGCAATTCTCCTGGGTTCCCTTCCCCTGCTGCTCTCTGCCCAGGTGCCTTTTCCAATAAAGTCTCTTGCTTTGTCAGCATGTGTCTCCTCAGACAATTCTTTTCTGAGTGTTAGACAAGAGCCCGCCCTTGGGACCCTGGAGGCCCCCTTCCCGCCCCACCCCCACACCTTCCTACAACACCAGGAGGAGACTGTCATCCTCAAAACGACTGCACCTTGCTCACTTGGAAGGGAGCGAGGTTATCTGGAGGAGACTCCTGCTAGCCTTCACACCCCTGTGCATGCTTGGAGGAGGGCGGGGCCAGCTCAGTGATGCAACACCAATCCCTCCAGCCACAGCTTAGCCTCTCACCAAGGCTCACACTCCAGGAAAAAGTGAAACCAGCACAAAAGTGCAGCCCCAAGCCCTCTGGGCAGGGCTATGCCCCAAACCAAGGGGGGAGACTGCTATCACACCTAGAAGAAATCAACTCCCTCAGGATGCCTGCTCTAGCCACTTAGGCCTCAACCTTACTCCTGGTAGGGCAGTGACAGTCGTTAAGGATAAAAGAAACCCTGGCTTACACCCAGTTCTGCCTCTAGCCCCTCCAACTCCCACCAAAGCAGTGGCTGCTGGCTCACCCTGGGGAAGACATGCACCATGCTCACTTCAGATCCAGCTCTCCCATTAAAGCCATCGTACCCAGGCAGACTACATAGGAATGCTCCCACACAAGGACACACCTTCACGGCTGAGATAGGTAAACGATTCACTTAATTTCATAGAGACAGAGAAAGTTAAACAAAGCGATAAGACAGTAAATACGCTTCAAATGAAGGAACAAGAAAAAAACATTAAAAATTCCCTCATGAAACAGATAATTTATCTGACAAAGAGTTCAAAGCAATAGTAAAAACAATTCTAACTAAACTGAAGAAAAGAATAGATGAACATAGTGACATTTTGACAAAAAATAGAGGATGTAGAAAAGAACCAGTCAGAGGTGTAGAATAACTTAAATGAAAAATACACTAGAAGGTATTAAAAGCCAATTAAGTAATACAGATGAATGCATAAACAATCTGAAAGAATAATGGAAATCACCCAGTCAGAATGTCAAAAAGAAAAATGCATTTTAAAAATACAAATAGTTTAAAGGACTTCTGAGCAACATCAAGGATACTAACATTCACATTATAATGGACTAGGAGGAGAAGAAAGGGAAAAGAGTAAACAATTTATTTGTTAAAAATATGGCTAAAAACTTCCCAAATCTGAAGAAGGAAACAGATATCCAGGTACATAAATCACAGGGGATCACAAACAAGATGTACTCAAAGATACCCATGCCAAGATATATCATAATTTAAATGGCAAAAGTTAAAGACAGAGAATTCTAAAGTCAGAAAGAGAAAAACAGAGTCACACAAGAGAAACCTCAACAAAGCTATCAGCTGATTTTTTAACAGAAATTTTGCCAGCCAGAAAAGAGTGGTATGATATATTTAGAGTGATTAAGGCGGGGGGAGGGGGGACCCACAACTTAGGATACTCTACTAGGCAAGATTATCATTCAGAATCGAAGGAGAGATAAAGAACTTTGCAGAAAAAACTAAGAGTTCATCAATACTAAACCAAACTTATAGAAGTGGTAAAGAACTCTTCTTTAAGTGAAAAAGAAAAGGTTTCAACAAGAAGTAAGAAATTAGAGTAAGGGAAAATTCCCAGTGGTAAAGGCAAATACAGAGTAAAGACTGAATCAACCACTTAAATGAACAAGTATGAATATTAAAAAAATAAAAAGTATAAAATCAACTACCACTACTACAATAAACAGCTAAAGGATAGACACAAATGTGACATAAAAAACACAAAATGTAATGAGGGAGGATTTAAAAAATGTATATAAAACTACTATATATATATATACATATATATATAAACTAGAGAAAAATGAACATAACACTAAAGAAAATCATCACACCTCAAGAGAAGATATTAAAAGAGCAAAAATAATTACATAAACCACCAGAAAACAAATAGCAAAATGATAATAAGGGTATAACTATCAGTAATTGCTCTAAATGTTAATAGATTAAATGCTCAAATCCAAAGATCTAAGTAGCTGATTGGATTAAAAAACAAAGCTCATCAATATGCTCTCTACAAGAGGCTCACTTCAGAGTTAATGACACAGAGAGACTGAAAATGAGTGGCTAGAAAAAAGTATTTCATGCAAATGTAAGTGAAACAAAGCTGGGGTAATAGCTATTATATTGCAATAATATTTATGACATATAATCTGTAAAAATACTGAACAACTATGCTGTATGCCTGAAACTAATATAATATAAATCAAATATGCTTCAATAATGTTTTTAATTAATTTTAAAAAATCCTAAGGTAGCAATACTTTTATCAGACAGAGTAAACTTTAAAACAAATTCTATAATAAAAGACAAAGAAGAACACTATACAATAATAAAGGAATCAATACAAGAGAGGATATAACATTTGTAAACATAAATGCATCTAATATAGGAGCACCTAAATATATGAAACAAACATTAACAGAAAAAAAGGGAGAAAGGACAATAATGCAATTATAGTAGGAAACTTTAACACCCCATTTACATGAATGGACAGATTATTCAGACAGAAAATCAATAAGGAAACAGTGCCTTTAAACAACACATCAGGTCAATTGGACTTAATAGATATCTATAGGACATTCTATCTGAAAACAACAGAATAATTAATATCTTTTAATAACTAATACCTGAAGAATAATTAATAACTATAATTAATACCCATCCTTCTCAAACTATTCCAAAAAATTGAAGAAATTCATTCAATAAGGCTACCCAAATTCATTCAATAAGGCTACCATTCTCTGATCCCGAAGTCATACAAAGACACTACAAATGAAGAGAAAATTACAGCCAATATCCCCAATAAATATAAATGCAAAAATCTTCAACAAAATATTATCAAACCAAATTCAACAGTATGTAAAAAGAATCATACACCATGATGAAGTGGGATTTATCCCAAAGATGTAAGGATGGTTTAATATATGCAAATCTAACAATTTGATACCACATTAGCAAAATGAAGGATAAAAATCATGTGATTATCTCAATAGGTGCAGAAAACGTATCTGACAAAATTTAACACCATTTATGATAAAAAGTCTCAACAAAATTTATATAGAGGCAACATACCTCAATATGATGAAGGTTGTTTATGACAAACCCATAGTTAGCATTATACTTAACAGTGAGAAACTGAAAGCTTTTCCTCTAAAATCAGGAACAAGACAAGAATGCACAGTCTCACTCTCTATTTAAATAATATTGGACATTCTGGTCACAGCAATCAGACAAAATAAGAAATATATCCAAATTGGAATGGAAGGAGTAAAACTATTGTTTGCAGATGATATGCTAAATTTGTGGATATAGAGAACACTAAAATCTCCATTAAAAAGCTACTGTAACAAATAAATTAGTTCAGTAAAGCTTCAGGATACAAGATCAATATTCAGAAACCAGTTGTATTGCTATACACACTAATAATGAACTAGCAGAGACAAAGGGAGTTGAGGAAAATTGATGATATTAAGAAATGGAATAATGTCCCATATTCAGGGATTATTAGAATTAATATTGTTAAAATGTCCATACTACCCAAGGCAATCTACAGATTTGATTAAATCTCTATCAAAATATTCAGAACTTTTTTTTTCAGAACTAGATCAAATAGCTGTACAGTTTATATTAAATGACAAAAGATCATGAATAATCAAAGTAATCTTGAGAAGAAAGAACAGAGCTGGAGATGTCATATTCCCTGACTTCAGACTATACGACAAAGTTATAATAATACAAACAAAATGATACTGTCACAAAAACAGTCACAGATCAATGCAACAGAATAGAGAGTCCAGAAATAAGGCCATGAACATGTGGGATAATTAATACAACAAAGGAAGCAAAAATATACAATGAGGTAAAGAGTCTCTTTAATAAGCGGTTTTGGCAAAAATAGACAGCCAAAAGAATGGAATTAGATCACTTTTTTCTTATTGTATGCCAAAATAAATTCAAAATGGATTAAAAATCTAAATTTAAGATTGGAAGCCATAAAACTTGGAGAAGGAAATAGCAACCCACTCCAGTATTCTTGCCTGGAGAATCCCATGGACAGAGGAGCCTGGTGGGCTGCTGTCCATAGGGTCACACAGAGTTGGACATGACTGAAGCGACTTAGCATGCATGCAGGTGTTGGAGAAGGAAATGGCAACCCACTTAATATTCTTGCCTGGAGAATCCCAGGGACAGAGGAGCCTGATAGGCTGCCATCTATGGGGTTGCACAGAATCAGAAATGACTGAAGTGACTTAGCAGCCATAAAACTCCTAGAATAAAATAGACAGTACACCCTCTAACATAAGTCTTAGCAATATTTATTTTGAATAAGTCTCAGGCAATGGAAACAAAAACAAAAATAAACAAATGAGGCCTAATTAAACAACAGCCTTTGCATAGGAAAAAAAGAAAAACTATCAACAAAACAAAAAGACAGCCTTTTGGATAGGAGAAAATATTTGCAAATGACATGTCTGATTAGGGGTTAATGTCCAAAATATATAGAGTTCATACAACTCAATATTTTAACAATCCATTTTAAAAATGGGCAGAAGATGTGAATGACATTTTCCCAAAGATGTGCAAATAGCCAATAGGCATGTGAAAACATGCTCAGTATCACTAATCATCAGGGAAAAGCAAATCAAAACCACAAGATAGCACCTCACACTTATCAGAATGGCTACTGTCAAAAAGACAACATATAACAAATGTTGGAGAGTATATGGAGAAAAGGCAACCCTAGTTTACTGTTGGTGGAAATGCAAACTGATACAGCCACTATGGAAAACAGTATGAGAGTTCCTCAAAATATAAGAAACAGAAGTACAATATGATCCAGCAATTCCACTTCATAGTGTAAATGCAGTGAACATTAAAACAGTAATTCAAGAGAGTATATATACCCTATTGTTTATAATAGCATTATCTATTATAGGCAAGACATGAAAGCAGTTTGTCAACAAATGAATGAATAAAGCTTTGATATATATATATACACACACACATCTATAGATGTGTGTATATATATAATACAAAATGTGCAATTATTGTATAATATATATACCTTTGTGTGTGTATATATATAGTGTTCTTGCCTGGAGAATCCCAGGGATGGGGGAGCCTGGTGGGATGCCATCTATGGGGTTGCACAGAGTCGAACACGACTGAAGCGACTTAGCAGCAGCAGGAGCAGCAGCATATGTGGGCTGCTATACACACATAAAACTGGGCTTCCTAAGTGGTGCTAATCATAAAGAATCCACCTGCCAATGCAGGAGACACGAGATGTGAGTTCTATCTCTGTGTTGGGAAGATCCCCTGGAGGAGGGCATGGCAACCCACCCTCTTCTAAATTCCATGAAGAGAAGAGCCTGGCAGGCTCCTCTGCAGTGCAAAGAGTTGGACGTGACTGAAGTGACTTACCACACATGCATATAGAATTCAGCCTTAATAAAAAGTAAAAACTTTCCATTTGAAACAACATAAATGAACCTGGAGGATGGTATGCTTAGTGAAATAAGTCACAGAGAGAAAGATAAATATTGTATGTTTCACTTATATGTGGAATTTAAAAAATAAACAGATTATTATAACAAAACAGAAACAGACTAACAGATAGGGAGAACAAACTAGTATTTACCAGTGGGGAGATGAGGGGAGGAGTAAGATAAGAAAACAAGATTAAGAGATACAAACGACTAAGTATAAATAAGATACAAGGATGTAACATACAGCACAGTGGATATAACCAACATTTTATAATAACTTAAAATGGAGCATAAGCTTAAAAAATATTGAATCATTATGTTATACATCAGAAACATAATAAAGTAAATCAACTAACTTCATTTTGAAAAATTGTATACAAATCATCTACGACTACAATGTGGAATGTGTGGTACTGACACTGTGAAAGACAGTTGGAGTAACAAAACATTTGAATGCAGAACCTGAAACAGACCCACCTACATAGAGTCCTGTTCTATAAAAAGTGCCACTGCCAGTCAGGGGGAAGGATGAACTTTTCAGGAAAATGCTAGAAAAAAAAATTAGGCATCCATACTATTTTTTACAATTTTAATTGGATGCCTTCTTCAGTTCAGTTCAGTTTAGTCACTCAGTCGTATCTGACTCTTTGTGACCCTATGAACCACAGCACACCAGGCCTCGCTGTACATCATCAGCTCCCAGAGTTCACCCAAACCCATGTCCATAGAGTCGGTGATGCCATCCAACCATCTCTTCCTCTGTCCTCCCCTTCTCCTCCTGCCCTCAATCTTTCCCAGCATCAGGGTCTTTTCAAATGAGTCACTTCTTCGCATCAGGTGGCCAAAGTATTGGAGTTTCAGCTTCAACATCAGTCCTTCCAATGAATACCCAGAACTGATCTCCTTTAGGATGGACTAGTTGGATCTCCTTGCAGTCCAAGGGACTCTAAAGAGTCTTCTCCAGCACCACAGTTCAAAAGCATCAATTCTTCGAGGCTCAGAATTCTTTATAGTCCAACTCTCTCATCCATACATGACTACTGGAAAAACCATAGCCTTGACTAGACGGACCTTTGTTGGCAAAGTAACGTCTTAATATGCTGTCTAGGTTGGTCATAACTTTCCTTCCAAGGAGCAAGCGTCTTTTAATTTCATGACTGCAATCACCATCTGCAGTGATTTTGGAGCCCAGAAAAATAAAGTCTGAAAAATAAACTGTTTCCACTGTTTCCCCTTCTATTTCCCATGAAATGATGAGACCAGATGCCATGATCTTCGTTTTCTGAATGTTGAGCTTTAAGCCAACTTTTTCACTCTCCTCTTTCACTTTCATCAAGAGACTAGTTCTTCACTTTCTTCCATAAGGGTGGTGTCATCTGCATATCTGAGGTTATTGATATTTCTCCCGGCAATCTTGATTCCACCTTGTGCTTCCTCCAGCCCAATGTTTCTCATGATGTACTCTGCATACAAGTTAAATAAGCAGGATGACAATATATAGCCTGACATACTCCTTTTCCTATTTGGAACCAGTCTGTTGTTCCACGTCCAGTTCTAACTGTTGCTTCCTGACCTGCATACAGATTTCTCAAGAGGCAGGTCAGGTGGTCTGGTATTCCCATCTCTTTCAGAATTTTCCACAGTTTATTGTATTCCACACAGTCAAAGGGTTTGGCATAGTCAATAAAGCAGAAATAGATGTTTTTCTGGAACTCTCT